>JAGTJL010000011.1:1800000-2389870 GCA_020746875.1 Rhexocercosporidium sp. MPI-PUGE-AT-0058
CAGGATGTGGATACTGGATCCAGACCTGCTTTTGCAATAGCAGCATACTGGTTTCACAAATGTCTAACTCAACATCCGGGCTGCGGGTACGGAGATCGCATTTCAAAACTTCCAAGCAGACTTCTGGATGTTGGCAATGGGCAAGACCAAACTGTGCGCCTGTACGTGAATGGCGAGAATGAGCGCGGTATCTACTGTACTTTGAGCTACAAATGGCATGCTCACACGTTCTTCACTACGACTCGTTCAAATATCGAGCAGCTACGTAGCAAAATACCTGTCGATCGGCTGCCGAAAACAATTCAGGATGCCATTACAATCACACGCATGCTAGGCGTAAGATACCTTTGGGTGGATGCAATCGCAATTATCCAAGATGACTCAGAAGATTGGACCTGCGAAGCTTCTCGAATGGATAGTATCTATCGAAATTCCATTCTTACAATTGCAGCAGTCGATGAGCCGAATAAAGACGGTGGCATTTTTCGGAGGCGACAATACAACCCACGACCATATAAGCGGAAACAATGCCCGGATATGAAACCTGGATACTTCGACTACAACCACCCTTTCGTCTATTTCTCGACGAAAGCTCGCGCTCGACCATCCGGTGAACTCGATACACGAGGATGGTGTTTGCAAGAGCAGCTCCTGTCGCCACGCATATTGAGTTACGCCGACAGCGAGCTATTCTGGGACTGTGCTGCAACTCATGCATCTGAGTCTTGGCCGGGCGGAATTTCCCGCCCCATAAGGGCATCTGAACAAGTGGAGACTGGACTCTCCGTGGAGGATTTGCAAATGCTGAAGTCCTTTGTTACGAAGCATGACGGTAAAGGACAAGAACTCATAAGGGAGGAAAAACGAGTGGCCTATGAGCTATGGCGAAAAGCTGTGGAGGACTTCATGAATCGGAATCTCACGCAAGAAACGGATCGACTCATTGCAATCAAGGGGCTGGCTTCTCTCTTAGGAGGCTGGGTTCACGACAACGCCGTCTCAGGAGTCTGGAAGAACGACCTGGCAAGACATTTGCTTTGGTGGGTGCACACCATACGTCACCCAGACCTTCGGCTTAAGAGACCTGTCGTCTTCCGCGCTCCATCGTGGTCTTGGGCATCAGTTATTGGAACAATAGACTACAGAAATATCGGGCCTTACAGAAGTCCAGACGACGACATGGTCGATTTGGGTGCTAAGGGTATGCCATTCCAGTCTCTTATCACCCTGTTAGATGTGCGGGAGGATGCAGTCACTGTCAACGGCTACATGGTGAAAGCCTACACGCGCGACAAAGAGAACGGCAAATGCCTGTACTACTCCTGCTGGAGAAGTGTTAAATATCCAGGCTGGCGAGTCTTTTTGAGCCCTGGACCTCCACCAGAGCGAAATGATCCAAAGCTCGATGCGGAGGAGCTTGTGGAGTCTGAGGGTGACGAATTCGATGGCTTACCTCGTGTATATGTCAACTGGTTATCGCAGAGACGGTTGTCGCCGCAGAGGCGCACAACCGACTGCTGGGAGCCGTGGTTCCCTGACACTGACGACGATTTTCCATCGGAGATGTTCTGCTTATTGGTTGGCATTGAGCATAACAATCAACTTTGTCTCTGCCTTGTGCCAACTGAACAAGGAGACAGTGAACATCCTACATACCGTCGAATCGGGGTGTGTAGCTGGTATCTTGGACATGTTGATATTGGTGGTACTGGTAAGGGAACACTGGCTACGAGAACAATTGTGTAAATAGCATCCTATTTGTTGTGCCCGAGCTTTTAATTCTGCCATGCTCGAAATATCTAGCTTTAAATCTTAGGCTGACATTTATTCTTTAATTGCGTCCGTCATGAAATGCGGCGCTGGGTCGTTTTACCCTAACCAAATTGCGTTAGTCGCTCCGATTCGAGAAAAACATACAGTGCTTTGACTTTCAGCATCTCAAATTCCACACCAGCTTATTATTCTATAAAAATAGAAAGTCAGTAGTATTACACAACTATTTATTAGCAATGTGACCCCTTCTAAAGAAAATTTATATTTATGTCGCTTTTTGCCTAATTAATAGGAAGCCTCTATTAGGCTTTTGTACGAGCCCTTTACTATAGCTATATTAGCAAGCTTTTATTATCTCTTATATGTCTTAAAAATTCTTATTTAAGCTTTAGATTTACATTTTTTAGTCCGAGACCTTTATAAGCTTTATAACTGCAATAGCGCGCAAATAATTGTAAGGCCGCCACGCGGTTCGGGTGCTTCTGATCGATAGAGTTAACGATTCTCAGCTAGCAGGGACTGACCTTATACCTGCTATAAAGCTTTACTTCGTATATTCAGTAAATAGTTACTGCAAGACATCTGACTATTTTGTATTGCAAGCATAAGATAGAAAACTAATTATATTATCCTTAGACGTCGCGTACCTTTTTACTTACATAGGCGATATTGTTAGAAGTCATATAATTCCGTCAGCTTATTTTAAAAGATTCCAGAAGCAAGTAATTATTAAACTGCTATAAAGTCTTAAGCTCCCTTAGAATCCTTATAAAATAGAAATAAAAGTAAAAGGGATATTATATTTAAAGCTTTATATATTATATATAAGTAAGTATCTTTTTATATTTATATTAATTAGTTTAGCCTTAGTCGAATCTGAAGATATGATAATCTCCTTGCCGAATGCCTTAAAATTATAATCCTGCCTTATATAGCTTTATAAGTAGGTCGATAATTAATAAGCAGTTAAAGATACTTAATAATACTTTTTACTAGTTATTCACTAATTACGTATAAGGTCGGAATGTGTTTACTACTAGGAGAGAAGGCCACGGACCTAACCGCGTTAGAATGGCCCTCGAGCGTTTATAGCGTCGCTCTTATCGCTGCGTCCTAGAGCCGCACCGTCTCGTGTCAGAGCCCAATACGATCCGCTTGCCGTTAGGAGAGAAGGCTACGGATGTAACCCCGCTAGAATGACCCTTTAATATTTAAAGCATTATAGTTTAATATACTTCTACTTTAGGTTTTCTTTAGATTTAAGGCGGAATATATCCCTCGAACTTTTCTCGAATAATACTCTTCTTTAAGGCAAAGATAAGAGCTGAATAATATACTTAAAGAAGCGCCTGTTCAATAATCGATTAGTTAGATACGGCAAATCGCGTTATATTTTATATAAATACATGTAAATTAAGACTTTTATTAATCTTATTCATATTAAGATAATCTAATAATAATAAGATTATATAAAAACGTACCTAAAGATTCTCGAGCTTCTAAATCATAATCACGCTTTTTAATATGCTTTTTAATAGGCTTATCGCCTTAAGCTAATACAAGAAGTACTAGTAGAGGAAACTATAAACCCGGCCACTGTCCTCGAGGTCTTTAATTATATCTTCTCTTATTTAACATTCGAAGAGATAATCTACTTAATAGAGATAAGAGTACCGCATTATAACGAAGGAATCAAGATCGCGCGGTTTTATTTAATCGATAGAAATTTCGGGAGCCCTTAAATTATAAATATTACGCCGTAATATTATGAATATAACTTGCAGTAATTAAAAGAAGATGCTATTATATACGCCTTACGCTTTAAAGGGAAGTGGTTCTTAAAGTGCTTTTTTAATTGAAAAGTCCTTTACTAACTAATACACAAAAAGATTCGTACGTTTTCGAATTAGAAGAAAAGATTTATAATAACTTAAGATTTCTATTAAAGCTTTATATTCGCTATTAACGCTATTAGGCATTTTTACTAAAATTGCTAGCTCGTCAATTATCCCCTTAAGTGCGATTCGTCGCACAGCCTGAAGAGCGCTGTAAGTGGCCCTGTAGCGAGTTATTAATTAAGCGAGCCTCACTAAACTCAGGCTATTAAACCCCTTGCACATACTATATAAATCAAGACCTTTTAGCAGTGTCGATTTTATTTATCTCTTATAATGTATATTAGAACACTCTCCGTTATTACAAAAGTATAATTGATATTATTTACAGCCAAAATTAGAAGCACTTCGGCGGCTAATACAAGAGGGTTTATTTACCTCTTATTGACATCCCGCAGTAGCGCCAACATGCCCTGTAATGCGGGGCCACTTAGCGTACCCTTCCTTACAGGCGGCACAGCCTGAAGGCCTGTGCGAGTCGCACTTAAGGGGATAATAAGCCGATACACAGTCGATACGACAGCTAATATACTTATATAAAGCTCAGAATCATTTAATGCCGTGATTTAATTTAATATACGTAATAAAATATATTAAGTCTAAGTAGCAAGGCTTTTAATTTCTAAACGGCTTCTATCTTAAAAGATTCGATAGCTCTTAGTAAACTAAATCTGAGTCCCCCCATCACCATTTGGACCACCTTCACATTTGGACCACCCCGCATTTTTCACTGCTTTGTAAATACTTATTAATAACTTTATAACGCTTTAATTTATTTATAATCTTCTATAAAATCCGATTTTTTTTATTAAATCTGAATTTAAAGCTATAATTTCTTAATCTTCAGCTGCAATTTAAGCTCTTTAAATAGCTTAAATATTCGTAAACTTAAAATTTAAGCTAATTTAAACTTTTCTTTTTTTCCGTAGCTATAATTAATCTAATTTAAATTCTAATTATTATATCTTTAGCTCTGCCTGCCTTAATACGAAGTCCTTTTAATGAAAAGCGTTAATAGTTTTATTAAAAAGTAGTTGGCGTATTAAAAGATTATTATATAAAGATTTAATTAAAGTATTAAGCTATAAACGTAATTCCTTCTCAGCCTTTAAAGTAAATTATATAATTAATAATTCCTTTACGTGCTTAATAGCCTAAGATTTCTCCGTAGTATCATTTTTAAGCTTTTAATTACTATTTTCTAGTAGTAATCGACTTATTAATAGTTTTGCTATACTTACTGGCTATAAGCTAGTAGCTCTTCAGTCAGCTTTAATATTTATACTCGTTAAGCTCTTTTTCTATGCTTTATAATAATATATTAAGAAGTTACGCTTTTTAATTAAAGTAAAACCAGTCATTAATATTAAAAGATTAAGGTGTTTCCGATAAGATGCCTTAAAATAAGAGAAATTAGATAAATTCAAAGGTTATAAGATATACAACGTATATTTATGTAAAAATAATAAAAATATATTATATTTTAAGTACTTTAATATGAATTCCGTAGTCTTATAACTTTTATAGCCGTTTAGGACTAGTAATCGGGGTTTTTGATTACGTAATTGCGTCTAAGAGATAAAGACCTTTTTTAGTTATTTTAATACAATAGTATCGGACAGAAGTAACGAAGGCTATTTAATAGTTCAAGAGCTTTACAACTAACGTAGAAAGTAAGGATTTAAAAGATATATTTAAGTAGGCGTTAACTTTTATAAAAGAGAACCGTAAACTAAATATATATATACGTAAATACTTACAAAAGAATATACATAACTAATAGACTACGTTAATGTGAGAATAGGCGAGCCAATCAGAATGAGGAAGCGCAGCAGGTGAGGACACGTGATTAAAGAGAGAGAGAATTGCTTTGCTTGCTTGCTTGAAGAGCTAGAAGAGCTCTTCGATAGTTATATACAAAATAATAGCTTCTCTAGAAGCTTCTACGATTACGTAACTGATTACGTAGCTTATACGAGCTACGTAATTGAATACGAGCGTAATTTCCTGGAATACGAAGGTAATTTCCGGGCCGCGTAAGCAGTGGAAACTCCTTCGGCTATTCTAGAGTAGAATCGGCACGAGTTACCGAAGTTAAATCTAACATAATTTTTTATAATAATTAATAAACGGTTCGGTTAATCGTTAGTAAAAATCAGCGTATATATATTAAATTGCGCCACGTTAATATTCAGAATATATAATTACGCCAGGAGTTTTAAAAAAAAAGTACTTTTATAATAAAATGTTTTCTTATAAGTTATATATTAGCTAACAGAATTATTAAAAACCTCTCTCGACAGAAATTTAAAGTATTTATTACTCTTATTAACTTAATAGAAATTTGTGCTTAACTGAAATAACTCCTTTAAGAGACTTGCTTTAAAGTAATTTTTATATGTATTCTTTACCTTTTATTTATTCGTAGAGTAACTATATAATAAGCTTACCTTTTAATTAAAGAGCTTTATTTATAATATTATATATTCTTTTATAAAATTCTCTTTTATAAACTTTTATTTATAATTCTATTTTATCAAAAATTAACTAAACTTAAAGGTATAAATTATTATATTTTGAAAAGTTAATTACTCTTAACGATTCTTTAATTTAAAAGTAAATATAAGCTTTAGTTTTTAAAATATAAAGAAACCCTTAAAAAATAAAAGGGTTTTAAGCCTTAAAAAAATAACTTATTTATTAAAAAGTAAAAAGCCTAAAACTTCTTAAATTAATTTACTCAAAACATTAGCTATTATATTAACTATCTCGTCGACGTAAGTAATTTAGGCTTCTTATTTAAAAATAAGAATAACTTCACGAGCAGATATAGCTTAAAAGGCAAGAATATTAAGGCCTAGGCTAAAGGCCCGAGCAGCTCCGGTAATAGCTATAAGATTATATTAAAGCTTTCCACGCATATCCGGTAGCCCGCAAAAGATTACTTTAGGCTTACGTATACTCGGCAGCTCGGCAGCTCGCAAAAGACTATTCTAAACCTAAATAGCTCGCAAGAGACTACTTTAAGCTCAAACAAAAGCTAATTCTAATATAAAGCTAGTCTTGATACAAAGCTAGTCTTGATACAAAGCTAGTCTTGATACAAAGCTAGTCTTGATACAAAGCTAGTCTTGATACAAAGCTAGTTCTAAAACAAAGCTAGTTTCAATAGAAAGCTAATAACCGATGTGAAAGCAAATAGCCGATGCGAGTGCTAAATAGCTTGGCGCCTAAAGCAGTTATATAAACCTAGTTTCCCCCGAAGTAATAGAATCATCATTCATACTAAATCTATTGTTTTCAATAGCCTTAACAATAATAGCAGCGCGAGCAGCTTTAGTAGTAGTAATAATAATAAGATAATTAATTACTCTTTCGCTACTTTTCTTAACGAAAAGAATACTTATAACAGCAGTAATCTTCTTTTTAATAATATAAGTATAAGCTGTAAAAACAGCTAAAAGCTCTTCCTCTACTTTTAAGAAATTAATTAATTTAATTTAATTTCTTAAAAATAAAACGAGTAACTTATTATTCTCCTTATTATTATTATTTTTATTATTACTTTTAAATTTATTAATAGCTCTTAAAACAACTCTATTACTAAAACCGACAGCAGCGCTAGCAGTAGCTCTACTAATATTGTTATCCTTAAGGGCGGTATAAACCGGGATTCTTAATTGTTTTAATTCTGAAAAAAATTAATAATAATTTAAGAAGTAAAAAAGGAATAGCTAAATTAATTTACTTTCTTATTAACTTTATTTTCTAACGTATTATAATATGCGAGAAAGAAGCTTAGGTAATAGCGGAAGCAATTATATACTTATAGCCGGACGAATAAGCGAAGCAGCGAGCATCCTTTCTAACGGTATTATAATATTAATCGTTATATTTTATTTAAAAAGCGCTATTAATATAACTTAAATAAACTATTATACGAGCACTTATTAACTGCTTTAAAGCCCGGGGAGTAATAGCGGCATGGCGAGGACGAGAGCAATCGACAGTCGTGCCTTAGCGACGACCTTCTTCTTATTATTAATAATAACTTTAACTTATTATAAATTAGCAATTATTTTTTAATTAAATAATCTTTAATTAATTAATCTCCGATTAATAGATCGAAACTAATAAATTAAAAATCGAGCCACTTACTTTGCTTTAGCGAATAGATTGTCGTTCTTTTATAATAATTCTGGCAAAGCGCTTAAAGACACTTATATTATTTAAGGGAGCAGCTAATTAATTAATGAATTAATTAAGTAATAAATCGGGAGTAGTCAATTTATAAGTTATTAAGTGTTTATAAATTTAAGTTTAATAAGAAAATCGCTAATTTATATTATTAAGTTGTTTATTTAATTACCGTATATAAGTGAATTTATTTACTTAAATTCTTCTTATTATTTACTCTTACTTAATATAACTAATTATAATAGTAGTGACTTATTATTATTAATTGCCTAAGAGATGTGTCGTATAAACACAGGCAACTGCTCCTTAAGTACTGCACGTACTTTAATTAGGTTCTGCTACTATAAACCGCATTTAAGAGAATAATTATTTCTTTTGATTTTCTACTGTAATTTTGTAGTATAGAAGTGGATCAAAGCACTGCGAGCAGTTGTAGTTGAATTGAAGTGATTAATTATTCTACTAAAAGCTCTAAGAATCAGGAGAAAACAGTTGTTCTCCTGAAGGCGGTCTACAGTAGCAGAATCTAATTAGGTCACGTGCAGTGCCAAGAGAGCAGCTGCCCGTGCCTATACGACAAATTTAAAATAATAATTAATCACTTTAATTCAATTAAAACTGCTTGTAGTGCTTTAATCCACTTCTTCACCACAAATCATTAAGTAATTATATTAATATACCGTCGGTTCGCTATTTTTATTAATAATATATGATTATATAATGCGAAGCAATTATTAAGAAAACGAAGCTAGAGCTCTGGGCGCCTTACCGTATTCGTTATATGAATTGCAGTGCGAAAGACGTGAACTTTCATTTTATTTTTTATTTTTATTTTTTTTTATTTTTTTAATTAGTAAAAAACGAATTACTTGAAAAATTTAAAGAGTTGACTCTTATATAACTACTTTAAGCTTAAAAGCGCTCGAAGCACTCCTCGCCGTTATTACTTATAATTTGGGTGACGCTCCCTCTTCTCTTGTCGAAGAATCTTCTCTTTAAGCTTATTAGCTTATTTCGAAGGTAAAGTAAAAAAAAAAAAGGTAGTATTGATTATAACGAAACTAAAATAGTAATATAAGCCATAAGCTATAACTTAACTATAAGATTTTTGAGATATTATTAACTAAAAAACGTAAGTGCGAAAGTTTGCGCTCTCTTTTTCTTTTCTCTTCGAAGAATATTAATATTGAAAAAAAGAGATTTGGTATGAATGATGATTCCATTACTTCGGGGGAAACTAGGTCTATATAACTACTTTTAGGCGCCAAGCTATTTAGCTCTCGCATCGGCTATTTGCTCTCGCATCGGCTATTTGCTCTCGCATCGGTTATTAGCTTTATATTGAAACTAGCTTTGTATCAAGACTAGCTTTATATTACCAGAGCTTCCGGGGTTTAAAACACGGAAGCTTAAGGCTTCTGAAAGCCACTGTTTTAGCCCTGAATAACCATTTACCAGAAGCTTAAAGCTTCCGAGGTTCAAAGCACGGAAGCCGAGGCTTTATGCGAAGCCGGAGCTTTATGCAAAGGTAGTTGAGTTATGGAAAAGTATGCTTAATATAATCTTATATTATTAAGCGAGTTTAGCCGAGGCTTAATATAATCTTATAAATATTAGCCTGCGGCTCATATAAAGCTTTCGAAATACCTAGTGATTGAGATACATAAACCCCTGCCCTGCCCTATCTCTTTATTAGCACGAGCCTCAACAAGGGCTCAAGTCTAATTATCTGAATATAATCAGTCTTTTTATAAGGCGAAACTATTAAAACTACCTTATATGACACGGGTTTATTTATCTTATTTACCAAGTGCCTTCGAGTATTAGAATTTAATTAAGAAACGTGTAGTGAGATCGATAGCGTAACGCACGGCCCCCGCTTAAGCGAACTTAAAGACAATATGTGAGAAGAGAAGAGAGCGCGTAAAAATGTTAAAAGAAATATTAAAACAATTTAAAGAAACGCCAGAACTGTATTAAATTAAGGATTCGGACAAGGATTATAGAAATTACCAAAAAAATAATAATTAACTTTTGAAATAAAGTTTTGCCGATGCCCGTCCCCTCTTTTCTTATCGAAGAGCCTTCTTTTTAAGCTTTCAGCTTACTTAAGTGCCAGCCTGCGGCTCGCAAGAAGCCTTCGAATTACCTTTAGCATTTAGCCATGGAATTTTCATTATATTACATTAACCACATGATAAGACCATGAGATATCTCTCGCCCTAGTATAAAACTCGTATTAGACGCAGACGCTCACAGACGCTCAGACAGAACGGAATAATAATTTACCTTACAATACGGATTAATACGGATTAACTTTCCCCCGATTAAGAACACCTACACGAACCATATTCGGAAAAACGCCAAGCGCGGATCAGAGAATGTCTAAAGCCTCCGCCTTCTCTTTCTTGTCGAAGAACCTTCTCTCTAGGCTTAGCAGCTTAGATTAGAAGGCATGGATGTGGCTTGCATGGCATCGTACTTTTGTTCGGCTAATTGCCCAATTACCAGCAGCACTGAGACACCTCTCTGCACCTCTCTCACATCGATGACTTGGCTTAGGGTCGCAAGGCTGCACGAGAAAACTATATCTGGATCAAGTTCTCTCAGCTTCCAGTGTTACTTGTTCTCTCCCTCTCACCGAATTCCAACTGTACGGCTGTCAGTTACTGATTCCCCACGCCTCGCCTCTGCAACAAGCAAAATCTCTTATTTCTTCGCGTCTGCGATCTCTCGTCGCTGCCAACTCATCCCTCTTTGTCGCCGATAATCATCATGTCTCATCCCCTCGTTCCTAATAATACCGCCGAGGCCCGGCCACTTGAGACCAAACGGCCTAAAGGTCCAACTCGAGAAGATTGGGATCGCCATCAGGAACTCATCACACATCTTTGGTCAGTTGAGAACAAGAAACTGAGTGAAGTCGTTGCGATCATGGCACAATATGGACACGTAGCCTCGTGAGTGACCTCTTGCTCTTCGTTCTTCGTAAGATTACCTCCATAGGTATAATCGTTAATGCAAATACAGCGAGAAGATGTACAAAGACCGGTTCAAGAAGTGGAAGCTCGACAAGAAAATCAAGGAGCGTGATGCGTTTGCCATTCTTCGAAAAATGCGAGAACGGGACGCAGTTGGGAAAGAGACCGTAATCAAACTTAGAGGAAGGTCCTTCAATATGGATGATTTGTCTCGCTACCTGAAGCGGAAGAAGGGAATGCCAATTCCAGACTGCTCCGGAAGCTCTACGCCCTCAGATATCTCTTGCCGAACACCATCACCTGTACCAAAGCTTCGGGACGTTAATGGCAGTCACATCGGCCAGTACGACTTCATGACCACGCTATCGAATGATGGTCTATACGACGAAAGATTTGAGATCTCAATGCCATGTTCTCATGTCAACAATTCTGTGGACCAATATATCCCTCAGCGAGCGAAGCAAATCAAACTTTCCTTGGCTTATGGCTCAAACATCCCTCATTCACCTTCCCCGCCACAGTCTCTGAGCATACCAGAACATCTTTTCTCCTCCATCAAATCTCATTTTCGTAGTTCTTGTGAGAGAAGGATTTGGGTTACAAACATCCATGGGTATTTCGTTCCTCTGGACCATAGTGCTGCTAAGGAAGACGACCCTGCTGATCTCTATATATACTTTTCTATGGCCTTGGGATTTCTAGAGGCAGGTTCGGTTGTTGAGTTTCGTCGAGTACTTTCAAAAGGATTTAGCATCATCGAGGACCTGCTTCAAGCTCAGCACCCGCGCACACTAGACAATCTTCTGGGTGTCTACATCCAACTAATAAAGAGCGGACATATTGAAATTGTCTTCATACTCCGTAGTTATGTTAGTCAAATGGCCACAAAAGTCCTTCGAAGAGGGTCACCATGGTGCGAAATATGTCGAATTCTCGGCTTGGTGGATGCAGAATCGTTCGAGGAAATTATTATGCAAGCTTGGATGTGCATAGTTGACGTATGGGAAGATTGTGTTGGACGATTTCACGCATCCACTCTCGATTCCCGCGCCATGCTGATATTACATGAGGCCAAGGATCTTCCTGAGCAAGAACAGATGTTTAGAGGAATCCTCGCACAAATCGAGCAGACTCCTGGCATATCTCCTATGCGAACTAACAGTATTTTGAGAGACTTGGGCCTCAATGTTCTTCTGCAAGGAAGGTATGCAGAAGCTGAGAAAATAGGTCTAGGAATCGTATCTCGGGCCCAACGTGAAGACGGGTCAGTATTTGTCAATGACAGGATAACTGCTCTGGATATCATTGCACGCAGTCTACATAGCCAACACAACATGGATTTAGCGGAGACATATCTGCGAGACGCTCTCCGACAGGGTTCCGAGGCATGGGGAGTGCGGGATCCATGGACGATGGCATTTATAGTCCGTTTGGAGGGCTGGCTTCGCGAGTGGGGACGGGAAGAAGGGGCGGAAGAGCTCAGAGCAAAACGGATCGAGCTTATGGGACTTGATGAGATGGATGCACAGCTGGCTGGAGTGATTGTCTAGACTATGTTCTTTACAATTCATCATTTCGAGAATTTCCCTACTATCTTTGGCGAGAACTATTGAGTGGGCATGTCAGCGGAAAGGATGACAAAGTGGGTTGACTCGCAAGACACATGTCCCACTCTATCTGAGCGAACACCCATTTTCGGCTCATCCTTTTTGTTTATTCTTATGGCGTAATCTTATTCTGGTTGTTATAAGACCCGTTCAATCGTAAGGGACAGTGACTTGCAGACTTGAGCCTCCTGGCACGAGCCCAAAGCTATAAAAAGAACTCAAAAACAAAAATAAACGCTCCGTCGGCGATTGGATGAAATCCGCCCGTATTTGCCACCGCTTGCTGCTCCAGATTTTCAGAGCCTTAACGTGGCGGGCAAGTTGAATGGTATTTACCGTGTGGCTTTCTCAGCTGCAGCACCTAAATAGAAAGGATCAACCAACCCCGCATTATATATCAGAATTTAATTAAGAAACGTTAGAATGAGTAGCTAGTAAGTGTTAAGTAGAATTTGTACAAGAAATTGCACCAAGAGAGGATAGAGAATAGAGTAGTAGAGGAGGATGAGGTAGAGGGCGAAGAGAGGGTTATTAGGCCCTAAAACTGTACTTTCATTTAGTATTTCCTTTGTTTTATTTCCTTACGTTACAGGGAGGATGTTCCCAAATGGATATTTGCAGTCTAATTTGAACTGAATTGTGTATATAATAATTGGCTATGCTAGTAGACTAGCCGTGCTACATAATACAGCACGTTAAAAAGAAGAAAAAAAAGATGTTAAGTGGATGAAACTGACATAGTTTCAGACATAGTGCATGGCCCTACTCAAGCGAACACGTGAGGACAATGCGCACAGGAAAACCGGATCTACCATTGAAACTCGACTTCAAGTACGGGACGGATCATATTTACAGCGATCTGGAAGAAACAGTACGGATTAAATACGGATTATATTGCCACCGATTTATAAGATACCACGCGAACCACGTTCGGAAAAGCGCCAAGGCCGGATCGAAGAATGACCGAACCCTCCGCCTTCTCTTTCTTGTCGAAGAACCTTCTCTTTGAGCTCAGCGGCTTAGATTCGAAGGCATTTCGAAGGCAAAGCTTCGCGGGAGGTATGGGGTCCGTCCCTTTTACAGTAACGTAGCCGAGAATCGTTAGTTCCGTCGATCAGAAGTACTGAACCGCGTAGCGGTCCTGCAATTGTTTACGCGCTACAGCAGCCACAAAGTTTATTAAGATCTCGGACTAAAGAAAATCGATGTAAAGCTTAAATAAGAACTTTTAAGACGTATAAAAGATAATAAGAGATCGCCGGTATAACTATAGCAGGAATCTCGAACTAAAGCTTAAATAAAGGCTTCTTATAAATTAAGCGAAAAAGCGACGATATAAACATAAAATTTTCTTTAAAAAGAGTTAAATTACTAATAAGTACGTATATAATACTATTAATCTTTTATTTTTATAAATTCATAAGCTAATATAGAGTTTAAGATGTTTAAAGTTAAAGTACCCATGGCTTTTCTCGGCACGCAGGGTTTCTCGGCACACAAGGAGGGACGTTACTATTGTATATTTATCACTACTCTGCTACTCTCGAGGACTCACTTAAGGTAGCCGTAACGTGAATAACTCATATCGTGTACTCGGCTAGATCAGCCCGCTCTATACGTACCCTTCAACCGAGGCTACTTAAATGCTTTAGATAACACTAGATTACAAAAAGACACGCTAAAATTAGATAATGCGGTCTGTGCTCACATATTTTCTAACTAAAATAAGGCGAAACCGCTTTTAATTTACGAGCGACTTTATAAAATGCGAAAGTTTAATACTATCTCCTTAATCACTTCGTCTCCCCGGTCAATTCCTTAAATTTTAAATGTTAAGGACTAATAGTCAAATATTATACAATAACTATTCACGGAGGCGGCCCGTTCATTCGAACCTAGTAAGGACTAAAGTAATCTGTGCAAGGATTTAGTATCTCGGGCCTAAGCTTAAACCTTAAACCTTAAATCTCAAATTTTATATCTTGTATACTTTTTAAATTCGGATTTTATTTTATTAAATGTTTTTCCCGCCGTATGATTCGCAGGTCGATTGGCTAATTACCGGGATCTCAGATCTCGACCGCGCTTATATACTCCCTAGATCTCGACTTTTTAATTAAAAGAATTAAGTATAATTAAAATAAGTACCTACCGAATCTTAACTTAAAGCCTTAATTAAAAGTCCAAAGGGGATATCTAAGGCATTAATATGACGATAGGTGCACTTAGGAGCTTCTTAGCGAATTAGGGAATCCAGGGGTTTAAGGGTAACTAAGTCATGCGGAGTCGGATTAATACCCGAGGGGTTTCGGAGGAGCTTATATATATGAACTCACGCTTCTTTTATTCCTCTTTCTTTTTTTATCTTTTATTTCTTTTATATTAGACTTATTAATTCTTAATAGCTTTAGCTAAAGTATTATTATATACCTTTTATACCGCTTTTTTAGCTAATATCGTTATATTAAATAAAAAGATTACTTCCGTTAAAGACAGCTTTATAATACCTTATTAAAAATTCAATTATTAATATTTTAAAAAGTTAAGATTTTAAAGATTTTTTAATAACTAAAAACTAAGGTTTAATTTAATACTTCGCAACTAATAACGCCTAAAGTAATCTTCGTTAATTATATTTTAAATAACCTCTTTCATATAAAGGCCGCTATAAATAAATTTTAAGGAAGTATTTTCATTATATTTAAAACCTTATTATTTAAGTACGGAACCTCCCCGAATCTACCTTAAGTTAAATACTTATTTTTATTAAGATTTATTATATCTTAACTAACTATTAAAGAACTTATTAAATTAAGTCCTTTAGCTACTACGACCTTCTTAAGAGCGCCTCTTAATTTAAAAAATATCTATTAGTTTATTTTTTAAACTTAACGTCGCTACTTAAAAAAAATAAAAGCAAAGCTCGGGACGATACGGATTATAATAACTTTAACGTTTTAAAAAGATTCTTTTAAGTTATTAATAACCGAATTAAAAATTAAGCAAATAAGTAAAAAGAACTCTAATTTAGCTTTATTAAAATCGAAGCTATATTCGCAGCCTTTACTAACCCTCGACTTAATTTTAAAAAAGCTAACGACGATCTTAAAGAAGACCTTATTCGTTCCGAGCCTTTCGAACTTCTTTAGAATCGCTTACGAACTCTTATTTATTTTCCGCTCCGATTAATAGAATTTAATAAAAGTTCGCTAAAAAGCTATACTTCTTTTATTTCCGGAGCTTAATTAAACTCGTTTCGGCTTCTTAAGATTTAATTAATAAAAAAGATTATCTTATTAAATAATAACTTAAACTTTTCTTTTAAATAATAACGTGCTTTAATTTAAAACCGCTTAGAAATTAACGCTAATCTTTATTTAATAAAAAGAGCGCGTCGTGCTCTCGTTTAAGAATTAATTATTAAATTAATAAGATTTTATTTAAAACCGTAATACTTTTCAAAAAACTTATTCTTATAAAATTATTAAAAAAATAATTATACTTCTAGAATCTTATTTCTTAACTGGCTATAAAGCGAACGAGTTTCGGTTCGCTTTTTATAATTTATATATAAACTTTTATTAAATTTAAAACAAAATTTCAAAGCGTTATTATTTAAAGTAGCGTCGCTAAATCGGAATAATTCTTTTATATATAGCAGAAGCTTATTCTTAAGCTATAAGACGAGACCTTTATCGTTAAACTAACTTTAAAAAATAATTATATTAAAACGAGGTCTTTAATTAAAAGCTTTTTATTAAAAATTAAGAATTCTAGCTTTAAATAACTTTTGGTTTTATTTATTATATTCTATAAGATATTTTTATTAATATTTACTTTTATTATTACTTGTATTATTACTTGTATTATTACTTGTATTATTACTTGTATTATGTAAGGAGCTATCACGTGAGGTGTGCTCACGTGGTATTCTCTATATATAGTAGAATAGCTAATCGAGGCTCAGCTTCGGTTATTGTACCTTTTGGTCCGTGCTGGTTTAGTAGTAAAGCTATTCACCTACGGCTCCTGACATATTATTACTTATATTATTAATCCGGCCTCTGCCGCTTCGCTAAAATCCTTATAATAAACAGCCTTACGCAAGCTCTGGGGTTTATTACGGATTTTGCCGAGACCTTAGGTGGTTGTTAAAATTATTTATAAAATTACTTATAAAACACTTACTAATTTATAAATAAATTTACTTAATAACTTTTAACTTACTTTAATTTAAGAATTTACTTAGTTTACTTCTTAATTTATTTCTTAGTTTACTTTTTAGTTTATATTTATAATAACTAACGCTCTTAATACTTTTAGTATTATATTTGCCTTATATGTACTGAGCCGCTAATTTTTATTTATATATATAACTTTATATTAAACCTTTTAATTTTTATATCTTAATATATTACGCATATTAATTACTTACTTTTATTACTTTTATTACTTTTATTACTTTTATTACTTTTATTACTTTTATTACTTTTATTACTTTTATTACTTTTATTACTTTTATTACTTTTATTACTTTTATTACTTTTATTACTTTTATTACTTTTATTACTTTTATTATTTCTATACTTAGTTACTATTTCTTTTTTAAATCTCTTATAATAGAATAAGTTTTAAAGGTTTTAAGCTTAACCTAAATTTAATTAATACGCTTTTTAATTTTATTTTATTATATCTTTTATTATAGTTTTTATTATTATTAAAAATCATTAATACGTTAAACGATTTTAAAAGCTTTTTATAAAGTTAAAAAGCTATTAATATTTTTATATTTACTTATATATATTTATAATTAAAAACGTATTAAGAGATTTTTTATGTAAAGTTATTTAAGTAAATATTATTTATATATTAAAGATATTACTTATATTAAAAAAGTATAATAAAATCTTAAACTTAAAACGTAAACTTAATATAAAACAAAAAAAAATTATTTATTAAATGTTTTAAATTAATAACTTAACGTTATTTAATATTAAAGCAATTTAAATAAGTAGTTTATTTAAAAAATTATATTACTAATAATACTATTAGTAAATTCTTAATAGTAAGTATTAATTAATTATAAATGCCGCTATTAATAAAGTATAAAAGCTTAATACTTATTTTTATTATTTAATTTTATATATATATTTATATACCGTGCTTTTATATAATATACTTTTATGTAATGTATATTTATATAATATACGTTTATATAGCGTGTTTTTATTTAACGTATATTTATATAACGTGGTTTTATATAACGTATATTTATATAACGTATATTTATATAACGTATATTTATATAACGTATATTTATATAACGTATATTTATATAACGTATATTTATATAACGTATATTTATATAACGTATATTTATATAACGTATATTTATATAGCGTGGTTTTATATAGCGTTTATTTTTATAACGTAATAATATAGCGTTTATTTTTATAACGTAATAATATAGCGTATATTTATATACTGTTTATATATATAGCGTGTTTTTATATAATATAGTTTTATATAGCGTGTGTTTATATAATATATTTAATTACTTATTTACTTATTTACTTACTTACTTATTTATTTATTTTTAAGCGTTTATTTATTATAATAATTAAGTAAAATACGTCGAAAGCATGTCAAAAGCACGTGGCGGCTACCCTCGGATACCCCCGGCCAGTAAACCGAGGATTTTAGTGTTCCTGCGGGTGGCTCGTGCGGGCGCGTGCGGCCAATCAGCGCACTTCACGTGACCCGTTTTTTTTAAAAAGTGATCCACAAATCGCTCAATATCATATAAATAGTTTTTTATTTTATCTTATTTAATTTAAAAAATCGCCGGAATCGTATACTACATTTAAATTTCCTTCTTACCCGCACTCTGAATATAACCCGGAAACTATCCGGTTTAGGTCAGATTACTTCTTTCGCTTACGCGTTTATTTTAAAAATTATTTTCACTTATTATTCTTTTTTAATTCCGTTTTAACGTTTTTTTATTTTTTTATAATAGTTTACTTCTTTCTTACCGCGTTAAAGCTTTATATAATTAAGGCCTCAGACTTTTATAAGCAATAATCTAGTCAAGTATTATAATTACAGTAAATTTAGTTATTATAAGAGCAATTGCCTCGAGATTCTTAAGGTTTAACTTATAAATAAGGGAATCGAGAAAGAAGGCGTAAAATTAAAAAAAAGGCTAAAAAGAGTTATTAAAAAATAAATAAAAGAAAACAAAAAGGCTTAAAGAAAGACTCTTTCTTAAGTTTACGTAAATATAATTTATTAAAACTTAACTTAAACTCCCTTATAAAAAGGAAGCAATTCTTAATTTCTTATACTATTAATATAAATAAATATAGCGTTGTATTCTTTACTTTAATAAATATTACAGTAAATAATTACTTTTTTATAAATCGGACCTTTTCCGAACGCTTTTCGAAGGCTTTAAGAATAAAGATTTTATCTTTCTCTTATATTATATTACTTCGTAGTTTTTAAAATTCCATACGAAGCCACGCTTCTTATTATATGCGTTTTTATTTAATAATAAACGGCAGACGCGTAAATATTACCTTTTTATTATATTTGACTTAGAAAACTAAAATATAATAATTAGCGTTAAATGAATAAAACGTTTCCGCGTTAAATTAAATTCGGTTAATAATTGTCTTATATAGCTTTCCGTATACTTACTAACTCCTCGCTAAACGAAAGAGCTAGTTATATTGCTTTTTATTAAGATTGAGGCAAAAACTATTAGTTATTATTAGCTTAATACTAACCGACGTAATACGGTTATAAATTAAATTAATCGGAGACGACGATATTACTATTTCGCTATTAATTACTTATAAGTATCGACGTTATTAAAGAATCCTTTTACGAAATTAAAACTAGAAATAGCTCCGGAACTTTTACTATTAGAGCCAGTCGGAAAACCAAAAGTAAAGAAGCCTCGTTTACGATTACGCCGTCGCCCGAAGCTTATTATAATTTTATAAAGAACTTTTTTTTATTTATAAGATTATTATGAACGTATTTTATTTTAATATAAAACGTAAAAATATTAAATTCTTTATAATTAATATTTATAAAGTAAACCGAGTCTTATAAGAAAAATATAAAAACAAGAATCTAAATACTCTCCGGATCGTAGCCGAAAGGCTTCTAAAGTAATATTAATTTTTTAAAAAAGTATTTTTTAAGACGGAATTAAACGTTTTATTATCTTATTAATATTATAATTATAAGATTTAATTAAATGCTTTATTAATTAATTCTTATTTTCTATTTTATTATTAATTAATAAAAGAGTTAAAAGTATTAAAAGAATATTTCTTAAAGAATTTTAATAAAAAGTTTATCGAGATAAATTAAAGTCCTTTTGCTTTTCCTGTCTTTTTTATATTAATTACCGTTATTATTACGATTCTTGGCGCCTCGTATTCTAACCGAATAAGCTCGGCATCGCTCGTAGCATCGCCTTGGCATAGCAACTATAGCGCTAGGCCTAATCGGGAAAGGCTAAGAGGACCTTTTATATATTTATACTAAAGCTCCCTCTTATAGAAAGCTCTCTTTTTCTCTTTATCTTTTTTTCTTGATTTTAAGCGTAGCTTTAAGCTTAAAATATAAAGTTATTTCTTATATTATATTAACCTTTAACTAGCCGTAATATAAGAAAAGACTAAGAACCCCTTCGCTATAAAGCGTTATATTTCATTAAGTCTTACGCGTCACGTCTCTTTACCCTTATAATAAGTTAACGACGAACTTTAATACTTTAGCTTATTCGACAAATAAGTACCTCTCTACTAATAGTAGATTGCCTTAAAGAAAGCTGGAAAACCTCTTGCCGTTAACCTGCCTTATACAACTTGCCGCGCGCGTCGTGCCGTCAACCTGCCTTATATAACTTAACGCGCGCTATTCGAACTTCGACTTCGACTTATATTTAATTAATAAATCGATTAATAACCTCAAATACCTTTTTACCCCGTGCTATTATTACTTCCGACTTCTCTTCTCCGTTAGCAAAGCTCTAAAGAAAGAAGCGCTCCTTTGCGGCTAAGCTTTACTAATACCCTTATCTTTTTAGTCGAGATTCTTATAAAAGAACCCGACAACTTCGAAGAACTCGATTCCGACTCGGAGAATAAACCTCAGAATTACTTCGACGCCTCGCCAGAGCTTATTGCTATTATAAAAGGCCTTACCCTTGCTTAATAAGCAAAAGTAAATTAATTAATCGAGATCTCTATTAGCTTTATTATTACTGCCGCTATTAAGTAAGCTTTTAACTAATATATTACTTATAACCCTCGCTACGAGATTCGTACTCCTTCTTTTTAAAACGACCGATCGGCACGTATTCTTACGGCAGACCTCTAGCTAACCGCCGATTATTACTTATTAAAGCTAAATAACTCGGTCCGAGCTATAAAGCCCTTTAAAATCAAATACTTTTATATCCTTTTTAGCGATTATAAAAGCGATATCGAGTACGATACTTAAAAAATAAAAATAAAATTATTTATAAAAAAATACTTAAGTAATTTTAAAAATAGAATATTATAAGTTAAGGCTTATTTTTAATATACTGTTAGCGAAGTAAAGATTATTATCTTTTAATATATAAACCCCGAATTTATTAATACTTTCGAGACTGCCGCCGATATTTTAACGGCCTTAGACCAGCGATTCTTTAATTATAACCGAGTCTAAGCTGCTAAAAGAATATATAACTAACTATTAATAAATAATATAACTTATAACGACTTCTAAATCAAATTCACTTCTTATATTATTATTAATAAGATTATTTATTCCCGTTAATTTAAGAACGTATGCGAAAAGATCTCCCCGGCCTTTAAGCGTATAATTTATATAAAAAAGTATAAAATAAAAAGAAATTATATAACTTTAAACGAATTCTTAATTATTACGAACCGGGAATCCCGTAATATCGCATTAAAAAAAGCCGTAACGACTCGTAAGGCTTAAGCTAACGATACTTTTAATAACTACGACGCGCGCGGCATTCTTAAAAAAGAAAGCTAGCGTATAACTTCTCTTACGCCGGTTATAATAATATAAAAACCTCTAATACTAACTTATAAATTATCGCTAAAAGTTCGCCCGCGCTCGCTATCCCCGGCTCCGTTCCTCCGCCGCCTTAAATCTCTTATACCGCTTCTTACTCTTAAAGACGTCTTTTTTAATACTTGCTTTTATTATAATAAGACTAGCTATTAAATTAGCGACTGCCTTAAGCGCCGAAAAGACTAAGCCTTAAATAAGTTAATTTCTAAGCTAATCGTCGGCGAAAACCTAAAGATTAACAAATTATTAAAAAACTCTTAAGCCGTAATAAAAACTTATACTTCGGCGTAAGCTATAACTTATGAAAAGATTTAGTATTTAATTTCCGTGCTTTTATTAAAAGACGATAATTCTTAATTAATATTAAATTAAAAAGGAATAAATTCTTTACTAAAATATTTATATATATTAATAATAAAGTAAATATTTTTAATATAATTAAAACCTCCCTCGCTTACCGACTCGTTAAGCAATTTAATATTTCTTTTGTAATACTCTTTTAACTAATTATCTTAATTAGTTATAATAATAGAAAAAGTAAGCTAATCGATACGGCTGTCTTACTTACTTTAATTATTAACTACCGGCGAATTAACTTCCTTTTCTTAATAATTAACTTAAGAAATACCGACGTCTTAATCGGTCGGAAGTTCCTCGAGCATTACGACTTAAAGCAATTATATATAAAGAACCGCAATTAGCTAGAATAGCCGTTAAATATGCCCGTACAGCCGTACTTCGACCAGCGAGTCTTCGTCGATATCAACCGTTTCGATAAGCTAATCGTTAAGTCTTATTAGCTTAATGCAAAACGAAAGAACGCCCTCTTAAATTTAAATAACTATCGCCGAAAGTAAGCTAAGATTGCGGCACTCGACGATTCCTTTAAGTCTAAGGTTTTTAAACGGCTTATAATTAACGTTTCGCTAACTCGACCCTTAAGCTTTATTAAAGAAGTTAAGAAGCGCTTATATATTATAAAAAATTAATTAAACCCGTCGATATCCCGTGATCCGGGATTATTATTTAAAAATAAAAGAGCCCGTAGAGCCCCCTCGGCGAATCACTAATATAAGGCGCTTATTACGGAGATTTTCTTAATATTAGCAGTAATAATATTTATAACGTATTTCCGACTTAAGAAAGCTAAGAAGAATAAAGCAAAGACTTTCGTAATATTAATATAAGAAATCGACTAAGAGTTAACTCGCTATCGACGAGAGGCCTTAGACTAATTAAATGTCGAGCTCGCATCGATAAATGAAGACTTAACCTTAAAAGAAGCCCTAGAAGTCAAATATATATAAGACGACGAGTTAATAAATAAGAAGCTCTTAATAGAATATTAAAAGTATATTCCTCTTTTCTCCCGGCGAGCCTCCGACGAGTTACTCGCGTACCGCTAAGGCGTAAACTACTAGATTAAGTTTATTAAAGAAAACGACTTATCTTTTAAACTTCTCCGGCGTATAATTAAAAAATAATTATCGGAAACTAAGTAATATATCATTAATAACTTATATAAAAGCTTTATTAAACCCTTTAATATATTATATGCGGCCTTTATCCTTTTCGCTAAAAAAGCCGATAATAGTCTCCGATTATACGTCGATTACCGAAAGCTGAATATCTTATCTAAGAAAGACCCGTATTTAATTCCTTTAATCGATAAGATAATAGCTTATATTTATAAGGCAAAGGTCTTTATAAAGCTTAATATTTAATAAGCCTTCTACCGTATTTATATATCCCCCGAAAGCGAAGACTATACGACCTTCCGCATTAAGTATAATATATATAAATATAAAGTCTTTCCTTTTAGCTTTACGAATAACCCGGCGATTTTTTAATAATTTATTAATAATATCTTAATAAAGTATTTAAACGACTTTTACGCGGCTTATATAAATAATATCCTTATATACTCGTTAACCTTTAAAGAATACGAGATACACGTAAAAAAAGTTATAATAATATTATAAACACACGAACTTTAAGCCGATATTAAAAAGTCCGAGTTTAACGTACGAAAGATAAAGTTTTTAGATTTTATTATTAATATTAATAATATAAAAATAAACCCGGAAAAAATTAACGTAATCAAAAACTAAAAATACGCCGGCAACGTATGTAACGTATAAAACTACTTTAGTTTTTATAACTTTTACCGTCGGTTTATTAAAAATTATAATCGCATCGCTCGATTCCTTACGATACTTACCGGGAAGAACGTGCCTTTTAACTTTAATAACGCTTATAAAAACGCGTAAGAAACTCTCCGGGAAGCCTTTTAATTTATACTAGTCTTTTATTATTACGACTTAATAAAGTAAACGCGGCTAAAGACTAACTCTTCTAACGGAATCGTTATTAGCGTATTATTTTAACTTTAAGAAAACGGCATTTTCTACTTTATAAGTTACTTTTTTAAGATTATAATAGATCTTAAGCTTAATTACTTAATTTATAATAAAGAAATACTAATAATCTTCCGGTCGTTTAAGTAATATCGCCCGGAATTATTAAATACTTAAAAAAACGTTTACGTATATATAGATTACCGAGCTTTAAAGTATTTTATAATTACTAAAGATTTTACGATTAAATAAGCACGTTAAGCCGAGTTTTTCGCGGAATTCTATTTCACGATTATATATTATATCGGGATTACGAATACTCTTATTAATACTCTCTTCTGAAGAAATCAAGACCTTATAATAATAAAAGCTTATAAGCAAGCTATTCGTAGTCAGTAACTCATTACAAATAATAAGATCGACCCTTTAATTACCGCTAACCTCTAGCTAATAGCCGTCGACTCTTTTAAGCCGTCGCGACTGCCTAATCGAGAAATATACTAAGCGAGGTTTCCTAAACGAATAATTAAACTAATAAATAAAATACTTTTAAGAAAAAAACGTCCCTTAGCCGAGGCCGCTTAATTAAAGTATTTAAATATACCTCTTTCTTACGAAATTATTTTCCGTTCGACAACGGCGTAAAATACTTAATTAGAAATTATAAAGCGGTATATACGGAATAATTGTATAGCCGCTATTTTAGCCGCCTTTTTAGCTCCTGTGGAAGTAAACTAAAAGGCCGATTAAAAGGCAAATCAAAAAGCCGACTAAGAGGCAGATTAAGAAGCAAAGCAAGTTCTAAAATAAAATCTTATATTAATCGACCTAAAAGTATCTGCCTTAAATAAGCTAAACCTTAACTTTATAATTACTTATAATATCGCCGAATACGACGTAATCGACTAGGTGCTTACGGCTAATAAAGAGTCTCTTTTATTAAAGCTTCTCCGATAAAGAGCCCGTGAAAACGACTTAGATTACGAGTTATTTAACGGCAAGCTTCTTTTTTAAAAACGTTTAAAAGTGCTTATAAAACTACTAAAGCTTCGCACGTCGCTATTACAGCATATACACTCGCAACCCTTAGTCGCTTATACCGGAATCGGGAAAATAAAAGTATTATTAAGCCGTAAATATTATTAAAATAGCCTTTTTACTAACGTAAGCTATTACGTCGCGAATTGCAGTTATTTTAAATAAAAGGCCAAAAGAAATAAGATACTTAGTTTCTTATATCCTTTGCCTATCCTCGCCCGGCCGTATTAATACCTTACGATAGATTTTATAAAGTTATTATTAAATAAAAGTAGCTATAACTTTATTATAATAATTATAAACCGCTTATTTAAGAAACCGGTCTTTATACCTTACTACGATATAATTATAGTTAAAGGAATAGCTACTTTCTTTCTTATTTATTAGACTTATTACTTTAATATACCGGATTCAATTCTTTCGGACCGCGGACCGTAATTCGTTTTTTCTTTTTAAAAAGAATATTATCGCATCTTTAATACTAAAATAAAATTAACGACGGCGTATAACTTTAACGTCGACGGCTAAACTAAAGTAATAAACTAATATATTAAGTAACGGCTCCGCTTTTTTTATTATTATTATTAAGATAATTAAAGTGACTTCTTGCCTATTATAGATATTATATAATTTACTTTGCCTTACGAGTCTCTTAATAACCTTACGCCTTTCCGGCTACTTAACGGCGTAAAGCCGAGGACTTCTTAAGACTTAATAAACTTAGAATTACTTATTACGGCAACGGAGAAGCTTAATCGCAAAAAAGCTTTATAAGTCGCTTTACGTATGAAAGAAGTTATAAAAGTTATATAATCGTTATTAAAAGCTTAATAAGAGAAAATAGAACGCTTGACTAATCGTAGTCGACGCGCTATCGATTAGGACGTTAGCGACTTAATATTAATTAATACTCAGAACTAGAATATCGACCGGCCCTTAAAGAAGCTATCCGATAAGTAATACGGCCTTATTAAAGTAATCGCTAAAAAAGAAAAGAATTAAAAAGTTAAGCTTTTAAAAAACTAATTAATTTACTTTATCTTTTACTCACACTCGCTCCGCAAATACGTCGATAACCCTTTGCCTAAACAAGTTAAGGTTACGCCGGCATTTATTTAACTCTTACTTAAGTAAAACGAATAGGAAATTAAAGGCATCTTTAGTTTTAAAGTCGTGCGGAATAAATTATTTTACCGCATTAAGTAGCTAAGCGTTAATAAAAATCTAGAATAATACTTATACTTTAATATTATAACGGCTCCGCATATAATTAAACGATTCCACTTCGAGCACCTTAACGCTAAAGGCCCGCCAAGAGCTTTCCTTAAATAGTTAAAAGCTTATAATATTAGTATTAACGATTATAACGACTTAAAAGACGATACGATTATAGCTATAATTACGCGGACGTAGTTCTTTAAGAAGAAGAGGTAATATTACAATTCTTAGCGCCTTATATTTTAACTGAATGAGCTCGGCATCGCTCGTAGCATCGCCTTGGCATAGCAACTATAGCGCTAGGCCTAATCGGGAAAGGCTAGGAGGACCTTTTATATATTTATATTAAAGCTCCCTCTTATAGAAAGTTCTCCTTTTCTCGTTATCTTTTCTTCTTGATTCTGAGCGTAGCTTTAAGCCTAAAATATAAAGCTATCTTTTGCACCGTATCAACCTCTAGCCAGCCGTAACAGTTATTTAAATAAACTAACGCAAAAAGATTTATATTTTATTCCGAGAATCGATAAACTCTTCTCTCGCGTATTAAAGATTAAAATATTTATTAAATTTAATATTTAGGCCGCATTTAATCGCATTTAAATAAACCCCGAGTCAGAAGATTATATAATTTTCTATATCAAATATAAGACTTATAAATGCAAAATATTACTTTTTAGACTTTATAATAGATTAAACACGTATTAAGGTTATATAAACGATGTATTACTGAATTATTTAGACGAATTTTATATAACGTGCTTTAATAATATCTTAATCTATTCGGAATTAATAAAAGCATATAAAGAAAACGTTAAAATAATTCTAAAAAGACTTATAAAAGTTAGCTTATAAGTTAATATTAAGAAGTGTAAATTCTATATTACCCAAATTAAATACCTAAGTTATATCGTGATTACGAAAGGAATCGAAGCCGATTTAAAAAAAAAAAAAAAAAAAAAAAGTAAAACTGTTACGAAATTAAAACTATTTAAAAATTATTATAATAATAAAATCTTTCTTAAGTTTTTACGGTTTCTACCGATAATTTATTCGTAATTTTAAACTTATCGTAAAGCTTCTTTCTACGCTTACCCGACTTACGGTTCCTTAGAATTAAACGAAAGAGTATAAGGAGGCCTTTAAGGAATTGCTGAATTAATTATTAATTATATAAAAGATTTATTATTTTAATCTTAGTCTTCTGACTCGACTAGAAACCGACGCTTTTAATAAAGTAATTATAAGCGTGGTTTCTTAATAATACGTTTATAGATTATAATATCTTTTAGGATTTTACTCTCACGTTTTAAATAGCTATAAGCATAATTAGGAAATCTACGATAAAGAATTTTATACGATTATAAAATCGTTTTATAAGTAGCGTTTTAAACTTATATCTATTCGGACCAGACTCGGAGTATATTTAAATTACTAATCTCTAGAATATTTCATAATAATAAAAATATTTATAAGTAAGTAAGCTCGATAAATGGAATTCCTTTCCGATTTTAATTTCTAAACTATATATACGCCAAATAAATAAAATCAAAAGGCTAATTCTCAGTTAGAGAGAGTAAGACTTAGAATCTAAGAAAAAGTAAAATTAAATAGTCGATTTAAAGTCTTATTTACGCTTAATCGCCTTAATTATAAAATTAACGCGGAATTAACGGATGAGTTTATAGCTAATATTATTTCCTTTTTTTTTTCTAAAAGCGGAAGATATTATTAATAATTTAACTCCGGAGTTATTTAAAAGCTTATTTAAATTTATTAAAAAGCTCTATTAAAATAACCGTAAGTGTTTTACTAAGGAATAAAAGTCTTTACTTAAAAATTATATAATAATAGACGGACTCTTATACTTTAAAAGACGTTTATATATATAAAAGAATACCCCGTTATATATTAAACTAATATAAAAAGCTTATAACTAGCCGTTTATAATATATCCTAATGAAAAAAAAGTCTTACTAGCTTCTTATTCTTAAGTATTACTAGTTCGGAATAAGTTCGGATTACTTCCGGTATATAAGAAATTATAAAGCTTGTTAATGCTCTTATTTTAAATAAATTAAATAAATTAAATAATAAGGGTTCTTATACTTTTTACTTATCCCCGTATATCTTATGTAATACTAATGTATAAATTATAAGGATTTCTTAAAACATAAGTACGGTTTTAACTAAATTTTATTTATTAATCGCTTTAGAAAGGATTCGGTCCCGATTCTTTATTACTAAAATATCGACGCTCGTGATATTATTTAATTATTTATTTAATAAATTTACCGATTCGGATACCCTTTAAAGACGATTATGTCGAACCGCGGCTCTTAGTTCATCTCTTCTTTTTAAAAAGAATTCTATTATATTATCGACGTCAAGATTAAGCCTTTTATAGCTTATTATAAAAAGACGGACGGATAAACAGAGATTATAAATCGCTATATTAATTAAAGGCTTAGACTATTCGTTACTTATTATTAAGATAATTAGAGTAAGCTAATACTTTTAATTAATAAAGCTTAAATAACCCTGCTTCACGAATTTATTAATATAGCTTCGTATTAGCTCAAATTCGGCACGGAACCACGTAATAGCTAAGATTAGAGGACGCTTAAGGTTATTATTTTATTAGAAAAGCTTAATTACGTTAATACGAAAAACCTAGCTTGACGTATAAAGTAAAATTACTAAAGAAAATATATAAGCCGCTTAAAACCGTATAGCTCGCGTAACGGACTAAAAACGGAGGCTTATTAATTAGGAAGTCGGATAAGAGGTTTTCTTATTAATTAAGAATTTTAAGAATTACTATTTTAGTTGTAAGCTTATAAATTAATAAGAAAGCTTTTTTAAGATTTAAAACAAAAGTAAGTTATTTTTATAAGCTAGAATTACTTATAAGCTCTTAAATACACGACGTATTTATACTAAAACTTTTTTTAAAGAATCTAAAAGATTTTTTATTAAGTTAAAAGACGCCGAAATCTCTTTTAAAAGTAATCGAAGGTTAAAAAGAGTAGGAAATCGAAGAAATCCTTAGTATTAAATTATACCGTAACGTGCTTAAATATTAAGTGAAATAATTAAGCTATAATCCCGATTTATAATAATATAATGCCTCTAATTTAATAAGGTCGTCTTATAAATTAAGAGATTTTCATGCGGCGTATTCTAATAGACTAAGACTACTCCGAAACTTATCCGAATAGCTTAAGGCTTAAGAATTAAGAGAAGTAATTATAATTACTTAAAAGATAATAACTTATAACTTTTTTTTAAAAAATAATAAAACGACGATATTAATTAATAATTATTTACTTTTTAATTTAAACTATTAATAGGGCTTTACGACCGCACTTTAATAAGGACTTAGCTACCGATTTTATTATAAACGGCTATTTTCGCATAAGGATTTAAAGAAAGTAACGGTTATAAAAGATTAATAAAATTAATCCGAAACAAGGCCATTTAATTCTTATTAAAAGAATCTTTTTCTTTTTTAAAAAAAGCTCGGCTAGCTCGCTATTTAACTTTTTATAAAAAAGGCTAAACTTCTTTTTCTTTTTCTTCCTCTTTGAAAACAAGAGATTTAGTATGAATGATGATTCTTGATTCTAAGGGAAACTGCGTCTATATAACCACTTTAAAAGTTCTCGAAGCCTAGCTCAATTAGGCTGTAATAGCCGCGACTAGGCTAGCTAACTTAGGCAAACTAGCCAAGCCGGTATATAAAGCTTCCGGTAGTATTAAAGTTTAGCTCGGTTATAGGCTTTAGCTATACTGAAACTAGCTTAGTTACGACTGTTCTAGGCCTTGTATGCGTTTAATATGCCTTGTAAATCCCTCTGGGTATGTTTTAATATACGAGCTAATTATACGAGCTTTCGTTTATTTATACGAGCCTCTTATTAAGCGAGTTTAGCCGAAGCTTAATATAATCTTATACTCTTCTTAGTAATGGTAGCCGCTTTACGCTTAATATTACTACGACGTATGCGGCGACGAGCTATACTTACGTTCTTATTCTTATTCTTATTCTTTTTTTTCTTTTATTATTAATCTTATTATTACGGTAAGCTATTTTAATTATTGAAATAATAAGGACAGCGAGAACTTTAATAAGGCTTTTAAGTGTTAAATACTAATAGTATTATAATAAACTTAACGACTTATAATAAAGTTATTTAATTACTTAAATATAATATAGCGAAGAGCTTAAGTCTTTTTTAATATCGTAAACTTTAGCTTTTCTATAGTTTTAAGCGCTTCCGCGGTCGCTATAATAATAATTCGTTAATCGATAAGGCAGTAATTTAGATTTTCGTATTATTAATAGCTATTAATAACGCGTCGCATTCCGGGCTTATAAATTACGGAAGTTAAAAAGTTAAAAGTATTAATATTAGATTAGTTTCGGACGCTTTCCGGACCTTAACTTACGAGGCGGTAAGATCTTTTTTAAATTATATAATAAGTATATTTCTTCGAGCTACTTTTTGTAACAATAAGTATACTTAGGAGCTTCTCAGCGAGTCAGGGAATCCAGGGGTTCAGAGGTAATTAAGTTATGCCGAGTCGGACTAGTACCGGAGGGGTTTCGGAAGAGCTTATATATATGAACTCATACTCTTTCTATTCCTTCTTTTCTTCTTCATCTTCTTGTTTCCTTCGTATTAGACTTATTAGCTCTCGATAGCTTTAATTAAAGTATTATTATATACTTCTTATACCGCTCTCTTAATTAATATCGTTATATTAAATAAAAAGATCACTTCCGCCAGAGACGGCTTTATAATATCTTATTAGAGATTTAATTATTAATATTTTAAAGAATTAAGATTTTAAAAATCTCTTAATAATTAAAAACTAAGGTTTAATTTAATACTTTGTAATTAATAACGCTTAAAGCAATCTTCGCTAATTACGCTCCAAATAATCCCCTTCGTATAAAAGCCGTTATAAACAGATTTTAAAAAAGTATTTTCATTATACCCAAAACTTTATTATTTAAATACGAAACTCTTCCCGAATCTGCCCCGAGTTAAATACTTATTTCTATTAAGACTTATTATATCTTAATTAATTATTAAAGAACTTATTAAATCAGATCTTTTAGCTGCTACGACTTCCTTAAAAGCGCCTTCTAATTCAGAAATATTTATTACCTCGCTTCTTAAAACTAACGTCGCTATCCAAAAAAATAAAAGTAAAGCTCAGAACGATATAAATTATAATAACTCTAACGTTTTAAAAAGATTTTTCCAAACCGTTAATAATCGAACTAAGAATTAAGCAAATAAGCAAAGAGAATTCCAATCTAATCTTATTAGAATTAAGATTATACTCGTAGCCCTTACTACTCCTCGGTCTAATTTAATACGACTTAACGACGATCTTAAAGAAGATCCTACTTTTTCCGAGCCTTTCGAACTACTTTAAAATCGTTTACGAACCCTTACTCTTCTTTTACTTTAATCAGTAGAATTTAATAAAAGTTCGCTAAAGAATTATACTTCTTTTATTCCCGGAGCTTATTTAAGCTCGTTTCGGCCTCTTAAGATTCAATTAATAAAGAAGATTATTTTATTAAATAATAACTTAAACCTTTTATTTAAATAATAACGTACTTTAGTTTAAGATCGCTTAAAAGTTAACGCTGATTTTTACTTAACAAAAAGAACTTGTCGTGCTCTCGTTTAAAGATTAATTACCGAAACGGCACGATTTTATTTAAAACTTTAATACTTTTCGAAAACTTATTCTTTTAAAACCGCTAAAAAGATAATTATATTCTTAGAATCTTACTTTTTAACCGGCTACAAAATAAACGAGTTCCGGTTTACTTTCTATAATTTACATATAAACTTTTATTTTAAAGAGACTTTTGCTAAGTTTAAAGTAAGATTCTAAAGCGTTATTATTTAAGGTAACGTCGCTAAATCGGAATAATTCTTTTATATATAGTAAAAGCTCTTTCTTAAGTTATAAAACGAGACTTTTATTATTAAATTAACTTAAGAGAATAATTATAATAAAATAATTTCCTACCTTATCTCGCTAAACTTAAAGAACCGCCGAAATCGTATACTTAACTTAAATTTCACTTTAACTCGCACCCCGAATATAACTCGGAAGCCGTCTAGTTTAAATTAAATTACCTCTTCTATTTAGACGCTTATTTAAAGAACTACCTTTGCCCGTTAATCTTCTTCTATTTTATTCTAACGCTCTTTTACTCTTTAATAATAATCTACTTTTTTTCTACCGCGCTAAAGCTTTATATATTTAAGGCCTCAGACTTCTATAAATGAAAATCTAATTAAGTATTATAATTACGGTAAATTTAATTATTATAAAAGCGATTACCCCGAGATTCTTAAAGTTTAACTTGTAAATAAGGGAATCAAGGAAGAAAGCGTAGAATTAAAAGAAGAATAAGAAGAATTATTAAAAGAATAAATAAAAGAAAATAAAAAAGCTTAAAGAAAGACTCTTTTTTAAGTTTATATAAATATAATCTATTAAAGCTTAATTTAAACTCCCTTATAAAAAGAAAGCAATTCTTAATCTCTTATATTATTAATATAAATAAATATAGCGTTATACTCTCCGCTTTAGCAAATATTAAAACAAATAGTTACTTTTTCGTAAATCAGACCCTTTCCGTGCGCTTTTCGGAAGCCTTAGAAATAAAGATTTTATCCTTCTCTTATATTATCTTAATTCGTAATTTCCAGAATTCCGTATAAAGCCACGCTTCTTATTATATACGTCTCTATTTAATAATAAATAGTAAACGCGTATATAATTACCCTTTTATTATATTTAACTTAAGAAATTAAAATATAATAATTAATGTTAAATAAATAAGACGCTTCCGTATTAAACTCGATTCAGTTAATAATTATCTTATATAATCTTCCGTATACTTACGAACTCCTCGTTAAACGAAAGAGCTAGTCCTATCGCTCCCTATTAAAGCTAAAATAAGAACTATTAACTATTAATAATTAAATACTAACCGACGTGATTTAATTATAAACTAAATTAATCGAAGACGACGATACTACTAATTCGCTATTAATTATATACAAATATCGACGTTACTAGAGAATCCTTTTAAGAAATAAAAGCTAGAAACAGCCTCGGAACCCTTATTATTAAAGCCGGTCGGAAAACTAAAGGTAAAGAAACCTCGTTTACGACTACGCCGTCTCCTGGAACTTATTATAACTTTATAAAAAACTCCCTTTTTTATTTATAAGATTAACGTAAACGTATTTTATTTTAATATAAAAAGCAAGAATATTAAGTTCTTTATAATTAGTATTTATAAAATAAACCGAGTCTTATAAAAAAAATATAAAAAAAAAAATCCAAATATTTTCTAAATCGTAGCCGAAAGGCTTCCGAAATAATATTAACTTCTTAAGAAAGTATTTTCTAAGACAGAGTTAAACGTTTTACTACCCTATTGATACTATAATTATAAGATTTAATTAAAAGCTCTATTACTTAATTCTTATTTTCCTTTATATTGTTAATTAATAAAAAAGTTAAAAGTATTAAAAGAATACCTCTTAAAGAACCTTAATAAAAGATTTATTAAAATAAATTAAAGTCCCTTCGCCTCTCCCGTCCTTTTTATAAAAAAGAATAATAAAAGATTACGTTTTTATATTAATTACCGTCGTTTAAATACGCTAACGCAAAAAGACTTATACCCTATACCGAGAATCGACGAGCTCCTCTCCCGCGTATCGAAAGCTAAAGTATTTATTAAACTCGATATTCGAGCCGCATTTAATCGCATCTAAATAAACCCCGAGTCGGAAAAATATACGACTTTCCGCACTTAATATAAGACTTATAAATATAAAGTATTACCCTTTAGATTTTATAATAAACTAAGCACGTACTAACGCTATATAAACAACGTATTACTAAATTATTTAAACGACTTTTATATAATATACTTTAACGATATCCTAATCTATTCAGAATTAATAAAAGAATATAAAAAACACGTTAAAATAGTTCTAAAACGGCTTATAAAAGCTAACTTATAAGCTAATATTAAAAAGTATAAATTCCACGTTACTCGTACTAAATACTTAAATTATATCGTAATTACAGAAGAAATTAAAGCCGACTTAAAGAAAATAAAATCGTTACGGAACTGGAAATACTTAAAGATTATTATAATAACGAAATCTTTCTTAAGTTTTTACGGTTTTTATCGATAATTTATTCGCAACTTTAGACTTATCGCGAAGCCTCTCTTTACGCTTACCCGACTTACGGTTCCTTAGAATTAAATAAAAGAATATAAAAAAGCCTTTAAAGAGTTACGGAATTAATTACTAATTATATAAAAGATTTATTATTTCAACCTTAACTTATTAACGCAATTAAAAACTAACGCTTCTAATAAAGTAATTATAAGCGTAATTTCTTAATAATACGTTAACAAATTATAATACCCCCTAAGATTCTACTCTTACGTCTTAAATAGCTATAAGCTTAATTAAGAAATCTACGATAAAGAACTTTATACAATCGTAAGATCGTTTTATAAATAACGTCCTGAACTCATATTTATTCAAAGCAGATTCGGAATATATTCGGACCACCGATCCCTAGAGTATTTTATAATAATAAAAGTCCTTATAAGTAAGCAAGCTCAATAAATAAAATTCTTATTTAATTTTAATTTCCAAATTATATATACGCTAAATAAATAAAATTAAAAAACTAATATTCTTAGTCGAAGAAAGCAAGACTTAAAAGTTTAAGAAAAAATAAAATTAGATAACCAATCTAGAATCTTACTTACGCTTAATCGCCTTAACCTTAGAATTAATACGAAATTAACGAATAAGTTTATAATTAATATTATTTTTCTTTATCTTTTCTTCTCGGAAACAGAAAACGCCGTTAATAATTCGATTTTAAAATTATTTAAAACCTCTTTTAACTTTATTAAAAAGCTTTATTAAAATAACCGCGAGTCTTTTATAAAAAAACGGAAGTTCTTACTTAAGGATTATATAATAATAAACGGACTCTTATATTTTAAAAGCCGTTTATATATATAAAAGAATACCTCGCTATATACTAAACTAATTCAAGAGGCCTATAACTAGCCGTCTATAACGTATTTAAGTAGAAAAAAGACTTATTAACTCCTTATTCTTAAGTACTATTAGTTCAGAATAGATTCGGATTATATCCGGTATATAAGAAATTATAAAGCTTATTAATACTCTCACTTTAAATAAACTAAGTAACAAGAGTTCTTATACCCTTTACTTATTCCCGCATACCTTATATAATACTTATATATAAATTATAAGGATTTTCTAAAAAACAAATACGGTTTTAACCGAATTTTAATATTTATTAACCGCCTCAGAAAGGATTCTGTTATAATTCCTTATTATTAAGATATCGACGCTCGTAGTACTATTTAATTATTTATTCAATAGATTTACCGATTCAAATATATTCTAAAAACAATTATATTTAACCGCAGCGCTTAATTTATCTCTTTCTTTTAAAAAGAATTCTATTATATTATCGGCGTTAAGATTAAGCTTTTTATAACTTATTATAAAAAGACGGACGAATAAACAGAAATTATAAATCGCTATATTAATCAAAGGCTCAAACTATTCGTTACTTATTATTAAGATAACTAAAATAAGTTAATACTTTTAATCGATAAAGCTCAAATATCTTTACTTCACGAATCTATTAATATAATTCCGTATTAGCTCAAATTCGGCATAAAACTACGTAATAACTAAGACTAAAAGACGCTTAAAGCTATTATTTTATTAAAAAAGCTTAATTACGCCGACGCAAAGAAATTAGCTTAACGTATAAAATAAACGTGGAAAATTACTAAAGGAAATATATAAGCCGCTTAAGACCGTATAACCCGCGTAATAGATTAAAAATAAAAGCTTATTAACTGGAAAGTCGGAAAAAAAGTCTTTTTATTAATTAAGAACTTTAAGAGCTACCGTCCTAATCGTAAGCTTATAAATTAATAAGAGAATCCCTTTAAGATTCTAGAAAAAATAAGCTATTCTTATAAGTTAGAATTACTTATAAGCTCTTAAATATACGACGTATTTATACTAAAACTCTTTTTTAAAAACCCGAAAGACCCTTTACTAAGTCAAGAAACGCCGAAACCTCTTCCGGAGGTTATCGAGGGTCAAGAAGAATAGGAAATCGAGGAAATCCTTAATATTAAACTATACCGCAACGTACTTAAATATCAAGTGAAATAACTAAGCCATAACTCCGATCTATAATAATATAATACCTCTGATTTAATAAAATCACCTCACAAATTAAGAGATTTCCATACAGCGCATTTTAATAAACCGGGACTACTCCGAAACCTATCCGAATAGCTTAAAGCTTAAGAATTAAAGAAAAACAATTATAATTACTTAAAAGATAATAAATTATAACTTCTTTTTGAGATAATAAAATAATAACGTTAATTAATAACTATTTACCCTTTGATTCAAAGCATTAATAAGGCCTTGCGACCGCACCCTAATAAAGACCTAGTTACCGATTTCATTATAAACGGCTACTTTCGTATAAAAGTTTAAAAAAAGTAATAGCTATAAAAAACCACCGAAACTAATCCGAAATAAGGCCTTTTAATCTTTACTAAAAGAATCCTCCTCCTCTCCTAATAAAAGCTCGATCAGCTCGCTATTTAATCCTTTATAAAAAAGGCTAAACTTCTTCTTCTTCTTCCTCTTCTTAACAGCAGTAGCAGCCGCCTTACGCTTAACACCACCACGACGTATACGGCGACAAGCCATACTTATATCCTCATCCTCATCCTCCTCTCCCTCCCTACCACCAATACCACCACCACGGCGAGCCATTCTAACCACCGAAATAATAAGGACCCGCGAGAACTCCAGCAAAGCCTTCAAGTATTAAATACTAATACTACTTATAACAAACTTAACGACTTATAGTAACGTTATTTAATTACTTAAATATAATATAATAAAAAGCCCGAGTCTCCTTTAACACCGTAAACCCCAGCTCTTCCATAATCTTAGGCGCTTCCGCGGTCGCTATAAGCAATACCTCGTCGATCGACGAAGCGACAACTTAAACTTCCGCATTATCGGCAGCTACTAATAATACGTCGTACTCCGGGCTTATAAACCACAGAAGCTAAAAAATCAAAAGTATCAGTATCGGACTCGTTTCGGAAGTTTTCCGGACTTTAACTTATAAGGCGGCAAAATCTTTTCTAAGCTATATAATAAGCACATTTCTTCGAGCCACTCTTATCGAAGTAATAAGAGTAGCCCGGCTCCTTCGTCATCCGGCGCACGCAGCGCACGCAGCAATTGCGGTAAGCCGCCGCCAAAGCTCCCGATAAGATTAAAAAAGGCATTATTATAATCAAAATTCGGATTTTATTATAGAAGTCACAGGAATTCACTTACTTATTATTATTTATTTGTTTTAATTAACTAGCTATACGTATTAGTAATTATATAACGCAGATCGACAATTTAGAATAACTTATAAAAAAGTATATATTATTAAAAGAAAAAGAATTAACTCCTTAGAAAGTTTAACGTATATATACGCTAATATAAGCAAATAAATCGATAGCGCTAAAATAGCATAATATAATAAGTAACGGACTAGATTCGGACGCCTATTCCACTAATTAAACAAATAAAAGCTCGCCCTCTTATAATATATTATTTGCTATTATACAGGACCTCGCTTACGCTCGCGTAACCTCGCTTAACCTCGGATAAGAGCCCTTAGCACCGCAATAATACTAAACTACGACTAATTAAAAATTAAAAGCAATTTCTCTTTTAAGAAGAAGGTAATATAATAATAAGTGCACTTAAGAGCTTCTCAGCAAATCAGGGAATCCAGAGATTCAAAAGTAATTAAGTCATGCCGAGTCGGACTAGTACCGGAGGGGTTTCGGAAGAACTTATATATATAAACTCACACTCCCTCCACTCCCTCTTTCCTTCTTTATCTTCTTATTTCCTTCGTATTAAACCTATTAACTCTCGATAGCCTCAGCTAAAGTACTACCATATACCTCTTACACCGCTCTCTTGGCTAGTGTCGTTACACTTTTGTCGAAGTAATAAGAGTAGCCCGGCTCCTTCGCCATCCGGCGCACGCAGCGCACGCAGAAATTGCGGTAGGCAGCCACTAAAGCTCTTAATAAGGTTAAAAGAAGTATTATTATAATTAAAATTCGGATTTATTATAGAAATTATAAGATTTCACTTATTTATTATCATTTATTTATTTTAATTAATTACTTATACGCATTCATAATTATATAACGCAAATCGATAATTTAAAGTAACTTACGGAAAAGTATATATTATATAAAAAAAAAGAATTAATTCTTTAAAAAGTTTAACGTATATATATATGCTAATATAAATAAATAAATCGATAGCGTTAAGATAATATAATACGATAAATAACGGACTAGATTCGGACGCTTATTTTATTAATTAAATAAATAAAGGCTCGCTTTTTTATAATATATTATTTACTATTATATAAGGTCTTGCTTACGCTCGCGTAACTTCGCTTAACTTCGGATAAGAGCCTTTTAGTATCGTAATAATACTAAACTACGATAAATTAAAGCTTAAAGGTAATTTCTTTTCTAAGAGAAGGGTAATATGATGAAAGATGCACTTAAGAGCTTCTCAACGAGTTAAGGAATCCAGGAGTTCGGGGGTTTAAGAGTAATTAAGTTATGCGGAGTCGGATTAGTATGGTAGGTGTTCTGGAGGAGCTTATATATATAAACACACGCTTCTTTTATTTTTCTTTCTCTTTCTATCTTCTTATTTCTTTCGTATTAGACTTATTAGCTCTCGATAGCCTCAGCTAAAGTACTACCATATACATTTTACACCGCTCTCTTGGTTAGTATCGTCACAAATTGTAGTTAAGAAGTAAAAGTATAAGCTTGAAGTCGAGGTTATAATAATTGATTTCTTTTATTAAAGTGACCGCGTAAGCCACTAAAGCCTTATTATTTTCCTTAGACCCTCCTACGGGAATTCAAAGCTCTAGCTTTTAATTAGTTTATTTACCTCGCAACTCGATTTTGTGGGGCAGTGCGCGAATTACCATCAAAGGAGGGTCTGATTTATAAGATAAAGTCAAGTGATATCGAAGGTCACTGGGTTCATGTGACATAACACTTGTGTTATTTAGGCTTAGTGTGGGGCGGAATCCTGGACTTGGATTGGATTGGTTTCCATGAACTACTAACCGCCCTTGACGGGCATGTTTTCTGTCCTACATGTACCCAGCTTTTCGCCTTTGACATTAAAATCCATACAATCTGTTTGAACCATCCAGTCGTCTATATATCGCTTAACGCGTCTTTGTGTTTCTTTCATTGTGTTTGGACTGTTCTTTCCTCCACTCTGGACATACAATGCTGGTCGAAGCCCGTCCTGTTAACGAATCAATTCAGGAAATCAACGACAATTCCTGGGTCATTGGGGACAGAATCCTCCTCTCTCGACAACGCTCGCCTTCGTCCGCCTTCACGTGGAGTGATGGCAAAGGCTTATTTTATGTCATTTCCGAGGCCCCATACCCACTACCACCATCTCGACCATTACCAGCCACGACCCACATCAAGATGGTCCATGATGCTGGTGGGGTATCAGCTGTCTGGAGTATCGGCAACGCCTTCTGCAAAGTCAAAATCCTTGATCTGGGTGCAACACGAGAACACGTTACGTTAGACTACCTCCATAACAAACGCCCCCTCAGCTTTGAAACTCCAGACGTTCACTACCACGCAGAGTACGATGGTCGATATTATATCGTCTTAAGTAGATTGACTGGCCAGACTCCTATTGAGGCGTGGCCTAACATGGACGAGGCGATGAAGCAACACTATGTTTCCCGAGTTGGGAATATCTGCAAGCAAGGCGGTCGATAAGTCAGTAAGTCAGTAATCAGTTGAGCCAAAGAAAGCAACTTACTGACTTACCTGCAAAACAACAACTGATGAGCTTAACTGATTGGCTTATAAGTTACTGATAAGTTGAGGCTCTATTCAAATATCTAATAATACAGCACTAAAAGCACCAGGAATTTCAATAGAATTACGATTTTGCCAAATTTTCAAACACTCTTGGTGCTATAGCATTAAACTAGACAAGCTAGAACTCTCTACAGTAGTCTGTTTAGCGCAAGACGAAAAGACTCTTTCACACTCTGAGCTCATAGCAGGAATTGCTAACAAATCAAAAGCCACCTGAGCTAATTGAGGCCATTCTACTGAAGATATCGCCAGCGCAGGCTCTGGCGATTATGTTAATCGAGAGTTGGCAGATGGCGCTTGGCCCTTGTACTTGTCTTCTTATAACTTCTTGAAAGCAGCTTTACTAGCAGTCAGATATAGCTGTAATCTGCCTGTCTAATTCTTTGAGTTTACTTTTGGATAATTCAGGATTTGCTAGAGTTGTGACGCTGACCGCTCTCGGCAATATTAAGCTAATCAGAAGCTATACTTAGAGTAGCTGCGGCCAATCAGTGGCTCAGGAACTAATAAGCGAGTCACTTTTAGTTCATTAAATACATCTAGCAGATATCCAAACTCATTCCAAAATCAAGAAATTTAATTCTTATAGCTTATAAGCTACTTATAAGTTGAGTATTTATTAACTGACTTATTACTAGCCCTAGCCCTAACTTATGACTTACGTTATAGAGGCCAGCTTAATAGATCAACTTATCTCAGCTTACTTATCGACCACCTTGTCTGCAAGGAGCTAGCTGTATGGCAGGCTGATAATATCAGCGGCGTCGATGGCCAGTATCTATCGGATCGGTTTCTTACTCGGTTCGGGTTACCTAAGGACTGTAGTCCTCGAAACCTCCTGAATAATTGCAAAGATCTAGGAATGGATTGCTCTACCTTCATCTTCTATCACTGCGACTTAGGGCCTGGGAACATTATTATGAACCCTACGCAAGGGTCAATAGGCATCATTGATTGGGAAACGGCTGGATTTGTTCCTAAGGAGTGGGTAAGGACCAAGTTCTGCATTTCAAGCGGGATGGACCTACCGGATGGTGACCAAGAATCGAGAGTAGATTGGAGAAGGCGAGTTCAGAGGCAATTGGAGAAGGAGGGATTTCCCGAGATTGCGGAACAATGGATGACTTGGTGGAGCAATGAAGACTGATTTCTGTTTGTTCCGAAATGTTCCTAGCAGATGGGTGCAGTTCAGTGAGAACCTCACCCCTGATTAAGCCTGAAATCCTTCTCCACCCCCAAATGTAACCTGGCATGACCGCCTGTACCTTCTATCAAACCGCTTCTTTCTACCCGGCTCTTTTCTGGCTTTCCGGTCTATCCTATAAGTCCCCACCCCACCATTCCGATCGCCCCCTTATTCCGTTCACCCCGCAATTTACTACAATTCGGAAAAAACACTTAATAACTCTATAACGCCTTTACTTATGTATAATCTTTTTTAGAATTAAAATCTATTACTAAATCTAAATTTATAATTATAATTTCTTGCTTTCTAGCTGCAATTTAAGCTCTTTAAATAGCTTAAATATCCGCAAATTTAGAATTTAGGCTAATTTAAATCTTCCTCTTTTTCCGTGGCTTTAATTAATTTAATTTAGCCTTTAATTGCTGTATCTTCATTTCTGCCTAATCAAGAGTAAAATCCTTTTAATTTAAAGCTTTTATAGCTTTTTAAAAAAGTAGTTGTCGCGTTAAAAAGTTATTATATGCTAATTTAGTCAAAGTATTAATTTATAATCGAAATTCTTTACTTGTTTTTAGCGTAAATTATACAATTAATAATTCTTTTACTTCTTTAATAGCTTAGAAGTCTTTAGAAATACTATTTTCTAGCTTTTAATTACTATTCTTTAAGAGTAATCGGCTTATAAGTAGTTTTACTATACTCACCAGCTATAACTCAATAGCTTTTTAGTTAAATTTAATATTTATATTCGTTAGGCTCTCTTTCCGTGCTTTATAATAATATATTAAGAAGTTACGCTTGCTAATTAAGGTAGAATTAATTATTAATACTAAAAGATTAAAGTGTTTTCGGTAAGCTACTTTAAGAGGAGAGAAAATCGACAAATCCAACGGTTATAAGACGTGCGATATATATATAAGTAAAAATAATAAAAATATATTATATTTTAAGTACTTTCATATGAATTCCGTAGTCTTATGACTTTTATGGCTATTTAAGACTAGTAATCGGGGTTTTTGATTACGTAATTGCGTCTAGAGAATAAAGACCTTTTTCAGCTATTTTAATGCGGTAATATTATCTGTCTATTTAATTTCTATTATTATAAATTACTATTCCTTAAATAAGTTAATATCTATTAAAAACTACTATTGCTAGACCAATTTTCCCTTATATATTATAAGTAAAGTAGTTTTCTTGCCGGTTATAAAAATACATTTAATAAAAGAGGTTTAATTCCGGGAACTAAGCTGTTTTCGCTATATAAAACGTCGGTTTTTATAGCTAATAACTAAGCTATTTATTCCAAAGCCTTTCATAATCTCTGCCTTATTAATATTTTAACGATTTTCAAGTAGAATTACTTTAATAGCTAGAATTTGCATTTTTTGGAATTACGGCTTAATAATATTAAATATTACGTTATTAACACGTATAAAATTAATAGAATATTGTTTTTTAGTACTTAGAATAAGATTCCGCTTAAAAAACCGCTATACCCATCGTTTTCTAAGTAATATAAAGTCCCCTTAAAGTATATAAAGTCGGTTCTTAAAAAGCCGCACTTACGTATAAGTAATACTGAATCCTAATATCTCTTAAGTCAAAACCTAGTGCGTAAGACGTTCTTTTAATATCGTAAGTAGCTTTTGTAAGGGATTATCAGCTTGTTAATAAGTATTTATACTATGAAATCGACCTTGAAGGGTAGATTGTGGTATACCTTACTCTTTTGCAGCGCATTTTAAGGACTTGCTATTTTCAATCGCACGTAGAGCCAAAATCACGTCGTCTTCAGTATATTTCGGCTTTATTATCGTCTTAATTTAGATTTCAAAAATGAAGAAAATCGATAAAAGAATAAGAAAGTTATTAATTATTAAAAGTAAGTAAGTAGAAAAGCGGTGTGTTAAGCGAGGTGAACGGAATAGGGGTGGGGACTTATTAGACGCTAGATTGTGCCAGATCACCCTACTATAGGGAATAAATACTTACGAAGTACACAGATAGTAGGACATCTCCTATTTGATAACTATAGGGAGCTTCTTGCCACATGTACTGTACTTCCATCACTCTTCGTTCCGGTGCAAGTTTCTGCTCCGGAGATGTTGTTATATCCACACTCGGGATGCTGTCGATTGGCTTGTTTGGAATAGAGGCTGCCTTTTCTGACTCGGGGTTGGCTATATTTAAGTTGGCGTTTTGGGACCAGAGACGACCTTTCAGAAAGATGTAGGTCTATACTTCTCAGACGATGCTTTTGGTGCAAAAGTGAGTATTGAAGCTGTAGCTGTAGCTGTGCGGATGAGGAACGAAAATGGACCCAAGATATAGGAGATATCTGGCACTTTATATGTTGCAAAGAAGGAGGTATCTGTGTAGGGAGTGCATGTGTGGCCGCAGTTTGGCCCTGACTAGGGGTGTGAGTCTCGTATTTTTGGCGCCTCGCAGCCTCCAAAACAACCAGAAACCTGCTTCACCCATCAAAAAAAGCAACTGCTGGCAACTTTCGAGTCACAGAATGCAGTGAGGCAAGCTCCGTGCGTATATGGACGACAGAGATGGTTGGGTAGCAGCGAAAGTCATTGCGATAAGACTTTGCTCGGCTTGGTTAATGATTGCTGTCGCCTATTTTCAGTTACACAGAAATAAAAGGCGCTTCCTTTTCTGTCGTGCAACACTGCTGCTGCCTAGAGAGCGGGGTAGTTGAAATTTTAGGACTCATCCTCCTTGCAGCACCAGACGTTCACGAGCTCGCCCATTCTACTCCAGCATAGGCGCCAATAATTCGGTGGGGTGATTCGGCGAGAGTTCGCCTGGTTAGTTCAGAAGCAGAATCATCAGGTCGGCTCTTCCTGCGCTGATAACACATTCAGTTCGAGGGCTAATGCATTTCTCGCATCAACTCTCAACTATCGGTTGTTCCTGTTCTTCTCGCAGCATGGATGGAAAGCAGGAAAGGAGGTCCGCCATAGCACCTTGCGCCGTTAGTGGAGTGGAGATGCTTCCTCTTCCCATTTGGCGATATCTCCTGGAGAATCGACATCAGCTTCAAGATCTCTGAGCGCTTAAAATCCACTGGTATTATATTTCTGATCTCGGGATTCTATAGCACGTTCGGTGGCCGTATATCACGATACGTACGTTACTCTAAAGTCAAGAAAGTAAGGACAGACGAGAGAGATGTTCCTAAGGTAAACTAGTATAAGCTCTCCTTGGACTTCATGCAAGTATCGGTAAACTAAGCTTTCGTGCTTCAACTTTACTTCGAATACTATTACAATCCCTTTTACAACGAAAGTATATTTATATTATTTCAAAGTTAATCCAAACAGTATACTACGCTTACTTTACTTTTTAAGTAGCTTATATCTATTATCAGGATCTTCCGCGAGTTGACATAATATAAGTTTCGTAAAAGGCTTCCGTCTTAAGGTATAATAGTTGCCGGGCTTATAAGCAAGTTTCTCAAAGACAATGACTAGTCGTTATACCGTCGCCCGGATTGTTTAATTGCAGGTTTCTCTGGTCCTCAAGAAAAATCACCCATTAGAGCAGTACGATATAGCATCATTCTCAGAGCGTGGTTTGAATTTCAAGGAGCACATCTCTTCAACATGGAACGAGAATTTGGATACGAATCTTTAATCATTATTGATAACAATGAGTGGCTGCTAAAATTGTAATTGGATATCGCGAACCATCGCCAAGAAAAACAACGCCTCCTACAAGTATCAGTCCACTACTCTTTGCCGTGGAGTAAGTCTCTGTCTGATGAATATATATTTACGAAGTCGGTAATTCATACGCAAATAGAACATGTGCTGGAACGATTATGCACCACAGAAAATGAGATGCGGCCACAAGGGCTCTGATGCGATGGTGCAAGCAAGGTCCTGCGGACAGAATCCGTGTGTGACAGGTGGCACACCCAAGGATAATTGGCTTGCTAGCACCACAAAGCGAGAACCTTGCGAGGACTGCAAGGTCGATGGGACTTAGGTTCCGAAGGCCAGTAGCACAAACACATGGGGAAAAGCATAATAGATTCAGAGTTGTCGATCGCCGAGTTAGAATTCCTGGGCAATGAAGGTCCCTCGGTCTAACACATTCATTTATTTGAGATAAGGCACTGGTATTCTTGATCATCCCCCCCCTCCCCTAACTCTTCATCTGCTATATAGTTCTGTGTAAGAGAAGTGTGTTGTTTTCTTGTGGCGTCTGCTAGGTCCAGTGGCCACTACTTCTGTAACACATCTAGTGTCCCCATACCTTCAGTCCCATCGACACCCAAATGTGAGATTTGGCTCCAACAGACTTCATTGCCACTTCTAAACGATACATACACGAGCAGAACTCACTAGAACAGCGTCATAGCAAGTATTCTCCTCTCCGATGGCGCCATTTGACTCATCTTTGCCTCCTCCTTCGTCTTAACATTGATATATTTCTCAATAATCTCTGGCCCAATCGCCTCCTTCAAAACCTCATCAGCGTTCAGACTCTCAACCGCTTCTTTCAAGCTTCTGGGCTGGCGATCCACGACGTGCATTTCTTCAGCCTCCTTATCATCCAATGGGGCCGCGAACGTGATCTTCGTGGAATTCTTCATCTTCAATTCCTTCCCGCTCTCTATAGCCGTAAGACCAGCCGTGATGATCGCCATGAGGGCCAGGTAAGCATTTGCCGTTGCATCGGGTCCTCGAAGCTCCCAGTGTCCGGAGCGGACCTTACGGATAGATGTGGCTTTGTTTTCCAGACCCCATGTAACTCTCTCCCCAGGTCTGAGACGAGCATTACTGTCGTAGTTGGGCTGGTAGAAAGCAGCCAACCCTCGCCAACTAGCGAGCATACCAGCTAAGAACGAATCCTCCTTCTCTTTCTGAGATATTGACAGATGATAATGCGATCCGACAATGGTGTTTTTCTCGAACGGCTTGGGGAACATGGTGGCGCGAAGACCGTGCTGGGCGCAGATAGCTCGAATGGTCTCGTGGCAGAAATATAGCGCGTCTGCTGATTCTAGTGGAGGAAGAGGTTCTGTTGAAATCTCATAGCAGCCCGAGTCACCTTCTGAATGGAACTGCCGTACTTTGATCCCGGACTTCTGGAAAGCGTGCACGATTTCTTCGAGGATGGGGACGTACTTGTTCCTCAGACTGGCGGCCGAGTAAACATGAGGGATTGTCTTGACGGGAGCTACAACTCCATTGATTTCCTCGATGATGAAGAATTCAATTTCCATGCCGATGAGGAGATCAATGTTGTGTTTTGTCTTCGCGGCTACCGTGGTATCGCGCAGACGACTGCGAGGACATCTACGAAATTCCTTTCCTTCTTCCTGCTCTCCTTCCTCGACAAAACACATTACTGAAGCGGTGTTAGGGTGATAGGAGTTGATTCTGATGCTGGACCCTGGGGAACGGGGGGGTTAGCAATTGTCATATTAAGAATATCTTGAGAATAAGTCAAGACGTCTCTCTGAAGAATCTTGACACATTCCAAAAGGGATGTTCTGGGCTCCCCCAAAACCTACAATCTGGAATCATCTGATCAATACCAGAACGGAACTCTTCCATAAGTAAACTCCCGTCCACGAGGCATGCCGTGAGGATTGGGCTCGGTGTACTGAGCTTCTGGCCTTTCTGGTCAAGACTCAAGACGAAATATCTGGTCAATACTCTGACCATCACGATTCCAGAGTAGTCTACCCACTGAAAGCGAATGAATTCGACTGCAGGGTTATCAGCAAGGAAGCCTTGGAGCAGATCTGATTTGACGGCCATGGTTTCAGATGTTGCGTCCCCCATGTTGTGAATAAAATATGCAATACGGGGAGAAAAGGAGTAGACTGCTCAGTAAAGCTTATACATCACCTCTTTAAATACCGGGAGACCACTTGGTTGTTGTAGATGGATGAATGTTTAGAATGTTTAGCTGGCTCATCTCACGTCAGACCATAAGTTACCTGGTCCAAATACAATATACTCCTGCCTATTCTATACACAGGTCCTGGCCCTTGCGAGACTTAGTTAACCCATAGACACCGAAGCAATCTTACAGGCTATTGTTTATCGAGCTCGTTCCTCGGATAGACGGCAGGGCCGAATCTTATAGAAATATAAGCATCGCACGTAAGCATCGCTGATCCTCGATCACGCCAGTGCAATGAGGTAAACAAGTGGATACTAGAACAAAACAGATGTTGAAAAGTAAATCGAATAATGATAATACAGACCATGGTGGAACTATACATCAAGGAATCCTGTATGGTAGAGGCTCTCCCTAAACAAGACAACGACCCTCTTTAGAACATGAACTTGGACTTTCTGATGAACTACACGGAGAGAATAAGTCGGGGTTTGGGTAGGCTAATTTGGATAGATGTGCCACCCGTGGTGCCACCTTAATAAGCCGCAACTTCGAAGCAGCTTCAGCACACTGATTGGTAGGTATCAGAGCCAGTCCGACGCGAATCTTCCGAGGCGAAACAATATTGGCCAGCTCGTCTGCGAACTCCGGGAAAAGGCGAGGAAGTTGCCTTAGCATCAGTCAAGGGAGACAGACATCCTCAGCCACTAGGGCCATGTCGGAGACACAGGGCAAATTCAAACAGCTGATGCAGACATGCAGACATGCAGATGTCTGAGGTTGGATGGGTGAAGGCGGCCCATGAACTTGATGAAGCTTTTTGATATCTGCAAGGTCGGGAGGTGAGGTAGCTGAAGGTGTTTGAAGGTGGCTGAAGGTGGCTGAAAACCAGTGGCTTGACGGAATGCGGGGTGGATAGTAAATGTTATCGCCGAACCTTATCTCCACGCCTGATTACTATCCGATCATGGCATCACCACTACTCCACCCTTCAATACAATTTGCTTTCCACGCAGGTCAATCATCCTGCTTCGAATGCGTCTGCCAATGATCTAGTGACTTCATTGATATTGTCCGGCTACATATTTTTAACTTTGATCCCACAATGTCTGCTCATTCCTCACCAGAACAGAGCGACGCCAATGACATGGATTACGAACCCGGCGCAGATGAAGCAGAGGTTAACGACCTTACCAACAATGCTTTCATTGAGAGCTTACTTGCCGAGCATATGGGGGCCGAAGAGGGCGAAGAGGATGAGAATGAGGATGAAGATGAGGGCAAGCCTATTTTTGTACCTTTCAAGAGCTTTGGAACTAACGTATTCACCCAGATGATGATGAGCATGAGGATGGAATAGGGTACGATGTACAGGTCGAAGTCCAGGAGGAAGTCGAAGGCGACGAACAGAACCCAGCCAATACTACCCAAATAAGTGAGCCATATATCTACAACTTTATCCAGATCTTGCTGCTCATACTGGGACTCACAGTCATGAGCCGAAGACAAATCATGCAGATACTCCAAAGTTCTCATGTTGGGAGACTCCTTCGCCTTGCAGGGCAAGACGGCTTCGACGACGACGACGAGGACGAGGAATTTGCCCCTAGGTGGAGACGAAGCAGACGCGCCAGGCCAGACCCAAATCGGTTCCCAAAGGTTCCTTCTGATCGGGGAACAGAGTTGATGAACTCGGGCACATTTGGGTCGAACGAAGCACATGCCGTTACATCGAATGATAGGAGCAATCTTGGAAGGAAGAAGCGGCTTGCGCTGAGGATACTGGACAGAGAACTGGCTATTGAGAGTCCCGCCAAACGGAAGTTAAACCAGAGGCTCATGGCCCAGGTAAACTCGCAGCAATATTGTAGAAGCCTAAGCTAACATCAATACAGGGAATGATTCCTGCCTCAAACGCTGATATGATTATCCATTACGACGAGCCAGTCTACTCTGGGCAATTCTCGGACGATGGAAACTTCTTCTTTTCTGCCAACAAAGACTACAAAGTTCGCATGTACGATACTTCGAATCCGTACAAGTGGCGATATTACAAGACAGTGGACTATCCTTTCGGACAATGGACACTCACAGATGCCTCGCTAAGCCCGGACAACAAATACCTAGCATATACGTCCATTCGAAGTGAGGTCTGCTTGGCCCCAACGGATCCAAATGATAAAGGAGATCCATACATACTAGATCTTGCGGGGACAGAGAACTCGCGCGCTGACTTTCATCATCGCCATGGAAGACGACTGCAACATTCATTTGGTATCTGGTCTATTCGATATTCTGGGGATGGGCGGGAATTAGTGGCTGGTACTACGGGAGGATCGATTGTGGTTTTTGATATTGAGTCGCGGAGGGTTTTACACAGCATATTCGGTCACAGCGACGATGTGAACGCTGTGTGCTTCGCGGACAAGGCCTCACCACATATACTCTACTCTGGATCTGACGACACAACCCTCAAGGTATGGGATACGCGGAGTATGGGAGACAGCCGAGCTGCTGGAGCTTTCATCGGCCATATCGAAGGTCTCACATACATCGACAGCAAAGGAGACGGCCGTATGTTACCCCATTTGCTCTCCAGATCTCAAATCTAACCCCGAAACAGGCTACATTCTCAGCAACGGCAAAGATCAAAGCATGAAGCTTTGGGATCTCCGGATGGTAATGCCGTCTGGCGAGTTTGATCGTATCCAACCCACCCGCCGCGTTACGAGAGAAGAGCGCTTCGAATACCGCTGGGGTACCTACGACCAAGATGACTGGTACCACGACGAGCACGACAACTCAGTCGTCACGTTCCGCGGGCACAAAGTCCTGCGCACGCTCATCCGCTGCCACTTCTCCCCCCCAGCGAGCACGAACTCACGGTATGTATACACTGGGTCGGAAGACGGCAAGGTCTACGTCTACAACATGGACGCCACGCTCGCAGGAACAGTTGATGTGCGGGCCGCCACGAAGAACACCCGTCCCCGCCACGGCGGCCTTCTTTGGGACGATGATGTCGATGTCTCTGCACCGTGGAAGACATGTGTGCGTGACGCCTCCTGGCATCCTAACGCACCCATGATTGTAGCCTCTGCTTGGAATGGGTACGGTATGCATAATGGGACTTGTACCGTGCATTCATGGAATGATGGGGCAGAAGATGACGAGGCGGAGCCAAAGATGGGATTGAGAGTCAACCAGAAGTTGGAAGCCGATCCGATCTATTATGATGAGACTCCGAGGCCGAGATTGAGCTCTGCTGCTAGACAGGCGAGGCTGAGGACGCTGGGGCTGAGGTACGCGGTGAGAGATGAGTAGGTTGCTATCGAGGACGGGATATGAAAGTGGAAGTTGGCGGAGGTGGATTAGACTGGGACGAAGCCTAGGCTCGACTATATGTAGAGACGGCCTACCGGAGACGATATACACCCGTTATGCATTATGAGCATCTCAGCACTGGCGTTCTGCGGCTTACCTACATGGCATTATAACAGCGGCGGAAAGGTAGATGGCGAAATCTGGTTGATAGGCTGGCTGGCTGGATGTTTTGGGAGGATCTACGTTTTACTCTTTTCGATAGTTTGTACACATATGCATACCTCATAACAAAGAAGAAAAATTAACTACAAAATACCGACTGCTAGTGCCGCTTCGCTATCCGGGAACATTCAAATGCCATCGTATCTTGTTGCATCTTGGTTCCTTGAAAGATCCACTCACTTTCTGCTGACAGGGAAGAAGAAGGAGGAAGGAGTATGTCAATGTTGTTGTTGTACGACAATATCTAGATCCAGCCAGACCACAAGGGAGGGAGGGAGAGAGGGAGGGACAGAGGGAGCAACCCCCTCCACTGCCGCCTAAGCCACTAGCTCAGAGCGCGAGGATATGACTCGCAATAAATACAGTGAATGGGTGAATAAAAGGGAGGCTAGGAGAAACCATGGAATGGTAAATACCAGGGGGGCGGAGGGGGACAGGATACTACAATACAATGCAATATTCTCACTGCTAAGCTTATCCAAGCTCTTCTTTCTGTAGCTTTACCTGTTTCTTCACTTTGTCTGGCATGCATGCAGGCAGGCTGTGAAAAAAAAAAAAAAAAAAGGAAAAGAAAAGAAAAGGACAAAAGAAGAAAGGAAAGAAAGGGGAAAAGAGAAGTAAGTGACTTTCTATCAGCTCGGGAGGAAAGAAATGAGTCATTCCCGAATCCTGATCTCATATATGGAAGAAGGAAGAGATAAGTAAGTAAGTGACTAAGTGAGTAAGTACGTACGTAAGTACAGGCTGCACCAAGATCAAGAGAGTGAACGTCGAAATATAGAAGAAGAAGAAGCAGAGTAGAGACAAGGAAGATGGAAGGACAAAGTGCGAGGAAGTAGTAGAAATAGAGTATCGATGGGAGGAACGACGAGACAAGAGATGGTGAGTAAATTTCTGGGTCTTGTTGTAGTAGGCAGAGGGAGCTGGTCTTTGCCTACCTACCTACTTGACTGTGTAGGTATGCAAGCAAGATCTTACGTGGAAGTGCAAAGGGAGTTGAAGTATTCATCCTCGCTTGATGTTCCTCGTATACCCACTCAATGGCAACAGAGAAACGAAGAAGAAAGAAGAACAGAGACTGGGAGAACATGCACAGGAAAGGAACTTCCTTCATCTACAGAAACAGGGTGGCATGCATTCTCGCGTTTGTTTGCTTGTAGTAATAGTCAAAGGTATCAATCAATCAATCCATCAATTGGTCGTGTCATATCCATCCGTCCGTTCAACTTCTCCGGACAACCCCCGCTTTCACTCGCTCTGTGACTTCGATCCATCCCATGTTCTTCAGACTTCCGATGCAAGCTAGAAACAAAAATCCGAACCTTCTCCATTCCAATTCACCATTGTCGTCTCTCAGCTGTCATCTGTACTCCTCCCTCGAAAGAGGAGATATAGCCGAAAGAAACACGAAAATGACTGATTACCCGCACCGAACTTTGAAAATATCACAAAACAACCGACTCCTTGATAGAAAACAGAACAAGGGGGAGAAATATGCCGCTGAGAAGGACAACTCATGAAAGACTAGATAGAGTTGAAAGAAGTTTGTTGCCCTTCGCTCCCGCTAAGTACCAAGTTCCAAGTTTCCCATATGAAAAAAGCTTTGTGCTTCCTTCTCTAAAAAAGGTCGAAGAGGAAAATTGACAGCCTTATCTCTCAATCTCGTCTCGAAAAAGGAAGATTGAATGAGATAGCATGTCGTTATGCCGATTTGCGTCCCAGGTGTTGTAGAAAGGTATCTGAAACCACTTTATAGAATTGTGCACTTGGACTTCGACTTCTTGGTTGGTTGGGGTCGGGGGCTCAGGACAGCTCTGTGATAAAAGTCAGCTTGTGATTCAAAAAGGCCGAATGTCAAAGTCCAATGGATTTGGAAAAGTGAAGGCTCCAATAATGTCCAGCCATCAAAAAATATGATGGGCTGGCAGACAGCTTTCCAAGCTTCACAGCACGTACCGGATAGCTTCATCAAAGACACTCTTCAAATTTCTTTGCGTCAAGGCAGAACACTCCAGGTACTTGTGGGCGCGAATCTCCTTTGCAACGATCAATGCTTGGTCATATGAAACTGGCTCCATGCGCTTCTGTCTCAAGCTCTCAAGTGTAGCGGGATCCTCTCTCAAATCAAGCTTGGTACCAACGAGGATGATGGGGACGGATGGAGCGTGGTGATCGATTTCGGGGAACCACTGTTTTCCCAAGTTAGCCAGCGCGCCTTTGTGCAAGATCCAGTGGTCTGCGAACCTTCGCGCGAACGTTGTCGAATGATGGCGGGGAGACGATTGAGAAGCAGATGAGGAAGACATCGGTCTGGGGGTATGAGAGTGGTCGGAGTCGATCATAATCTTCTTGTCCGGCCGTATCCCACAATCCCAAGCTGATCGGCTTGCCATCGACCATCACACTGGCGGAGTAGTTGTCGAACCTGATCTGATCAGCGCCATTGTCTCCTGGGGAATCCTGCCGTACTCACACCGTGGGGATGTACTCGCCGGGGAAGGCATTGGTGGTATAGGAGATGAGCAGACATGTCTTCGAGGGCGTCAGTATTCTGCGATGGTGTTTCGAGGAGGGGGGAAGTACGTACCTTGCCCACAGCACCATCACCGGTCACGACGCACTGGGAAGAGAGAGAATCAGGTCAGCCGCGGAGCGCGTATGGTAGGTAAGATTGTGGCGCAGATAGGAAAGTTCTAACCTTGAGCGATTGTGTTCCTGGAGCCGCCATGTTTGATATGTGAATGGTTTGATGAAAGGGAGGTAGGTCGCAGAGGGCAGTCGTGAAGTTGGGGAGATTCTTTTCCTCCTCGAGTTGTTTGTTGATGGGAGGGACTGGGACTGCGACTGCATAAGGGTCAGATATTTTTTGACACAACGGAAGCTGGCCCTCCCGCAGGTCTGGGCGGGTGGTGGGTTCATGGAGGTGAGGTGAGGTGAGGTGAGGCAAGGCTATGGTGAACTTACCTTTGAGGACAGACCAAGGAGGAGGGAGGGTGGTTGTCTGTGGTGGTGCAGTGAGGGTGTGGTGGAGTGTATGGGTTGGAGATCCAAGCTAGGAGGAGTTTCGAAGTTTATGCGGGAGACCTGATTTGGTGACGCGTGGGTGGGTGGGTGAGTGAGTGGGTACGATCGAGGGTGAGTGAGGAGTGAGGAGTGAGGAAGCTCGGTCGGTCGCTCGAGACGATGATGCAGATTTTTGGTTTGGGGGTGGTTTGGGATGGTTTTGGTCTTTGTAGATAAGGAGGTAGGTAGGTAGGTAGTGGTTGGTGGTTGAAGGTGAACAGGCAGAAATGGCGGAGAGAAAGAAGCTTGGAAAGGTGAGAGAGTGAGTGAAGTTGAGGTAGGGGAGAAGGAGGACGAGGTCTGGGAGGTCTGGGAGGTAAGGGTAAGGGTGAGTAAGGTAAGGAAGGTAAAGTAAGGTAAGGTAAGGTAAAAGTAACGAAGTAAGGTTGGGATGGCTTGGGGATGGGATGAGCTGGGTCGAGCTGGGTTGAGTTGAGCTGGGTTGGGTCAGGGCGGGTGGATTGGTCGCAGGTCGGGACAGGATGGATGTATGTATCGGGACTGTCTCGGTGTCGGTGTCGGCAAGATATCCTGAGGACAAGTTCAATCAATACCGCGTACAATACAGGACAGGACAGGACAAGAGTATAGAAGTGAGTGAGTGAGTAATTGCGGCAGCAAGCGGGAGTGGGTGAGTAAGTGAGTGAGTGAAGCGCGAGAAGGCCTGAGCACAACCTCATGCACGACAGCTACGACAAGCGGTATAAGTATAGTCAGTCTAGTCTGATCAAGTCAAGTCAAGTCAAGTCAACTTCAGTCTTTCAAGCCGATTCAACCCAATCAAGTAGTTCAAGTAGTTCCAGTTCAAGTCGTTCAAGTTCAAGTTCAAGTAGTAGTGATTGAGTTTAGTAGTCGGGTCCAATCGAGTCTCAAGCCGCCCAGCAGTCTACTCTAGAGAGACTGTACTCCGTACTCCGCCGAATTCGACACTATCGAGGCAGACGATGATGCAGATCTGGAACAGCAACCGCAACGCACCGGCGGTTCTGTATGGAACACCCGAGGAAGCCTGGGAGGCGCCGGGGATGGAATGGGAGGGGATGGGGGATGAGGATGGTGATTGGGAACGGGAAAGGGGATGGCCCGCTGCATCAGGCGCTTGTGTTTCTTGTTTCTTCCACACTGGCGGGCGGTTGGGGATGTGTCTGCCTACATACCTGCCTGCCTGCAAGCTGCATCGAGGACTGATTCGATGGATGGATGTTCTTTCGTTCGTGTGCATCTGTGGTCGTTTGTTTGGTCGCCACTGGTGAGCTTCGGCCGTTTGGCAGATTGGTACAGTAGATGGCTACAGGCACAGGAGTTGATTATTGGTAGAGAAGAGACCCTCTCTCTGCAAGCATCTGCAAGGCAGAGATAGAGTTAGAGGAGGGGGGGGGGGGGGGGGGGGAGGGAGGGAGAGAGAGACAGCTAAGGCGCAAAGGGATCGAATAGGCTTTGAATACAATACGGTGCCTGGGTTGATGGGCGGCCACTGGGAAGACAACCAACCAACCACCAGCGCTGACAGGTTCAAGGAGAAGACAGGCGCGGATCTAGTTACACAGCCTATGGGGTGGATGTGTTGGTATGGGATCAACGAGAGCGGCCATCAGATGATGCAGATGAGGTCCTTACAGTGCTGTAGTTAATGGGATTTGGAAGGAAGAAAAGGCGCGGGAAAGTAGTACTGTACTGATTGCTGGAACGTCGAGAGAGGAACGCCAGAAGGATTCAGAGAAAGGAGCTTCGACTTAGGTTCGTTCCATCCACCTCGTGCCGAATCGTGCCGAATCTGGCTGTGGTCAAGCCTTTCAAGATCCTACAGTACCTTACCTCTTCTCTCTTCCTAGTATTCATCTTTCCCAGAACGGTGGGTTCTTCCGTGTGAGGCTACATCTCGGGATTTGTTTGTTTTACTCGTTTCGAACCGTTAAGGGGGGGTGGGGGCATTGATATCCTAGAGTGAGTCTTGTTCTTGGTATCAAAGACCATTTGTTGTTATCATATCAGTAGAAGTTGTTACAGTAGCGAACTTTCATCACAATTCAATCAATCCACTTCTCCTCCCTCCCTTCTCCCCTCACATGAAATCAATAAAGCTCGAGATCGAGATCGAGATCGAATCGAGACCAGCCCAGCCGAGCCCCAGAAAACGATCCTTGCAAAGCCTATCTCAGGACGGCTTACTTTATGGAAATGTTTCAGCTCGATAACGATAAGCTGGAGGAGGAGGAGGAGAGGGGAAAAGTCAAGGGTTTAAAGTATTCCCATTTTCATAACGTCTTGTGGTAAGTATCAACCCGTACAACGACCGAACGAACGAACGTTCGTCTGTTGTGTTCGGGTATTCCTGCATGGCGAAATCGGGTGTGAAGGGGGCACACTAGAATACTGGACAAAACACAAGACCCCTTTTTCAGGGGTTAACTTATCCGAGCATACACCACACCCACCCTGCTACCCACCACCTTGGGGGCGGGCGTGCAGGAGTCGGTAGTTATTATAGGGGAGTGCAAAAGCTTGGTAGTATGTATGTATCTATGTATGTATCTATGTATGTATCTATGTACAGTACTATGTTAAGCTTGCGGTCTAGCTAGATTAGAAGGCAATTAACTGTATCTCTTCTCACCCACTCACTTATCCATTCTTAAATACAGCTAGCTCAATAGACGTATCGAAATTGTCAAATGCACACTGAACGGGCTGCTGGGATGGTTTTTGGTCTCGTCGCAGAGCACTTCATCGCTTGTCCTTCCTTGCATGCTGAGGAAGGGAGGGGGAAAGCAGGCCGTGGTGCAGTCAGAGGATGTTAGCATGGCAACGCCGATTCGCGAGAAAACCACCATCAACATCGATATCTGTCTGTCTGTTATTGGTAACATAACAATATGCTATGCCACAACAATATCCATCGCAGACTTCATGGAGCGCGAAATTGAAGCAGGTTCTCTTCCTAGCCCGGGCCCGGACACCGACTCAGACCTGCTCATCTCCTGGCTGTCAACAGTAAGTGCTTGGGTTAATCCAAACGATTTGCAGCAGCAGCCGAACACAGACACAGATACCCAAGTGCCATGGTATGGTACGGACATCTACGTCTTCAGTATACGAAATCACACAAATGGTCTTAGAGTATATATCTATGGCCGCTCGAGATGAACGCGATTGTAGTATTTCGATAAAAAAAAAAAGGGAAGATAGAAAAGTAGGTAGGTTACATCATTTAATAGCTAAATACCGTCCCCAGGAAAACAAACAAAAAATAGCAATTCGGATACATCTAGCTGGATGGTTGAGCGGCACCCATTCCTTTCCACGAACAAGGGCAATAAATAGACAAAGTTATATCGGATGTCTACGCCAGCTGTGGCATCTCAACCCAACCGCAGTGACTACTGTAGCTTCTTCCACGGTACGACAGGCTGACGATCTGGTCCAAAGAGGCCCAGAAGATATCCCGTACGGACAGAAAAGAGGAACGCCTAGGTGGGGAGTTCAGTGAGATTCAATCAATCAAGAGATGTCTAAAATGCAATCCGAGAGCGAACGGTAGATGGCGGGTACCTTGAGAGGTGCCAGGGAGTTCCAAACCAGGTGACTTACAGTACAGCCGATGTTCCCCCAAGCCATGGCATTCCAGCCAGCAACATTCACAAGCTGCTCATATGGCATGACATAGCACGTAATACCCACGTGGGAGATATCAGCAAGCCAGAGAGCGATCACGTAATTACGGACTACGGCTGCTTCGGTGGTGGTGTAGAGTACAGCGATACCGACCATGGCTAACAGGAGGTAGATATTGCCGAGTCTGAAATAAAATTAGCTCTGAAACTAGAAAATAAATGCAGATGTCTTGCTGTAAGACCATTGAGCGCACCATGGCTCCTACAACGCAGGTACCGGGCTGAAATAGGGCTATGGAGTAGCAAAGTAGTCACTTACTGGTACGCTACCATGGTGGCATTTGCGGAAAGAGGGACAGTGGCTGAGTTGGGGATTTGCTCAGCGACAAAGTATGAAGCTGAGACGAATGGAGCTGCACAGCCTGCGATTCTAAGGATAGGTTAGAATGCTTGATGGAAGGAGGATTTTGTACGCTGTACAGTGAGATTGGCTCGAAGACTGTCATCACGAAGCGGGGAATTGGTGGAAGAATTGAGGTCATGATTGCGGATCTTTTGGACTGAAAACACTGGAATTGAATGCTCTTAAGCTGATGAGGTGGGCGTCTCTTGATGTTGGTGAAGTTTTGTACTCGTAGATAGTTGTGTTAACTTTGTTGAACTCTACATGATTGCATGCATATATATGTACCTGGGATGTCAGCCTCGTCACGGGCCGATAATTATCCGACCTCATCCTCGAACTTCGAAGTTTGGTTCAGTTTGCTAGTCCCTTCTTCACTATCTCCAGACATGACACAACAATACCGTCAATACCTCAGTATCTCCGGTTTCCAATCACCAGAAAGATCGCAAATGCCACTAGGCAAATGAGAAAACATTTAAAGGGATCGTGGGATCCCACACCCACTTCCCTTCGCTATGCGTTGTTATGCCACTGCCAGCCTCGTCCATCATGAGCTCCGATACAATAGAGCCAGCTCTGCTCGCGAGAGTCCAGGACGAACTTTATTCTTACGAACAATTGATAGCCGAACCCTCTTCTTCTACAGCCGGACAGCTTCCCCCTCTCCGCGAGGTGGTTGGCCATGATGTCTCTACTCGCCGCAACGACAACTCAAAGCACAATGAGCAGTCTACGACGAGCTCGCAATTCCCTGCCCAAGGCAACTGTGTGACAGGGCAAATAAATAGCCAGGAAAATGCATACCAAAACGGCGGGACGCAACAGGCACAAGGGAAGGGCATTACAAATCGAGCTCTAGGAGATTCCTCACCGCAGTCACTACGGAAGATATTGGACAACGACACGGAAACCACGGTTGGAGGATCTTCGAAGAAGAGGCCAATCGCAGAGCCTGTGAAGGATGACTTTGTACAACTTCCACAACCGCCCAAGAAGCGCAAGACTGCTACACAGATCGTGCCTCCTATAATCATTGGTCTTCATGACATTCCAGCCCCAAAGGACCTTGTACGTTTCAATCTTCCCAGGATTGAGTCCGGTGCCTTCCGCGACAGCAATGGCAGGAATAGCTTGAATGCCGCTCCTCCGACAACTATTGTGCCCAATGCCCAAAATAATCCTGAAGTTGGGATTGTTGTAGATAGCATCGAAACCCAGGAGCCGCCTCCCAAGCCGGCCAAGAAGAAGAGGAATACTAGTGGACTTAGGCGAAAGTGGGAAAAGGATGAGACTGAGTGGCTCATACAAGGTGCCCATAAGCATGGAGTTGGGAATTGGACCGACATCGTAAAAGATCCCGAGTATTCGTTCCAGGGGAGGTCAGCGTCTGCTCTTAAAGATCGTTTCAGGACTGTCTGTCCTAGTGGAGTGCTGAAAGACCTAGTAAGTAACGAAGCTTCACGGCAATAGCCAGAACCTGCCCGAAAGACACCAAGATCATGTCTGATGTAGAGAACGTACTTACTGACTAATCTCAAGGAACGCCGAACACTTTCTCCGGGAGAAGAAAAGACCGCCAGCAAGTCGCCCAAGAGCCAGAGTCGAGCCCATCGAAAAGACGTAGACGATCTCGCTAAACTTGGAATTGAGACCCCGTTCAAAAAGTCAGACCGTCGTGAGCGAAAGCCTTTTACCGAAGAAGAAGATCGCGAAATTCTCAGGGCCTATAGGATGTTTGGTAATCAATGGGCACGAATGACGCGCGAGAAAGATTTCAACTTGCATGAGAGAACTTCTACGGATATTCGGGATAGGTACCGAAACATCATGAAGAGTATAGAGAGAGGAAGTCCACCACGATCTGCAAGCAAGAACTTGGCGAAACCACGGAGCAATGATGCTCTGTCAAGTGGGCATCCATCATCATCGAGTCTCTTCATACCGGCTCAGGATCCACTAGCTCTACAGTCCTCCACCTTGAACTCAGGAGAGCCACGTAATGTAGAAGGCCTATCCAGCAGTCACCCGTCATCCTCGGATTTGTTTTCGCAAAATCAAGCTTGGTCGAAGGAAACAAACCAGGACTTTCGAAACAAGGACGGTTTGCCAAATGGACAGCTGCCATCCTTTGATCCCTCCTTCCAGGCTCAGGGCTTGACCAACAAAGCCAATGAGCCCTGGATGAAGGAATCCAATCACCACTCAGGAAGTAGCCGCAGCAAGAACGATCTGTCAAATGGTTACCAACAGCTTCCGGAACTCGATCTGCGTGCGATGACGCTCAACAGACCAGACGAGCCATGGCCGAAGGAACCCCAAGCGCCTACAGTGATTCACCAAACATCCGGCCTCCGCATTCAAGAGATCATCTGTCCAGAGCAAGAAGATTCTCGCTCATCGACCTTGTTCGGCTTCAGCACAAGCTACAACCCCTATCCCGAGCATCATCTCGAACCCCCAGAGCCGCTTTCGTACTCCCAATCGGCACCTTTCGACTGGAACTCTACCATCGCCGCTCCTTTTACACAGAACCTGCCCCAAGGAATGCCTAGCGATATGGACATTAACCGACTGCTTCATACCGAAGACCAATGGGCCACTGACATGGCGACGTCGAATGTGCAAGGTATGGAAGGCAAGGAGAAGCAAAGCATCACCAACATCAATAGCATTTTGTCGAGCAACGATGACCCTGTCATGAGCAACCAGCCGAGTTTCTTGACTATGCTCAATGCGGACGGTCCATTGGGGATGTATGATTAGGTGGATAGATGAGATGATCTGTACAAGAGCATAGACCGTACGCGACTATGAGAAGTAAGGAGATGATACCTTCCTGTAGTATAGTTAGCCTTGTTCTTATCTTATCTTATGACATTACTGTATTCTTCCTCTCCCTAGGGTTGATTTGCTTCCATTTGGGTTTATACTTTGGCGCTTACATGGTTCGATTGATACCCAGGGACAATGCATAGTAGAAAAGACAATCGGAGTTATGCTAGCATCTTTCCATTTATTGCATTGCCTTGGAATGGGTTGATATAGGCAGGAAGTGATGGCGGTTTTTGCTGTAGACGGGTATGGCTGGTTGCCACAAGTGGTATTCAAAGTCTTGACAATTGCTTTTCTCATGCCTTGCACGGCTGTAGAGTAAAATTTCAGGGTAGGAAAGAAATTTTGATTCACACCGCTTGCCCCACCATCTGCCTACTGATTGTCTATGTGGTGTTTCCACCGTGTTGTTTGTGACATCTTCAAGATGGATGAGTGTTTGAACAGATTGAGACCATAGTCTTCAATATACGTGTAAGCGAGCCCATGGGCCCTTCACGAGGTGATCCCACTCGACACAGGTGAGAGTCGTATAAGAGACGAAGATCTTGTACAAAACCCAAGGCTTGAGGTTCAACTTGTATCGCCATCCATGAGAACATCGGCAAGAGTAAGAAAACTATAGCAAGGTCTTTTGTTGACTTTCGCCTGGCCTGACTACTGCTTCTTGCTATGCTATCTTACAGTTCCGAGAAAGAGAGGGAAAAGGCAGTGACGTGACGTGGTAAGCTAGGTCTTCCCCAGAAACATATCGTGCCGCTCAGATGAGCTCCACAAGGTCTCGTGAAAATCCCTACCAAAATTGTGGGGAGATGAAGGAGAAGCACCAGAAGTTCCTAGAATCTATCCAAAACGCCTGCCCGTGATGCCTTGCCCAGCCGCCAAAGAACAAACGCCACTGATGAGAACTCCCAACCCATCGCAGTGCGTGGCGAAATGAAACAACTGCACTTGCTCGCTGCTCAATCATCCTTTCCCTCGTCGTCATCTTTTCGGGGCTGGAAGTTCGTCTGTGTAGAATTAGCATTCGAATAAGATTCGCGAGAGAATTTATGAAGCTACTTACTGCATTGCCATTGTAGAACTGCTGGTCTTCCTTCTTAGACTCCTGTCGTTGATCTCTCAACGTCCGGACGTTCATTGCCGTGGACGGTACGGGAGGGCCAGGAGGAGCTTGCGCAGCAGCAGCTGGAGCAGCCGATCCACCGAGGAAACTTCCCAGCGCACCCGTGACCATTCCCACACTTGACGATATCAAGGCATAGCCACCAGATGCAGCGCGGGAGACGAGTCCACCACTGTTATTCTCGTACGCGGAGGTATATCCTGAGACAGGGACAAGGATTAGGGTTGCGCTGGGTGTGAGACCTAGAGCAGCCAAGCTGCGCTCCTCCTCTGACATCTCGATGTTCTTGTTTGGGAGCGGCGACAGGACTTGCTTGAAGGTGTACGGAGCGTCACCCTCTTGCTTCTCGTCGACCCAAGGCCGGACATCCTTCAACAAGCTTCCTTGGGAGGGGAATCTTGAGCGGATGGTCGAACCATCGAATAGTCTGACCTGGAGAGCGCACTCCTTTGCATTTGCGCCTCCTCTGACAGGCAAAGCACTGGCGCTGCTTTCTCCAATAGCCTTCTTAGCCTCCTTCTCTCCCTCCAGCATGGCTTTGGCTTCTGCCTTTCTAGCAGCCTCCTTCTCACGTCTCTCGGCCTTGTCATCCTCGACACGCTTCAAGATCCGTGCTCGTTCCTCCCGAGCCTCTTTTTGACGCTGGGCTTGCTGCTGGGCATACTTCTGCTCACCCACAGCTCGGGGGTTTCCTGCTTCAGCAGCTTCCTTGCGAGCCTTTGCATCGGCTGCTTTCTTGGCCTTTTCGGCGGCGTCTTGGGAGCGCTTCTGTGCCTCGAGGCGACGAGAACGTTCTGCGAGGGTGGCTGCTATTGACGCGGTTTGTTGCTCGATTCTGGCGTTCTGGGCAGTTTGGTTGGAAGAGGAAGAAGATGATGATGGTGCGGCTACGGGGTCTGAGGGTTCCATGGATGCGGGTGTGTTTGCAGAGGTGGAGGATGAGGTTGATGGATTGGATGGTGAGGCGGGCACACGTGATGGTAGGGCAGCTCCCAGACGCTTCAGGAAGTCCTCCTTGGTGACGCCTGATGCGATGTACTCTTTGAGTTCGCCATTCCTGAGAAATGTTGTTAGATATACTGTTCGGTGCGGAGAGAGACAAAGGCAGAGAGATCAAGGGATGACGGGAAGGTTCAGCGATTTCGGCACTGCTTTGAAATCGGAGAAGCGAAAGACAAACACAACATGCATCAAAGGATGGATGAAGGAAGAGCAGAGATCAAATATCATGATGAGATAAATACTTATAATAATTGACTTACTTTATGAGAACAAAGGTTGGTGTCTTGGGTAGAGGGTAAATAGCAGCCAGATACCCAGCTTCTTGCGAGCCGGCCACCAAGCGAAGGAGGACAGTTTGCTCAGCCAGCAACTCCTTTACCTATTCAGACAAGTCATTAGTACACTTAATCTCTAAAAATATCTTCAACAAAATATAAAAACTCACAGATTCTTCTTGTAGAAAATCACACTCCCAGAGTTGCGACTCTTCGCCATCATCTGAGGAAGACACATGTCAGTACCTCCAATACCTAATTAACTGCTGGGAATGGAGTGGAGGGGTCGTGTGAGATGCTTACCTGTGACAAAACATCCAACCAGCTTTGCCTCTTGCATAGCCTTGCCAATGCCACTCTGCAAATCCCCCTCATAGAACATCTTGTTTGAGTCTGGGATGATTGAGAATAGATGTTGTGATGTTGGGTTATGTTGAAAGAAAGCGGAGGTTGACAGCTCCAGGAATTCGATGGAGCTTCGAACTCGAGTTGTAAGCTGGCTCGGCAAAGCCAACCAACCGGTGTTTGCGCTGTTTGCTCGTGAATTTCGCAACCAGCCATGGATGAGCTCGATGCACTTTTCTAGACATTGCAGAACGTCACTCCACAACGAGCACATCAAGATGAAAGCTTCAAGCTCTTTTCTACGGCAATCGCGAGGCTTGAAGTCTTCATCTTCGAATATAACAAGAACTTTGCGTCCGGCCATATTCCAGCGCTGTCCAGCATGTCGGCACATCTCGAGCACCCCGCGGGCAAAAGCTCAACCTGCAGATAATCCCGATTTCATGTCCATAGTCGACAATCCACCGAATCTCGTCCGCTCAGGAAAGCGACACGGTCCTGGTCTCATAATACTCGGTGCGGCGCATTACCCAATTGCCCCCTCTTCAAATTCCGAGCTAATGAATGTACTATTTCAACAGCTCTCATACCCATCACAGCCTTTGCGCTGGGAACATGGCAGGTCCAAAGACTCGACTGGAAATCCAAACTGATTGCCAAATTCGAAGACCGGCTCGTCCGCGACCCACTGCCCTTACCGCAGCAGGTTGATCCGGAAGCTATACATGATTTTGATTACCGGAGGATATACGCCACGGGATTTTCAGACATGATCAGGAGATGTTGATTGGGCCGCGCATGCACGATGGCACGGATGGGTATCTTGTTATTACGCCTTTGGAGAGGAGGGGGAGGGGCTACGGTGCTGGTGAATCGCGGATGGATCTCGAAGAAATTGAGGAAGCAGGAGAAGCGGCCGGATGGGTTGCCGAAGGGGTGGTTACGGTAGAGGGGTTATTGAGGGAGCCGTGGAAGAAGAATATGTTCACGCCGGAGAATAGGCCGGAGAAGGGGAGTTTTATTTCCCTGATGTGGTGCAGATGGCTGAATTAACAGGGAGCCAAGCTGTGTGGGTTGAGGAGACTATGGGTATGTTCGATGGTGTCACTTTAAATGGAGTGGAACTTTGCTGATTGCCGATAGAATCTGACTTGTTGAAATCTTGGGATAGAGAAGCTCGCGGTATTCCAATTGGGAGACCGGCTGAAGTCAACCTGAGGAATAATCATACACAGTATATCTTCACATGGTAAGCGATCCCAATCCCCAAACGCCCGATCATGCCTGACCCCGCCCAGGTATGCCCTTGCTGCCGCAACATCCGTTATGTTGTGGATGGTAGTGAAGAAACCTCCTCAGGATATTGCCCGCCGTGTACGCCAGAACAAGGAATGGTCATAAGTCATCAACATCATATCCACTCATTCCTCTTCCTCGCCTACCCTGTCCAATTGTCTTCCCTTCTTCAATTTCGAGGGTGGGACCATTCTCAATGCTTGGAGAAGCTCTCGAGGGAGATATCTCTGAGCAAGTGAAAATGGCGTTGTGGTTGCATTTGTCTGGCGTTGCCTGTATTTGTATATTAGAGATGGGCTAGTTTTCGGTGGCTGACAGAGACTTACCTGGCCATGACTGCAAGAATGTCACTCTCTTCAATGGTTTTCCTACCAGCATGCTTTGCATATGCTCCCAAGTCACCACTGACCTGTTCAAAGAACCAGTCTGAGGCTTGCATGACGGCTTCCAAGGTCTCCTTGTTAATTTTGGCCTTGCTGTTTCCAGAAGTCCGTGCAAATGTCGTTGCTAGCTTCTTGACAACTCCGACTGGGAGCGACGGGTATTCTATGCCATGCTTGGACAACTTGACCTTTTTCTTCTTGACGACTTTGCCCTGCGCTTTGTTGACACCTTCGATATCTTGCATCGTCGTATCTTGTATCGTCGTATCGGCCATGCTAATATCTCCAGGCACTTCTAGCAAACTTTCTTCTTGGTCTTCCGCTTCAATACCATCCCTCTGTTCTAATTCAACTTCACTCTCAGGGTCCTCATCGAGCTCTTCCTCTTCTGGGCCGCCCTCTTGACCATCGTCAAATATAGGCTCTTCGGAAACTTCTCTAGGTTGCACATTGAAGACAAAGGTCGTCTCGGTATCATCAGCTGATATGGTGGCGGGCCGGATATCACTCTCTCGACGGGATGCCATCGAGAGCCGTCCTCCACCCAATGTAATATCCCTGAGGGTCTCGGTGTTTTCACTGTGATCGTTAGTCCCTGTGCTTCTGCTATACAAGCTAGACATACCCATCTACTCCAGCATCCTCACCCACTGGGAAGTCCAAATCTCCGAATGTACGCTCTGCTAAATAGCTAGAATCGTAAACATCTCCCCCGTTTATCCCCATGTCGTTCAAATCCGCAAAGACATCACTCATCCGTACACTGCCAAAACTACCTCTGGATAATCGACCTGGTGGTAATTCACTGACTGCTCTTCGAGGCAGCTCAACTGACTGTACAGTAAAGTTCTCATCCTCCAAGCCAGCGGACCGTGGTGGAAGTAAGAGACTGTCATCTTCATCATCTTCGTCGTAATCTCCCATCGGAAGAGAGAATCTTGGTCTGTCCAGAGCCCTTCCATCCTCAAGATCATCCTCATCTGCTCCAGGTCTTCTTGAAGTGGCAACATCTTGGCCTTGCGGTGTTGGTGCGGTAGGTTGGGTTTTCGGTGCTAAAACCCTACTCAATTGCCGCAGAATATCTCTTGGTGTTTCCCTTTGTTGAAGACCACTCTTCCTCCTGTCTTTCCCAGGTGTAAGGCCCCTTCGAAAGTCCAATTCCCGCCGCGCAGCTCTCCCATGAGGTGTTACTACAATCGGCCTTCTCGCTGAATTATTCAACCTAGTCGCAGCACCAGGTGTCCGAGCTTGCCCGGCAGGAGTTCGTCTCGAGGATCGACGTGTTGAAGGAGGACCAGCACTGGAAGCTCGGCGCAAAGGAGTTGTAGGTTTTGGGATATTCGCAAGTTGATTCAAAGTCCTCCACGGTGTTTCTTTTGCAGCAGCTGCAGCCCTGGCCTCATCCCCATCCGAGTTTCGAGGAGTAATTCGTGGTTGTCCAGATGTATTGCCCTCATTGTTTTGAGTCGATGCGGGGTTCAACGCCTGTCTTTCACGGCTTGCCCGTCTCGTCGACATGGTTGAATCTGGAAGCCAAGTTGCGTAGCATGAAATATCATCGATCTGTCATCGGGAGCAATCTCAGGCAACTGTGTTCGCAAATGTCATTGATTTACTTTCATCCATCAATTCGATAACGCGTCTGTTATCTAGGAATCGCGTCAAGATTTAAGGTTGGCGCTACTGTAGGTCACCGCCTGCAGATCGCTGCAAGCGGAATAGCTTTACATTTTATATTTCTTGCTGCATGCATTTGATTCTAACGATTAAGAGTAAATCTTAGAGGCAAGCAAGCCTTTTCTCGACTCTAGAAATCCCACCAAGTACAATGTCTGTTGACGACGATCTACAAGAGCCTCTCCTTGAACGGATGAGTGCTTCGCCCCAGCCAGAAACAACCAAGGACTCTTCAAAGAAGAGAAAGCGGGGAGAGGTAGAGCAAGGCGCAAAGAAGGCTGCGAAGAAGGCGAAGAGCAAGAAAGCAAAGGCAATTGGAGAGGATGAGATGGACCTTGAGGCCGGAATCAACAAAGCGTTCTCGCATATGGACAGCCAATTGCTGGCAGATTACGTTGCACAACGAACAAGAAAGCATGAGAGTGATTTATCGACGATAGAGCTGGAAGATAAGTACCTACCTGGTATGAGGCCCTGGTACTTGGGTGAAATTTTGAACTGACAAGTCTCTAGCAACTGCGATTGAAGATACCACATCATGGTCAAAACCAAGGACGCTTGACAATCTACCTGGTTTCTTGGAGAAGTTCGCGGGCAACTCTTCGAAGCTCTGGTCGGCATCTAAGAAGAATGGAGCACCGCATACCATAATAGTTGCTGGAGCAGGATTGAGGGCGGCGGAGATTGCAAGGTAAGGACTTCTTGCTATTCTGGAAGGCATCGATTGACATTTTGTTAGGGAGATGAGAAAATTCCAGACGAAGGATGCAACAGTTGCCAAACTGTTCGCAAAGCATATCAAGATACAGGACTCTATAAAGTTTCTGAAATCTACGAGAACAGGTATAGCAGTCGGAACGCCTACACGGCTGAAGGATCTGATGGATGATGGTATGGGATCCTCCCCCTGCCGGAAATTTCTTGCCTAATATGGTGTCACAGGTGCATTACAAGTCGATCGATTGGAGAGGATAGTGATTGATACTTCATATATCGACGTAAAGAAGAGGGGAATCTTGGAGATGAAGGAGACCCAAGTTCCTTTGACCGTCTGGTTGCTTCAGAAAGAATTTATGGAGAAGTATGGAGCCAAGGATGGAGGCATTCAGTTGCTATTCTATTAGAATAGAGTTGTGAATATGGCTAATTGCCCGACCTTTTTGCGCATCTGCTGCTGTAAGTGAGTCCTCTAGTCGGTAATGAGTAATCGCAGGAAGACCTTTTGATATGGCAGTCGCGGCTCGAAAGTTACCCTCAGTTATGCTTTTTATTTATCTAGGTCGCCTTCTTGTCGCAACTGCTCGTCTGATTTTTCGTACTATGAAGTAGGAGCTTTCCAACACCAGTGGTACAACTTCCCGATTTCTACTTCGCTGTTCTCTTCAGCTTTCACTTCCACTTCCATCAAGTCATTCTCTCATTCACACGCTCGCTCGCAACTCTTCTGCATCTCCGATCTCTATTGAAACTTTCTGGCACTGTAATCACACGTCTCTCGCTCATTGCTCTTGACCGTTTCTACTGCGGTACTCTTCTCTGCGACTTGATACCCATTGAACCTCCACGTCCTTCTTTCGGCCATTCAGCCATCTTGGAGGCCGGGACACATCTTCGCGATCATTCTACTTTCCGGACATCTGCCAGGATGCAAGGGCTCAAGTTCTTGCCTCTGATGGCAATGCTACATTGGACTGTGGGTCAGAATGATCCCTCGAAACCAGGTATGCAATTCTTCCTTTGGCATCTCATTCGATGCTTATACCGTCTAGAATGTGCTCTGCGGTGCTGGGAGAACACGAAATATGTTAGCAAATGCTTAGAAGATCATGCTTGTCTCTGTAGTGATCCAACCTATCAAAATGTTTGTTTGTTCCTCATTCCCTTCATGGAAAATTCTTCTTCTGCAACAGTTCTAACATCTCCCAAGTCTGTGTTCCAATGCATATACTCGCAGTGTGATACTGCTCACTTCGGCTCCGCTCTGCATCATGCTATCGCTCAATGCTTCGGAACAAGCAACGAAGTCTTCTTCGCCGTCCCACCAATTCCCAATCGCGATACTCTACGTCGTCGAGAAGAAGAATATGCTGCTGGTGCAAAGTTGGTTGGGTCTGGATCTGCCGCTGGTTATCCGACGGAGAGTGCTACATTCCCGGTACAAAGTGTCAACTACCCAACTGACAGTGTTGGTGGTCCTTATTCTCCAAGTCCAACAGCGTCGACGCCATTCCCTTTCTTCCCTCTCACCTCTGCTACTTCACCAGCAGTCACGTCGGCTACACCAACCGAGCCAGCTTACAACGCCGTACCAGTATCGACCACCACTGCTGCTCTGCCAGTTCCACAGCTGTACACTGGCGAAGCTTCATCCTCGCCAATCGACCTCTGTCTTGCCGTCGTGCTAACAATCGCCGCGGTCTACCTTGTATCTTGAGCAGTTTGCTCACTCTTTCTCTACCACTATTTTGGACTTTCCCACGGGGAAAACACAAAGGTGGTTCGTCCGAGCAAAAGTCAACATTGTCTTGGAATTCATTCAGGGATGCTGGATGAGACGTTCCCTTCCTGGGCATGTTGGCTTAGGACCGATGACCCGAGGATTATTGGTACTTTTGCATTTCATTTTGTACTGGTTGTCTCTTCCGCTTCACTCTGGAGAGCGTGTCTGAGCTTCATTTGGTATGTTTGCAAGGATGTCTTTTGGAACTTTAACAGCTTTACTTGAAGCTCACGCATCGGGCACGGCGCGCAACACCTGGTCGCTTAGACTAGAGTAATGTTAAGTGATGGTCAAGAGCTGTCTGTCCTGGTGTCTTTCAGTGACCACTTCATGACCTGTTAGAATTCGATTGTTGAGTTGAGCTTCAATTTCTATCTGCAGTAACTGCCTGGTTGCTTCCCCTCTAGCAGCACTCCCATCTGAAGATTGCTGTTCGCGGTGGCGCCTGCCTCTGGCATATTGCATGGCAGGCGCCCCATCTATTTACGTCTTTCGCTGCCTCTGTCTCACTTCCATCCATCCATCTATCCATACATCCATCATTTATCATCAAGTTCAGTATCAATACTTCACAGTCGCCCAATTACCACATACTGGACTGCAACACTCTCTCGACACACACAGCTGTCTCCGCGCGTCGTCAACTCTGTCAAAACACACACAGTCTACATTCGCTCCGTTGTCGTCACCAACGCATCAACACCAAATCGGCCTCCTCATAACTCGGTTGAATCGGTTCTTCGCCACCTTACTTCTCCCTCCATACGAGAAACATCTCAGAAGTCGAAAATGAAGACCTTCTTTCAACGAAAGAAAGCGAGCGATCAATACCTGGACCCCAACAGTAAAGCTCAAGAATGGGAGAATACTATTGCCAGAGGTACTATTGCGCCTCCTCAGCCAGCTCATCCAGCGCCTTCACCATTGGCGTCGCCGTTTGATTTAGGAGACCTCAGAAAGAAGCTGACGAGAGAAGCTTCTGGAGACTCTACGACGCTTAATGCTCAGAGCAGTGTGCATGGAGCCATGACGAATTCTGCTGGCAAATCCGCCCCGAGCCGTGTCGAGAGTCAACATCCTGCAACAAATGGGACCGCTAGGAATAACGTGAAGCCGCCTGTAGAGAGATGTCCTTCACAACCAGCTACGGATTATTTCGGGGAGGCCACTGTGCCTATCAATGAGTTAAGTTCCTTGACGTTGCCCGGAGGGTCTCCTGGAGTCCCTAGCAGAGTCCTTACAAACGACAACGCCATGCCTGCTATCATCGCCACCGACACGCCCAACCCCTTGAGCATCGAAGATCGACGACTCGCTGACAACGGTCTCAATGACGAGAACCGCCTGTGGCTACGTTATAGCCCTGCTGGATTTCACATCACTGACTTTGTTGCATTCATGCGATCACCTTACAAAGCACCTGCAAAAAGGCATCCTGCAATGTAAGTATATTTATCTGAATGCCGAGTAACGTGCTCATTAAATGCCAGAAAACGACACGCAGATGATTTTAACGAGGACCCAAAACAAGCTTTGCTCGCGTACAACAACTCTCGCGAATCCGATCGAGTTTGTCCAGTTTGCTATACCTGGTTTCGTGTTGGCGAGAACCCATTCGAAAATCCGGACAACTTCGAGCAATTCATACATCGGCCATATCGACAAGTAGACGAAGGTATAGATTACATGAAGCAAAGGGTACTGCTCGCTGCCCCCTTAGATCTTGCATCTCATGCTAATTTTACCACTACTAGACGGGCCGGTGCGGACCTGTTTGTGACGAAGTGTATCTCCATTGTAGCAAGACAAGGATAGATAGGCGTCTCAGACAAATCTGCACAGAAGCCACACTTCGTCGTAGTAGCTCATGGAGGAGGATCAAATTTTGGAGGAAGGTCCCTACGCCACCAGAAGGAATTGCAGTCATGGTGGCCAATAACCACGAGCAGGAGGCAGGGACTCGGATCGTGTTCATACGAAAAGAGATGCTTCAACGTAGTTTAGTCTGATGGAAAACGGAAGAGTGAACGTAGAGGTCCACTTTCGGGAAAAAACAGATCGGAACAGACAACATCTTAGCGAGCGTCGATAGAGATATGAGTCAATCCCTTGAGCGAGCACAGTAATAAGGCAATGCATTGTTTTGTATTCTAAGGATCCAAGTACTTTACTCCATCGTGAGCTGCATTATTATGTGACTGCTGTCGCTTTTCGATTGATGTTGGAACTTGTAAGGCCCACGCTCTATACTCGCACTTGACTTCAACTAGCTACGTGAAGCAAGTAATCTTGAATCTATGAAATGTTCCGAATTAGATGCTTTATCACGTTGTCCTTTTCTTGAACTCAACCACGGACAATTAGTTGCCTACCTTGATACTCACCGGTCAGAAATGTCAGCTAGCTGTTGAATCTCGATTTCCTGCTTCTGGATGCAATGCAGTGTACTGGCAATACCCACCAGGTCTATAGAGTCCACATGTCGGCCGGGAGCAATCCGAAGTATATATAGACCTGTGCCTACTAGATACCGTGCTTTGTATAAAATGTTTGTTGTCATTTTCAAGGCCCGCTTGAGTACGTGGTCACTCGCTACAGCACCCGCGTTTCCCGTTCTCCAGGAATAGGTAGATGGAAACTTGGGAAGCTTTTGAGGCTTGCTATCTTTAGCCGTGATCAACTTTGACTAGAAGCCCTTAACGTGTAGCTTGTATTCAGATTGATAAAGAATTTGGTACAGGGCGGGCTAGGTGAGGTCTCCTCCACAAATCAGTAAAGGGGTGGGATTAGTACATGCCTTCGACAGTGTTGTTTGGGTTGGGAGTCTTGGTGAAGTTTGACGAGATTTGTTTTAGATGGAAAAAATGCCCTCTCGCTTGGTCTTCAGACGTGTATTGACACAGTTTGAGTACTGTACCACATAGAAGTCTTGTTTCCTAACCGGAATCTCAACACCTTTCAACCATCTGGCCCACGTGACTCCTCGACCACTCGCGAGGAACGACTCCCTGGGTCGTGGCGCTGATAGTCATCGCCTCTTGGACCCCAATCAAGGTTGCTCACAAAAGAGAAAATTCCACGCCACCACAATTAGATCCCAACACCCCAATCCACGCTCTTGGGCCTCCACAGCTCAACCCGTTGACGGCGAGGAGAACGCAACACGGGAGAGAGTCTTGGCTCAGACCACCAGCACGGGAACGCGGAATCCTCCGCTCGGCTCGCTTACCGGAAGCAGTTTTGGTCAAGCTTCGTGTAACCTGGGCGTCTCTGACGTCTGGCATGGCCCTGTCGTCGTGAGTTCTGGAACTGAGATTGTTATGATATATGAGATATTTTCCGTTATTAAATACTAACTATTAATCAATTTGTATTCTCAATAGGTAATTATTATATTTTGTGGTTATTCAAATATTATTTTTTGAAGCGGGTAGTCGGCTTGATTATATACGCGGGAATGTAAGCGGGATTTCGAGTACGACTGAGTTGTCCTCCACTCACTACTGTTTTATCAGGACAATGAATTCTATTCTCAGAATTGCGAGAGAAGATATTGTTGGAGCTTTTACCCCCCCATCTAGAGCGCGTCTGAACTTCGATCATCCCGAGTCTCTGGGATATGTGTGTGGAATACGTTATGCACGTTCCCTAGCATGGCGCCTTGGTGGCGGCAGCCCAAAAAACTCCCCTGAAATTCGCTCGAACCACTGAAAGCATCCCACAATGAAACAGATCGACGGTCGAAGACTGAGTCGAAAAACAAATGTTATGATAAAGAAGTAGGGTAAGTAGATTCCCTTCTCAAAGCACATTTTCCTCTCATTTCTCTTTGCGACATAGAGCGATTCAGCATCGAAATTAGTACAATTCACTCTGCCTTTTATCGCCCATTATGAATCAACAAGCTGCCCCACCAGCGAACGACTCCGCTGGGGGAAAAGCTCTTTACATCCTGACTCCAATCGTGGCCATCGGAATTCTCTTACATTTATTGAGAATCTTCACACGCATAATTCCGACATGCAGGCTCAACTTATCTGACTACACAAGCATGATTGCCGTTGTAAGTGACAGAGCCAACAGCAAGAAACCAGAGCAGCATTCTAACCGTTGAGCAGCTAGCAGCTATAATAACCTACATATTATTCGCAACAGCCGTTAGCCATGGCCTTGGACGTCACAGCGTCTACATAACACCCGAGAATACGGTTAGAATCCTGCAGTACCTGTACGGAGTCTTTATAGCGGGATTGTTGACATCTATCTTCTCACGCATCTCCGTTGCGTGTCTTCTTCTCGAACTCACATCCTCCAAAACGTGGAAGGCAGTTTTGTGGATTACAATCGCTTTCCAACTCGCATCCCTTCTGTCGATCTTGCCCCTTGAGGTCTTTCAATGCCGTCCAATACGCAAATTTTGGGAACCTGTTGCTGGTGGGAAGTGCATTAGTCCTGCGGTGATGTGGACACTTGGATATGTTTCCAATAGTAAGTTCAACAAAGAGAGGTGCTTTGGTTAATATACACTGACTCACCCAAGGCGCTAGCATATTTGGCGACTTGCTGCAGGCCATTCTGCCCCTGTTCGTGATCTGGAAATTGAATCGATCAATAGTGGAGCGCTGTCTCATATCCTTTTTGATGGCAATGGGACTTTTTGCCTGCGGCGCAGGAGTGATGAAGATCATTTATCAGAAGAACTTTGATCGTACATCGCCTGATAGCTTCTTAGAGTTGATGCCGGTGTTCTTATGGTATCGTATTGAGGAGGCCCTGCTCGTCGTAGCTTCGTCCGCCCCGCTCCTCAAATGCTCTATTGGACAGGCGCTTCAGCGATTGGGCCTGCATGCTTTCCGGTTCAAGACTCTGGAATTGAATTCGTTTCACTCTTCTCGGATGTTAGCTACACGTCGCGGGCAAAACTTTCGAAGTCAGCAAGAGCCTGCAGGGAAACAAGAGACGAAGAATGATCAGTCGAAGCTCGAGGCTGGTGAGTATAGTTTATCGACGGCCTCATCTCCTCGCGATGTCTCGGGTAGCTCTAGTGGTGCAGGGAGCTCTTCGTCTAGGACACTTGGAGACTGCAACAATAATGAATAATTATGGATGGGAACTGTACGGGATACAGTGATCGAAATGGACTGGTGCTTCTGTATGTATAGGGCGATGTGTCCACACGACACTTGGTAGTTCAGTCAATGCCTTCATTCTTTGAACTTGTCAACATAAAGAGGCATGAAATTTTTCACTTATTAGAATAATGGAACCCAGTCTACAACAGCCTGCTTGTATATCATCATTATGGTGTCTCCAGTGACAGATCCACTCGACAAACAACAAAAGGAATAAGTTACTTTTAGGCGAGAATGTCCACTTCCCGAGATCTGTAAATTATATCACAAGTTTTTTTTATGAAATTATGAATACAGAATTCAAACAAACACCCCTTGGACTCGAGCAATATTTGCCAATCTTCGTAGGATTAGGGTTTAGTGATTGGCATTTGCTCTGTAAAATATCATCGCTCGTAGCAAACCACAACTAATGCAAAGCCTGAATAGCAGCGATTACTTTGCCCCTGATAAATCAGGCGAGGGAACTGTATCGGGTCCCTATAGTTATTCGGAGCCTGTGCTGTAATCTACCGTCAAACAGTGTACCTTCGATCTTCTAATTTGTATATTAACACCTGTTATACAAAGGGATCCAGACAAGGATCTTTATAAGGATAACAGCCACAGCTTAGGTCCAAAGACGGAAATAGAAATTGCTTATGTCGAGATTCTGATCTCGACCTACTTGTTTTATATCTAAGACCTTGTATATCTCGGGTGCTCAATCATTCACCCTCTCCTCTCCTTCTCTCAACGATATAGGGAGATTATTGGCCGCGCGTTTGAATCTGAGAGAAGGTTGCAAAACATATGTCATTTCTTACTCGCACTTTCTGCCTTTCTGGATCCGTGGCGATCACTAATAACTCCATTTCTGCCGTCCTCGCCAATTTCATGGCTTGAATTGAAACAAACGTCTGCAAATTTTAGACCCCGCTGCAGCGAGGAAATACTGAAGTTAATGGTCCGTAAAGTTGCAACGGGTGCTTACCCTGGAAGTTGTGTATTGCAAGATGTTGGATTCCGCTCTCGCCTAAAAAAGACGCCCTTACTGTAAAGTACTCAACAGCTGTATTTTATAGCCTTAAATCTAGGTTACTGTTCGAGATTGCTGGTGTTGCTGCCAGATATAACTCACCAGCCAGAGTTGGGATGGAGTCAATACGGTGGCTGCTACACAAAGAAATGCAGGCAGCAAGAGGGAGGTTATTTACCATCTTCTGGGTAACTCAACCTACGACTGTCGGAGCAAATTTCTTGGGAGACCACTTTGCTCAACATGGCAGAAGCTCAACCATCATGGCCCTTTTGCACATATTCTCCGTCAGGACTTCCAAGCCAAGCGTCAAGCTGAGCCGTCCCCGGGACGCTTTGCCCATCATGGCACCCGAGAATCTGGTCGTCTCAACGCACGAGTACAGCGAATGCCAGGCAAGACGATTTGAACTGGCTCGATGGGGTGATTGGCGCCGTTACTTTCAGCAATGCCACTTTTTGAGATTTGTACAGTAGTTAATCTGGATCTTTCACAAAATACACAGCAACACACTTGTCCTAGTAGGGAGTAGCCATAGCGCTAAACATCGAAGTGGAGTTATTACTCATACAGAACGAGTTGAGGCATGGCCTGGCACGCTAACAATCTGGACTTGCGGATAACTTGGTCCATGTAAACACCTTCACCCGATGACATTACGATGTTGAATTAGACGGAGTCAAAAGTTAGGAGTTTTCAGGGGTGGGAGGAAGTTGAATGAGGGAGGGCGGTATTGGGGGAGACTGAAGGTATATTGACACGAGATGGATAGTAGCAGCGGTTGGATGTGGGAAATAGAAACCTTTAAAGAACAATTACAAATGCCTGGCTCATTATTCTGCCATTCATGCCATCTTCCTCTTCTACCCCTCAGACCCAACCTGGCTCAAAATCACAAAGTAACGCCACGCCATTACGCTATGATAAAACCATCCTCGTCATCGGCTCCCTTGCCTCCTACGGCTCCTTACCCGGTAGTCCCGAATACACGTCCATGAAATGGGGCACGCGCGGTCTCTTCCGCTCGTTGAGATTTGAGTTGTTGAAGACGGGGATCAGGGTCCATATGTTGGCGCCGACGTTTGTGGAGACGCCGATGACGAGGGAGATTGTGCCGCAGCTGAAGAAGGCAGGGGCGAGGTTTGCGTGTGTGGAGAGTGTGGCGAGCGTGGTGGGGAGGTTGGTTGGTGAGGAGGGAAGAGAATGGAATGGTGAGTTTGTTTCCTGTGCTTTGTTGATGGATTTGTTCTGGGATGTTGTGTCTCTGAGGGGTTTTTGCTGACGACTGGACGTTCTAGGGCGTGCTCTGGCGATTATGCCGGATGAGGTGGTGGATTTGTGTGATGACCATGACGGGAAGAATTCTGGAATCGTGTGGAATGAGATGACGGAGAGGGGATTGTTGACGGTGCCGCCTAAGTTCGATGTCCCGAAGGCTCCATCGGCTAGGCATTCATGAAATCGATACTGAAAACAGTAGTTCTGTGTTGTCAAAGCGAATCATTCTAAGACACGCTTAAGTCGGATCTCGTTCCGGTCTGGAAGGACCGCAAAAACCGTGCTGAGGTGGCATTGGTGAAGCTATCACGTGTGTCAGGATATCTTAAGGAACCTGAGAATGTACCGAAGGATAACGGAATCAGATAGTCTTGCCACAAGATTCTGCTTTGATATGTCTTCAAAGAAACACAGAAAAAGCACCAATTGAAGAGTCTCGCTACATGTTTGTTTACTTTCGGACATAAGGTGTTTCGGATGCCGAGTGGAGACTCCGGTCTAGATTAGCGCTTGACATTGCCGAGACTACTTGTACCCCTCATCAGCCCTATCGAACTCAAAATCGACATCTACTTCGTGCATGTTTCGAGAATAATACCATCACCAAGGATTCAATGCAACCTAAAGGATTCAAACCATCTTCAAACATACTGATAAACGACTTCAGCCTTCTTTCTTCACACCCCCGACATTCACCTCTAACATTCTCAAAATGGCCTCATCCCAACCCTTCGCCAAGCGTCAAAAGACCAGCAAGGAGGACGACACACCCTACGAGCTGATCTACTGGCCCGGTCTCCCGAGCCGCGGCGAGCACATTCGCCTCGCCTTCGAAGAATCCGGCACACCCTACACAGACAGCGCCCACGACCCCAAGTGCATGGACACCGTCCTCTCCCAGATCTCCCCGAACAACCACGGCGACAGCCTCAACCCACCCATCTGCGCGCCACCAATCCTAAAAGCACGGCTCTCTAATCATCAACCAGACGCCAAATATCCTACTTTACCTCGCTCCGAAGCTAGGTCTCGTGCCTACCGCTGAAGAGGATGAAGGCGGGGTATATCACGTGAATTCGCTGGTGCTGACGGCGCTTGATGGGTTGAGCAATGAGGTGCATGATGTGCATTATCCCGTTGCTACGGGGTTGTACTATAAGGATCAGAAAGTGGAGGCGAAGAGGAAGGCGGGTGATTATTTGGAGAATAGGTTGCAGAAGTTCTTGGGGTATTTTGAGAGGGTGCTTGGTTGGGACGCGAGTAAGGGTGGGAAGTGGTTGTATGGTGGACGACTGACTTATGCTGATTTGGTGCTATTTCGTGAGTATTTCCTTCTGTTACTGCTAATTACGTCTCTCTGGATATGTCGTCTGCATGAGATTTCATACACTGACTACGAAAAAGAATGTGTGGATGGCATCAAACACGCTTTCCCCAACGCCATGAAGCGAATCGAAAAAGAGGGCAAGTTCAACAAAGTCTTTGCACTGTACGAGCGTGTAAAAGAGCGTCCAAACATCAAGGAGCATTTGGCAAGCGATAAGAGACAAGCTTACGGCATGGGTATCTACCGCCACTACCCTGAGCTGAACGAGGAGTGACTGGGAAAATGAAACTTCAACATGGGTTTCCGGAAACCATTATATGATGGGACCACAGATGGATTTGCGAAAATGATACGCGCAGAGGAAAGTTATAGTTATGAGTTGCCCAGGAAGAATTCCTAGTTTTGATAACATTATGTCATTAAAGGCGAATTTGGCCTTGGAGTAAGACAAAGTCGGGTATAGTAAACGATGACTGCTGCGCTTGCTGCTATCAACTTAACTACCAATCGTCGTAAATAATCAAGAATCTCCTCTAATTATTTTCAACCTCTATAAGCCCATACCAGCAACCCACAAACATCGGGGAGGGGTAATGCACACCCACCTTGTCTTGTCTTCCCCAGAGGTACTCCGCATGCCAAATTCGGGACCGAAACATCTTCTCCTTTCGGCCTGTCTCGTGCGCACGATAAACATGGCAGATCATTATACAGTAAACCATATATACCATCGGCAATTGAAGGCACATGAACACCCAATGAACAAAACTTCCGATCGTCTTCGGAGCGAATGCGAACTATGGGTTAATCTAGAGAGCCTCGCTTAACCCAAATAAAGTAAGAAACATATTTTATTTAATTTATAACAATTAATTAGTAATTAATATTGGATTAATAAGCCATATTAATAACTTAGTAATAATATAGTCTGTTTCAAGATTAAAAAGCAAAAGGGTTTATTAATAGAAAGCATATTTATAAGCAAGTGTTTGTATTTGTTAGCAAATTCTAAATACTAATCTAAAGAATTCAACAAATTTCTACTTGTTATTTATTGAATTAAGTAGTTTATAAGTTGATTATTCTTTAATTCATTCATTATTTATTAAAATACTCGCTAATTTAATCTATTCTTATATTATATATAAATATCTAAAAAAAAAGTCATTAATTAAATTAATCTAGATTAATCTAGATTAATTAATCAAAATCAAATCAAGTAATATTTCGATTAATTAAAATCAAATCAAATCAAAATAAATCATTAGATGGAGTTCACGGTAGGCGAAGCTGCGTAAAGGTTTATGGAAAATATATTTAAAGACTTAATCTCTGGCCTTCGAAGAAGTTTAGAGGAGAAGCGTATATATAAAGGGGGTTACCCGTGAGGAGAAGTAAAACGCCAGCGTGACTAGAAATACAAGTAGGACTGATTCTATTAATGCCGTAGAAGCCTCGGCCCCCTTATGCTACGGGTCCGATTCTAGATAGAATGGATGAGCGTGCACATGACACAAATCAATCAAATATTAATTGATTTATATGATTAATTTTGCTCACGCTGGGTATATATGACAACGATGTTCTCGTCAGAATTTCAAAGTATTAAGGACCTTGGTTTTGTCCTGGTTTGTTGATCTTACGCGGTAGGTTGTATAACAAGTTCTGCAGTGAACCACACCGTCGGAATACGGTCGTGTCCTTCTCAGAGCATTTTGTTAATGACTAGCTTCTCTATGTCTCTGCGGGGTAAAGTCGGCCCAGAGTCACATCGCTGTGATGCTGTAGGAGATAGGATTATCTCGTTGTCACTAAGAGAAGTCACGTCATATAGTTCATTCTTGGCAGCATTGATCGTGTTTGTTAACGCATGGGCGTCACGTCATGTAGTTCACAATCAGCCTACTAAATCCGAAAGGCGGAAAAGTTAAGTCGTCGTACCCTTTTGTCAGCCCCCAGTCACTCGGCCGCCCGGAAAACGTCCGGAGCAAGCGTTTCGAGGCGGCACAAAGAGCTCGATTAGATGACATCTGACACAAACTCATCAAAAATGTTCCAATCAAGAGCAGAAACTTCATCAGACCGATGAAAGACCAAATATTTTATGCGTGTTACGCTAGTATATTCTCGACGACTACGTACTTGCTAGTTGTGTCCGTGACCTTCAATCGCCCGATTAAAGTGATTTTAAAAATTTCTTAGGGCGTGCGTCGATGCCATGCTAGTCTATTCGCACAAGTAAAGGGTTCCCTCAATTGAACAAAGGAGTGCTGATGGGTGCAGATATATTTCCAAAAAAAAAAACTAACTAACTGGAACAGTTGGTCTCATAGACTGTACATTCCTATTCTTTCACTTCCCATTGATCTTTCTCTTCTTGCTCGCGTGCTCTGCTTTGAATTCACCAGCATATACCTTAAAGAACTCCACCGGCTCCTGTGGGTGCTGGCCAGTAATATCGTGGAAAGCGCAAGTGGATATATAGTTCGTCTTGCCCTCTCTCACCAGAGAATAGTACTCCAGCAAATACTGAATCTCGGAAGCGTCCGATGGTGCCTGCGCATGCAAGACCCGCTTCGCTTCAGCCCTACAAACTTCATCAGTATTGCGAATTTGACTGCGAAGCTACACATACTCAGAAATATCCTCAAACTGCATGTCTGTTCCTAAAGCCTGTGTGGCCGCCTGCGCAAGCTCCTCTCCCGCTGCCAGCATAGGTCCTGAATTGATTAGCTGGGTACCAGGTTATCATCGTCAGACCTCACCCGTGAGAACAATGAGTTGGCCTCGGTGTTTGTCATCGAATCCATGCTTGCCCTTGCCTGAAAGAACATGTGCGACGACGAGGGCGACGTCCTAGGTCGGTTAGCTCATACTTCCCTCATCATCTATAGACGTTGTGGTCCTCTAACTTACTCCAAGAGCAATAGGTGCAAACTTGTGATTTGGCCCAATCGGCAGTGGCAGAATTCCTTCTTTGACCTGTGGACTGTAGTTCAACAGGTTCTCTGCGTAGAAGCCGCCTCTGTTCGGGCAGTTTAGCATGTTCTTGACCCATAAATGCGCATGTGGTTAGGAGACAATAGATATCGCTTACCGGACAACGACTGGAGAAGTGCCAGTTGGGGTCTTAGCATCACCCTTTGCCTCCATAACCAACTGTTCAATGTCAATGAACTCGCGAAGACGTGGCTGCTTCTTCGCATCCGCCATATCTGCACCTGCGGAGCTGACTAGGCAGACGTTCGGCACTCCCGCTTTCTTGCCAGCAGCAACCAATTCCATTGTGATATCAAACTTATCCTTGTGCGATGGTGGAATAATGCACAACGCATCTGCACCCGATTCCTTCAGTATGGCTGCCATATCTTTCACCTTTCCGGGTTTGTGTGGGATGATGGTAACGCCTAGCTTCTGGAGCTCCTTGCACTTTGCGGACGTGGGATGCAGACTGAGTCCACAAACAGAGTCGACCTCGCTAGAGAACGTCGGGTCACTGAGGAGCAACTCAGCAATCAGGAAGCCTGTCTGCCCATCAATGGCTGAGATGCAGATGTTACGCGACATTTTGCGGATGCAAATTGGTGTTTGGGTGGTTTGTGTTGTGAAGAGAAGTGGTGCAACGAATGTTCGACGGGTGAGAGTGATTTAGTGATACCTTTCGTGTTAAGATGAATTTTGGAAGCTTAAGATGCGAAAGATGCCCATGACGGAATGCGCTGCAATGACGACACTCCAATATGGTTCCACCTACATCACGATCGTGAACATTCATCCCCGCTTGCGGAATGACGTTGAGCATGTTCTGAATGCAAGACAATGAGCTACGGAGCATTTCGTCCGGAAATGGCGGCTCGCTTCCTTTTAGCTTTCAGGAACGGTAGCTGTTGCTTGCTTAATTGATTATGTCATTGATTGATTGATTGATTTATTCATAGACCAATCCCAGCGACTAATGGTCACTCATGCGGCATATTAGTTAATGCGTGATCACCTGACCATCAGTAGCTATTAATATTTTACATGCCCCTTATTTCTTCTTCCCTTGCTATCATGGTTCCAGGATCTCATCCCATCTACTTCGCTTCCCCATTCAGACAAAACACATCGCCCTTGTCCTGCGATCCTCTGAGGCTTCTACTGGGAATACCAGCTCTCCGCAGGCCACATCACTAAAAGGTAACAGTAGCACTCCGCAGGCTACGCCTCCAGTTACTTCTCTCTCTCGTCAATCAAATTCTTGGTTCTCAGTGACGTAATACAGAAATTCTGCAAGTCCGATGAGCCCGTAAGCAACGGGCTTTACGTAGCATGGTTCAGAGAGCGTCAGGGAGGTATTAGCGATTATATCAACGTAAAGCTTAAAACCACTCACTTAGAAGTACGAAACTCCTAGCCTCTTATCAGATTATAGACGGTGCAATAAATGCAATTATAAACATACGTTGCGGCCTTAACAGCGAGTCAAGGAATCCAGGGGGTTCAGGCGTAGCCAAGTCATGGGGAGTCGGACCAGTCCCGGAGGGGTTCCGGAGGCGACTATATATGAGCTCACGCTCTCCTCCTTTCCTCCTTTCTTCTTCATCTTCTTGTTTCTTTCGTATTAAACCTATTAGCTCTTGATAGCCTTAGCTAAAGTACTACCATATACATCTTACACTGTCTTGGCTAGCGTCGTTACAGGTTTCGGCCTTTAGTCTTTCCGGATTAATCTGTATTTGCTTAGTAATAGCTTTCGTAAGCTCAATTATAATCACGTTTGGTATGCAGTTTTCTTTTTATTCGGTGGTGCTTCGTACCAGCTGTCGTCTCAGCAACTTTCCTGGCGTTTTGCTTTTTTATCAACAGCATGCACTGGGAAAAAATTCATATTTATAGTCCACAGTTACGCGTATTACAACGCACAGGAGTTGGTCGACATAATACGGAAGCCTCTACTCTGTTATCGCCTAAGGAAACATGCGACACGAAAGTCCAAATTCTATCTTATATCCTCAATTCACAGAATATTAGTAACAACAGCCTTAGCCTTCTCCTTCAACCCAGTCTTTGTCTCAATATGCTCCTCACTCAAAACATTCTTCCTCACAAAGCAACTTGCAACAACCGCAATAGCAGCAACACACGTAGTAAAAATCCACATGTTCCTCAAACTCCACACAAACGCTTCCTTAACTGCTATCCTCTGTCTCATACCCCCTATCCTCCCTATAATCATGACATTCGCTGCTGCATGGCCACCAGCCAATGCATCTATCACATTCTTCGGCAGATTGACTGGAGGTAAACTGAGATATGCAGCTTTGAGATTCATGCTATTCTGAAAGATGACGCCGCATATGACGACGGAGAGAGTAGCTGATAGGCTTCGTGTAAAGCCAAACGTAGAAGTAGTAGTGGCGGTGTCGTCTTGAGAGGCGAGTGCTTGAACGGCGATTAGTGGCGATTCAGAGATTAGGCCCTGGCCGAAGCCAGCGATTATTTGGAAACCGACGAGGCAGGCAATGGAAGTGGATGCTGGGAAGAGCACATAGAGTCCGTTGCCTAGGACCATGAAGAGGACGCCGATGCGGATTGGTTCAAGGTAGCGGCCGGTGCGGCTAGTGAAAACTCCTGATAGGATTCCAGCTATGGCTGTGGTGACGTTAAGGGGGAGGATAAGAACGCCGGATTTGAGGGGTGAGGCTTCGAGTGCGGATTGGAAGTAGAGGGGCAGATAGTATTCGCTTGCGGTGTAGCACTGTGGGGCGATAAGCTCGGTATGTGAAGGGGGGATTAAGAGACTTACCATGCCATGTAAAAAATATAAAAGCAGACTGGCAATATTGGTCGCATTTTTGAACAAATCAAGAGGCATGAGCGGATACCTGGCCAACCTCTTCTCGCTGAAAATGAAGATGCCAGATGTAAGAGCGCCGATGATAACGAGACAAAGAACTTGCGGAGACTTCCAAGGAAATGTCACTCCTCCCAATTCGAGCCCAAGAAAGATCATTAGTGTAGTTGCAAGTATCGAGATACTCCCAAACCAGTCAACAGCCTTGAGTCCTTCGACAACTGGAGTTTTTGGGTTGTGGACGTCGAGAAAGATTAACAATAGAATGAATGTGGATCCACAGATTGGGAGATTAACCCAGAATGCCCATCGCCATGACAGTCTCTCCGTAAGTAACCCACCCAGCACAGGCCCGACACCACCTGCAACAGTCCAGACAACTTCTAGAAGTCCGAAATAGAGACTTCGCTGTCTGATCATCATCAACTTGAAATTAGCGAAAATTCTCACTAAGGAAGCATACCTTATACTAAAGATATCGGAAATAATAATCATAACCAACTGAACCATTCCTCCACTAGCAGTACCTTGAAGAGCGCGTCCAATAATGACCATTTTTATATTTCTAGCCTCAGCAGAGATGATTAAGGAACCGAAAAACATTGCTACAGCTGCAAGAAGGATTGGCTTCCGTCCCCAGATATCTGATAATTTTGCCCAAATAGGTCCAGCAGCGGCATTTGCCAATAGATAGGCACTGCCAATCCAGATGTAGCCTGAAGCTGAATGTAGGTTTGAGGTTATCGCGGGTACGGCGGTTGCGATAATGGTTTGATCCAACGCCGAGGTAAATATAGAGAGCTTTACTCGCATTTCCGTTAGCTTAGTCCTCGCATTGAAGAGCGTCTTGTCAGGAGTTGGACTTACGTTTAAACCTGCTAAGACACCAATGATCCTGAGTCTACTCCGAAACTTCTGAGGTTCCGCTTCTGCTTCGATGGTTACACTTACGCTCAATTGTGTGAGCTCATGCTTATCCTCCTTGTTCCTAACACAGACATATGATCTACTGCTTGTGTTGAGATTACCGTTTGACATTTCGAAAGTGTGACAGGTGAAAGGGAAGTTACTGTCGAAACGAAGACTTTTAAGTTCAGTAACGACGACATTGTAATGAGGCTGCAGCCAACGGATCGCTTAATCGTCCAGCCAACATGCAATCCCCTCCCTGGCTCCTCCAGATTGGTGGTGAGGACAGCACACGAGTCAGCAGCCGCCAAATCATTGGTCGTCTTTGCGCAAGCTCGACTCAGACTGGCTCTAGAGCCGAGCATCGCAGCACTGTTGGATCGGATGCACCATACTATATATGGAGTAGACCTCATAGCAGTTCACATAGTAATGCCTTCAATAACATACTTCATGATAATCTGATGCTACATCCATATGTTCTATCGCAAGATTGAACTCATCGTACTGTGTTTAATAGTACCACAATCCACTGTAGTCCCCCGTGACGGTCTTCTTCGAGAATTTGCTAGTCTTTCCCATATCTCCTATCATCGTGCCGTTATCCAGGTCCATCGCCCATACAAGTGTTCTAAACCAACATTAGTTGCATGATGTGATTTGAGAATAATCAGGACTTACCCTCCCAAACACTTCGTATTTGCGTAATCAAGCTTAGTTTTCATCGTCTCACCATCATCGTAAGACACCTAGGGAAGGTCAATACGGTCACTTGAGCCATGCTTTCTTTGCTAGATAAGTGTACGTACCCACTGGTTCCCTCCCCACGTCACAATCTTGACTGCTGCATCCTTGTCCAAGGTCACTTTGGCTCCAGCACTGATGACGTTCCCAATCTCGACAGATGATAGAATCCCGGCAGTGCCTGTACAAGGACCTGGGTTACCGCCGCCACTGAATGGGCATCCCGTTGCCGAACATGACGGATTGGTGAGCGTGAAGCCTGCACAAAATCGAATTAGTATCTCGCTTGCAAGCAGATGAGGTACATACTTCGACCATAGAAGCCCAGACCCATGTTCACCTTGGCGGGGTCGATATTATTCCGCCATAGCAGTTGAAGTGCTAGGTTAATTTCCGTGAGATTTGTATGTGCTTGAACGATGTTTCCAATGCTCTTGACGCCAGAGTCCCAAGTACCGTGCAAGTCGTAGGTCATAACGTTGAACCAGTCAAGAATAGGCTCCATGCCGGCGATGTCGAAATGTTGGAGGTACCAATATGAAGATGGCTATTGTATAATTTAGTAAGAAACGCTGAGCAGAGAGTTTGGTGTGCGTACCAGCGTGAGTGAGATTCCAAACCTGTGCGACAAGCCCGCATTGTCAAAAGCCGCACGGAGGTTCTTCAAAAACGAGACAAAGTTGACAAAATCATCTGGAGATCCGAATCGATCCGGTGCTACTGGATACTCCCTGCCCTCACGTTAGTCAACGATGGCGAATCAGAGCTAAGCACATACCAATCGAGGTCGACGCCATCGAAATTGTTGGCCACCAAGAAAGATATCAGAGACTTGAAGAAAGCACTCTGTGCAGATTTTGAACGCGCAAGGTTTGAAAAAGTGGTAGCTGTTGCGCCTGGATCGTTGAATGACCAGCCACCCACACTGATCCAGACCTCTAAGCCGTGCTGTTTCTGTTTAAGGGCTGAGACACGTTGATATAACGCCGCGACCTGAAAAGATGTGAGCTCAGAAGACATTGAATCTTGATGGAAAAGCATACGCTGTTCGACATCGGTGCTATCTCAAAAGTACCCGGGTCGATATACGCAAAGGCGAAATTGATGTGCGTCCAGTAGCCAAGTGTTACGTCTTCTGGTGCCATTGCTTGAATAGCTGTCAGCACGCTGTTATCTCCATGACGGATGTCTCCGTACTATTGCAAGACCTCTCCAAGTTCCAGCCTTCATAATATCCGATGACACGACCGTTCGTTGCAGAATTGCCGCTACACGATGGTTCGGGAACCTTTTTGTCGCCACAAAAGTCGGCAGTGCTTCCACAAAATCCTGTTTCCATCAGCGTTCCACCTACCACGATTCCTCGCAGCTGCTCTTAACTCACCAAATGTACTGCAGCAGACATTCAACGGACACTTTGAGGAGTTACTCCATTGCATACCCCATCCAGGATCACATTCGCTCTTGTAGCCACAGCTGGAAGTGCAATTTTCTTTCGCGCAAAAGACAGGTCCCAGTCCACAAACACCTCTGGAAAATATCAGTCGGTCTGGCATCAAACGCTTCCACTGTGCTTCGCTCTTACCCATTTGAACAGCATCCTATCGCGCATGGCTTGGTGGGGCTGCAGGTATAATCTTGGGCAAGAACGGAAAATAAAAGAAGGCCAAAGGTGGCAAGCAAAGCTGCCATTTTTCGAGTTGAAGTCATGTTAGGTCGATTCGACAGTACGGAATGAGTACAGCAACTTTCTGTTTCTTTGTTCTACATGTGTGAAGATTCGGAGGTATCTGTCATAATCCGAATCGTTGAAATTGTCATCGCAGCTACCGCGAATACTTTGCTCCCACACGGAGCGTGCGGGGCAGAAGTTGCATTTCCCTATGGGGCGAAACTGTACCTAGTAAATTTCACAGTCATCTCCGAGTACTCGGGGGCGGCCCAATAGACTGGCTGATGATACACAGTAAGATCCTGTCAGATGGGGCAGTCCTCTACCGGCGATCGCATCCTACAAGGCCGGACAGAATGCAGGCAAGGGAGATGAGCAACTGTAAGGCTTGCCGATCATTACCCTAGAGATTTATGTTCTCTCTTTACTGGCATTGCTCTGGGTAGTTGATAGGTAAGTTCGTAAACACCATCTTGGGTAAATAACAATGCTGGGAAGAAGTGTGGGTCAGAAACAGAAGGGTTGTAATATTAAACCCTTGCCTTGTATCTCAAATCCCTGCAAGCGGTTAGGGTTGGCACATATCAGATGACATTTGCCACGAGATGCAAGGTACACAGAAACTAATCTCGGGATTATTACCAAAACTTTACTTTAACATCCTTGCATGTTCGATCATGGCTCGTGCTTACCCGAGCAGGTCTCTGAAATTCGCATGTGAGCAAAACTGGGGGGCAAGAGTAAGTCAATTTTACCTCGTCATCTCTGGTTAGCACGAGATCGATCGCACCTCGTTATGTCTGGCGTTCGATCAGGAGAGAGAATTTCCCAAGGGGCGCTGAGCTTTTTCAGTCCTGCGAGAAGCGAAGCATAGTTATATCCGAAGTTCGAAAATCAGATTCCACTGAGCCCAGGTCTCTGTCTTTCTCGACACATTGAAACATATTTGCGATGCATCTTCTACTGTTAATCCTGACTCTGCTTGGAGCATGCGAAGCTCTCGTACCCGGTTCAATTGCACACAAACACGATCGGAGGGCAACAACAACAACTTCCGCACCTGCGGTGTATCAGACAGGAATTGCTTGTAACTGCAACAACTACTACGTAGTTTCGACCGGTGACACTTGCGATGCTATTGTCACAAAATATAAGAATGCATTCACTCTTGCACAATTGTAAGTCTCCGTTCTGCTGTTCTGCTTGAATGCTAACATTGTAGCTATGCATGGAACCCAGCAGTCGGAAATACTTGTAAATTTCTTGGGCTTGGCTATAGCGTGTGTGTCGGTGTCGACGCCAAAGTGACAAAATGCACCACAACTTCGGCAGCACCACCTATTACGACTACGAGCAAGCCGACTACGAGCAAGCCGATATCTACAACCTCTCCAAAGACAACCACTACTCTCCCGCCTTACTCACACATCTCATCGACAGTAATCAACGCTCAGCCAACTGTCACAGAGCTGCAGCCTTTTGGAGTGCCGAGTCCCGTCCAGGCAGGAATTTACAGTGGCTGCGAAACATACTATCAAGCTAAGGCTGTATGTCTATCCCGAAGCCATTACAGCAAATTTATGACTGACAGCCAAAGGGTGACACTTGTGCCTCGATCACAGACTACTTTTTCGGCTTCAATGAAGCCCAGTTCATCTCCTGGAATCCAGCTGTATCCTACGACTGCTCAGGACTTGTAATCGGCAACTACTACTGCATTCAAGCTCAAGCGTACCGACCTAGCCCAGCAGTTTTTTCTGGTCCTGGTCTCCCATCACCGCTCCCCAATTGCACCGTTTCCGACTGTACAGCTTGGTACAGAGCGACGGAAACCGACAATTGCACCAGTGTTCCCCAGAAATTTGGCAACTTCTCACTCGTCGAATTCACCCAGTGGAACAGCTTCAACCCGACCAATTGCACAGGCTTCGACACCGGCTACTTCTACTGCATAAATTGGCCTTGGTCTTCCAGCAAGAATTTCAACAGCAGTAATTTCAATGACACTGATTACAGTACATGGCGATTTCCTATCAACAGCTGCTACAACTCCACGGTCAATGTAACAACCACTGTACCCAGCACAACTACGAGCACAACCACGACAGCTGGTCCAACTTCCACTTGTGTTAAATCGTACACAGTAGTGGCTGGCGACTCATGCGCTGCTATTCAGGCCGCTAACGGCATTACTTTCGCACAGCTCTTGGCGTGGAATCCCAGCATCGGTTCAAATTGCGAGTTTCTTGCCATTGGGAACACGTATTGTGTTTCTAAGTCCGCCGGAACGACTACCACGACATCTAGTAAGCCTACACAGACGTCGTCATGCACAAAAAGCTATACCGTTGTCGCCGGTGATTCGTGTGCTGCCATCCAGGCCAAGTATAGCATCACTTTCGCACAGCTCCTGGCATGGAATCCTAGCATTGGTTCAAATTGCGAGTTTCTTGCCATTGGGAACACGTATTGTGTTTCTAAGTCCGCCGGAACGACTACCACGACATCTAGTAAGCCTACACAGACGTCGTCATGCACAAAAAGCTATACCGTTGTCGCCGGTGATTCGTGTGCTGCCATCCAGGCCAAGTATAGCATCACTTTCGCACAGCTCCTGGCATGGAATCCTAGCATTGGTTCAAATTGCGAGTTTCTTGCCATTGGGAACACGTATTGTGTTGCTAAGTCCGCCGGAACGACTACCACGACATCTAGTAAGCCTGCAGAGACGTCATCATGCACAAAAAGCTATACCGTTGTCGCCGGTGATTCGTGTGCTGCTATCCAGGCCAAGTATAGCATCACTTTCGCACAGCTCCTGGCATGGAATCCTAGCATTGGTTCGAACTGCGAGTTTCTAGCCATCGGAAACACTTACTGTGTTGCTAAGGCTGCAGGAACGACTACCACAACATCTAGTAAGCCCACACAGACATCTTCATGTACAAAAAGCTATACCGTTGTCGCCGGTGATTCGTGTGCTGCTATCGATGCCAAGTACAGCATTACTTTCGCACAGCTTTTCGCGTGGAATCCCAGCATTGGCTCAAATTGCGAATTTCTGGCCATTGGAAACACCTACTGCGTGGCTAAGTCTTCTTGAACAACTACAACTGTCATGTAGACGCCTTGGAGGATACTTGTGCAGTTGTAGAGGTGAAGTTTGTTATGAGCGATGTGGACTTCAAGAGCTGGGATACTGTGTTGGATGCTGGGTGCCCTAATTTATGGCTTGGAAGTGATTACTGTGTTAATATATAAAATAACGTACTGTAATTGTTATGAGGTTTAGAAGGCGCTTTGGTCACCGTACCAACGTTCTGAAAGACACAGGCACATTCTCTTCCCAGAAACTGCTCAAAATTTTCAAATATGATTCTGCATATGACGAAATCGTGAAACCCTAACGTGGTGTAAGGAGCCGCCAGTCTGTCGTGTCTACAAATCCATGTTTCCCTCATGTGTGCCATCCTGACAGCTGCCTTTTTTTGGAATAAATCGTAATTCCGACCTGCTACCTACTCCTCCACCAATATCCTCCCGCGGCGGTCATTTCTCAAAGGCTGGTAAGGATTGTTATTGACAATCATCTGTCCCACCGGGTATATTTCGAACCCCCCTTACTCCTGCATGTTTACCAGGGCTTGTGACCATTCTCTTACAAAGACTTACTTAGGTCCAGGAAATGCGGTAGAGTAAGACGTGAAAGGGGTGTCAACCTTGCCCATCATCCCCTTTACTATGCATACCTAGTGCTCCTGCGCGCACAGAACACAGACGATGGATCTTCTCCGATCCGCGCCATATGTTGCGACGGATGTATACTCGGTACTATACACTTGCAGGATTCGGGACGAACTGACAAGCTCCACGCTATGTGACATTGTGGGGCCGGGAAAGCAAGATAAATACAAGCATTATTGTGGCTGCTCATCTCACTTGTGGGGTATTAAGCGCTCGATCGTGTGACCAAGCGGTGTGTCCCGTCTGACCCTTGATGACCCACTCCACCTCCGTACCCAGTATGACTACTTTAGTCGACAGTCCCGGACAGATAAACCTTAAGCTTTACCTCGCTTACCTCCAAGAAATTACGAGCTCCGCCTCAAGCCATCAAAATGCGTGCTTGACGGACATCGATCTTTCAACCCTCCTCTTTCGATATGCGACCAATTCTCCTACCATGCAACCTCAACCTCACTCGCTTGCATTCTTGGTCGGCCTCACACCTCGGAGAAAGAAGAAGGGCGAGCCTTCGCCACCCAAGCCCCTCCCACCACGATCTCGTCGTCTGACCGTGGGCGAAATCCCATCTCCCTCTTTGGAGGTGGTGGTGCCGCACCCACCAGAGGATCGTACGCAAAATGCATCACGGGGCAACCTATCACGTCTCGCCAATCGCTTCAACTTCTTCAACTTCAACTCCACGAAGCCTGAACCCTCCAGCGACCCTCTGCCCCTGCCCCCACCCACAATAGCACATCCCCAGGAAGTGTCCCCGATATTTCTTCTTCCCACCGAGCTACGCCTCCAGATATACACACTCGTCCTCGGCAATCGCAACATCCACCTCGGTCTTGAGACGGAGGATGATAATCGTCATTCACCATACCTACGGCACTATCACTGCAAATACGGACGGCAAGATCTGTTCATAGATCCATGGCATGATTGTTGGTCCCCCCGAGGCGGCAGACCCAAAGATCCTGTACAGAAGATCCTGAGTCTGCTCTTGACATGCCGACGAGTATATTCTGAGGCAATCGACCTGCTGTATTCGGCAAACACATTTCAGCTGGAGAACTTGCATCTTGTCAAGCATCTTCATACGCTAGTCCTACCACAAAGGTTACAAGCCATGCAGCGTCTGGTGCTCATCTTACGTTTCGACAGATTTCCACTCGCACCGAACGAGATGGAAGACAATGAGCTGTCACAAGCGATGGTTTGGAAGACATTGTCGGAAATGAAGGGATTACGGGAAGTACATTTGCATTTACAGGCAGCTGAGACGGATGATCGCATGTGGAGAGACGATGGTAGTTGTAGAGATGCATTGAGAACTCAGATAAGGCCACTGGTAGAGAGGCTAGATGCTTTTAGGGTATGGTTGCCAGTCATGAAGATCTTGACATGGGAAGGCATGGAGAGAGATTCCTTTGCGGTGTGGCCGTCTCAATAAAGTTGCGAATGACAGCCGATATGAACACACTCCCTCACGATAGCCTGACAAGTGGTGAACGAGAGATAGTGAACAAACAATTCGATAAAGGCTAGAAGTACTAGATATGTCATATAGAGACACTCTCTAGTGTAGACATGATTCGATACACACTAATGGTTATGGGCTGCTTCACCAGGCATATTACCCGCCAGTGCCTTCACAACCATTCCTTTCTGCCCCTCCGATAAGCTCGTACCTTCAGGAAAGAAAGTTGAGTTGAAGACCGGTCCCCACATCGCCATATCTTCCTCTTTAATGCCATCGCTGCTTTCTTCGTCAAAAAGTGGAGCGAGACACCCCAACTCCTCCTTCTCCTCAGCGGTCAGAGCACGTTTTGCCTTTGAAGAACTCGAACCTTTTGTGACTTTGCCATTTTCGTCGATAGATCCTCCGGCTCCGATCACGCGAACACCTGTTCTGGGTCAATCTTCGTGAGTGGAATTTGAGAAATTATAACTTACCCGAAGCGAAGAGTCCATAGGAATCGGCGTTGTTCATTGGCTTTCCGTGTTTATCGCCACTATTGTCGGGTAAATTCGTTGAGATCTTCCTACAGTTTTTCCATCCTGAATCATTTAGCGGCACTCTATGAACCTCAGGGAAACTTCTCTGCTCACCATATGCGACGTTACTAAAGGCCACTCCTGAGCCAGCGTTTTCATCGATCGGGGAGTCAAATGTTTGGCCTCCATGTCTCGTATGAGTGAGCTGACGAGTGACGACAAGATTAGTTCTTGAACACGTGTAAAGGTAGATTTAAAGATGCTGAATACCTCGTGTACTACAACTTTATCGAAGAGTGAGAGCAAGTCTATGGGTGTGAATGGCCAGACCTTGGCGGAAACTTGCGCAATGGGACGACCTAGTAATCCCACCAGCTTCTGCTTCCATGTTCCGCAGTTCGGAAACTTCAGTCCTTGAATGTAGGACTATTCTCCAAGCTCAGCATCAAGAAATTACATGCAGGAGGGGCAAGACATACCAGGAACCATGGACAAAGTGTAATCTGGGATGGTTTGGTGCTATCATCGCTGACCCACGTGTAAGCCAGAGCCACGGCACAGATTTTTCTTGGATCCTCTTCATCATCGTCCACGAACTCGACAAGACTCGTGTCTTTGATACGAGCTTTGCCGTCCTGATCTTTGATGTCCTTGTATCTTTCCGACGAGCAGTAAAAGACCTTGCGTTAGATTAGTTCGAGTCGATTAAAGTGTATCCGATGATTCTCACCACGTCGCCTGCAACAGCTCTGGTCGCACCTGAGGGTCCACGAAAGTCTGCCGCCGAATCCGCCATGCTCGAAATACCTCGAGGAAACTGAAAATTGCTACCATCAGCTCTGTACTGGAAGTAGTCTGCGCGCGCCTTGTTTCTCGGACAAGTTCCACCGAAGCGACCTTCAATATTGTGTAATCAGCTTGTCAGAACTGGACTTCATCATGATCGAGACATAGCTTACATAGGATTGCTTCTTGAGGTGTAGGATAAAAGGATGGATTAGCGGTTGGAGCCCATAGGTGGTCCATTAGAGTCTGAACTTCTTGTCTAATCGGCCCACGGAGCTCGGTGACAACATTCGTGGCCATATCAAAGGCACAGGTGAGCTTCTCGGCGAGAAATGCTCGGGCGACAAGATTGCAAGAAGTTGTATCAATGACATAGGCGGTAGTTGTAGCGCTCAGGCAAAGAGCCGACAGAAAGTGAGTGGAATACATAATTGAAGCAAGTCCGCGTGTGCTCTCCGAACAGGAAGATCTTTTGACAGGATTCTTTCTGCGGGTGAGGCAAGTATTTTCCCTTGGGAAACCCTCACTTGAGGCGATGATTGGAAAAGTATACGTGCACTCTCTCACACGCCACTAGACTTGTGATCTCAACGGCTAACCGCGAAGCTTTCTCGGCGACATAATCTTCTAAGGACGGAACAAGGATGGTAAACAAGGATGAATTCACATGAGCAGCAATCCATAAGCTTAGAAGGAAGGCAAGGATCACGGAACAAGAGAAATTGCAACACGGAAATGATTGACGTGAGATGAGGTAGATCATCAACCGATATTGGTTTTTGTCCGACGCACGAAATCCTTGTACGCCTTGGCATGGCTTAATGGCACCCCACGCGGCCCGCTTACCTGAAATCCTGGTACGAGTACATATGTACCTGCATGCGATTAATTTAGACTTCAACGGTTAAACACGCTCCGACGACACTACTCTCTGACATGCGTCAAATCATTTCCTTTACATCATTTCATACAGGCCTTGCCAACCATCCCTGTTGCCCATATCGTTAGCTGTTGTAATATGCGAGCTCTCACCAAAGGGGCTATGATACCATCCTTGACATCCTTCTCTCGGACGGCCGAGGGACTTTTTCACTCGCAACGAAGATGGTAGCGAAATATTACCCTCCATTCTCATAATCTATACTTTTTGCAGTTTTCTCTCAAGAACTTCCAAGTTCTGGGGAAACATCATACAACACCCGCCAATATGATCTTTCAACGACATTTGTCGTCCCTAGTTGCGACTTGCCTCTTGCTGCGACCTGTTCTCGGAGCCGGCGTGGCTACTTTCACTCTGGAGGAAGCCTCGTCCGTTACTCTGGTACCTCGAGACCTTCCTACAGACGTACCGCCTGGATCCATCACCTCTATTCCTGCGAATGGCATTGATATTTATCTGTCAGAGACTACTCAGAAAGCTGTTCAAGATGCAATCTCTGGAAGCTGTGGTACGGCTGGCAGCCTACAATGTCAAACAGCCATACAGGCAGCGCTCAATACACAGAGTCTTCAAGCTGGACAATTACAGCCACGTTTTGCTGGCCTGGTTATTGCTGGCCTAGCTGCTGTCGTTGCAATCGTCATAGAGCATTATCGACTGAGCAACACTGCGGTCCCTTCCGCGATCCATCTTTCACCTGCACAGCTCAGTCAGGCTTCGAACATTGCAAGTGCTACAAGCGTGGTAGCTGTAGGTGGCTCCAAAACGACAACTTTCACCCTCCCACCGTCCCCAACGACGGCCACGTAAGTCATCACCCTATGCAGCTGTGAGGCTTGGGACTGATGCAAAGCCTGTGCAGCGCAGTTCCCACAATCAGCATCAATCCTAGCAGTGGAGATCTACACATCAGTCTTACTGATAGTCAAGCTCAATCGTTCATGACGATCATGGGTCTCCCGGGAACTTGCTCGAGCAGCCAATCGCCAATAGGTATTGGCAATAAAAAGCGAGACACCATAACCAAATCAACCTGCCTCAGTCTCCACGCAAACGCTCTGATGTACAACTCTTTCTCCGGTAGGAATCTCCAGCAGCATTAAAGTCAGAAGCTGATTCAAATACCAGGCCTTGCTTCGGCTATTAGCTTGATGTTCCGGTCAGCGAAACCTCCGAATCCGTTTCCTGGCTTCAGAAACGCCGCTGTTCAAGCAGAACAGACGGAATTTCTAGCCCAATGGGCGGTAGGTGATTTCCAGTCAGAATTGACAGCTCCCGAGCTAAATTCGCCTTATAGCTTGCTGCACCTGCATTTGGGGTCACTGTGGACCTTATGACAGCCATCGCAGGTGTCGCGTTCGCCCTCTCATATATCTGGTGGGCTTACCTCCTCATTCCTGTCCAGTGACTAATGCAGCGGCGTAGGACGTCTCGGGGCGTTGCTCTTAGTGTAGATAATATCATCTCAGGTTCATTAACAAAAACTACCACAAGGGACTGCCCTTCGGAAGAGGGTGACCCGGACAACACACATCTGGTGTGCTCGCTGCCCTCCTGTTCAGGTAAGATAGTAGATAGCAAGCAAATTTGATAAATGCTGATACACTTACTCAAGGCAAACCGGACACGAAGCTTTGCACCGTCGATCCGTGGATAGACTGCACTTGTATGAATCCGCAGAAATCTAATCTCGAATACTATGACCTCGTCATGTTTGCGGACCAACCCGACGCACTCATGCAGTTCCTTGCTGGTCCACCACCAGATCCACCGAACCCTTTGTTCTGCGCTTCGTCTAAACCACATCCTCCGGCATACTTAACGCCAAAATTGGCGTACGACACATATCCAGACTTCTGCAAAGGGATATCGCCCGGCGATAACTGGAATATCAACAGCACCTACTTTCCTAATACCCCCGAGCACTTCGCTTTGCTCATTAAGGGGAGTATGGCATCTTCTAAATGGTCTTCCGACTTATGCAATCAAGCTTTCAAGTCCATCTTGGACAATTGCGACGGCAATGATCCTGTATGTTTACCTTGCATGTCTGAGAAGCCCTTGCTAACTTATATAGAACAACCCGTATGTGTGTAGTTTACCCCCAGTCAATGTAATCCTAACATTCGCAGCATGAACTACAAGTTTGGTGGCACATACACGACCCAAGGTCTTGAATTCAGAATTCAGCCGATATTTGATAATCGCCCCATCCCGGTGCCTACATCACCATTGTGGTCTTGTACAGGTAGCTACAAAGGCTTCTATGACAATTTCGGTATCTTAGGTACGTAATGAGAGACGTATGTACGTACTGCATTTCTAACATGTTCAGGCGTGGGATTTGCATCATCCGATTTTGGAAAAAACTCATTTTTCGGGGCCATAGCCAGCTGTATCGGGTCTAAGCCATCTGACTGGACTTTCGAGTACTTCCTTTATGATGGCACCCCGGACAACCATTTCGGCTTCGAGTGGAAGGCAACTTTCCACACGCCAATCTGGGTTAGAGCGCGCTGTTTCGACAACTGTAAGGTAGGGTCGAATGGAGGTGGGCCAGCTTGGGGTGACAGTTGCCCAGGGTGTGGTGGAGACGGATAAAAAGAAACGTGGGAGCTTTTGAGTGTCATCGCGGACAATTTTGAAACTATCATTAGTTGCGAGTGAAGGATGTTAAATCCATGTTGTACTACAAACCCAGGGATAATCAAAGTTAGAGAATGACGAAATATACCAACCATCTCTATACTATGCAGAGGCTTAGGGCTATTATTAGCACTGGTCGTGTATTTCAAGCAAGCAATTGCTTTTACTTGCCAGCGAAACGAATGCGCCAACGTCAGGGAGCTAATTCTGCTCCCTCTTCAACGCCGGCGCTCCTTAAGCGCCATCGCAATAGATGCGCCAGCGTTAGGGAGCCGAGTTTTACCCATTCTCATTGCTGCTTGCTCTGAGCTCGTCCGCAATATCTTGTACTGAACGAGGATGTAACTCTATCATATCATTATATCCTGTGCGTCTGCATCGCTACGGAGGTACAGCTGGTATCTTTTACCCCCTGTTTTTTTGCAGGGGGGTTCGCCTTAACCTAAAGGGGTAACAACACTACTAGGAGTAGAACACGAAGATGATGCGCGCAACACGGGTTTGTACTGTAAACTTCTATATAATTTAATGCAATTAACATCGCCACGATGAGTCTCTCCTTACTTGTTATTAAACCTTCGGTTTTTTATTAATTTCCTAGTACTCCTATTCCTCGTATAATCTCTTAACTTCCTCTTTTACCTGAACCGAAATCATCGAAGTCAGCACATACTATACGCGACGAACGGAGAGATATTCGCCTTCTTCACGATATAGGCTGGTCCTATAAATAAATCCACGATCATTTACCTTTTCACCCGACTTACGACTAAATTAAATATGCCTGTAAACCTTCCTCTCGAGCTACCCCTTGGAAGAAAACAGGTAGACGGCCTGCTCTCACACAAGCTCAAATTGAAGACCTAGTCTTTTTTGTATATGCTTTTAGTCAGAACCGTCGAATGTCTTTTACTTAACTCGCCGCGGCAATGGATTTCGGAGTTAAAAAAGATGCTATACGATCTGCCTTACTTCGTGAGGGTTTTCACCGTCGTTTGGCTATGCGAAAGCCTCCGATTTCCGAGAAGAATCAGAAGCTCCGAAAGGCTTGGGCAGAAGAGTATGTCAAGTGGACACTCGATTAGTGGTATCAAATCTTGTGGACAGACGAGACTTGGATTACCGGAGGAAGACATACACGAACCTAGGTTACTCGAAGACCCGGCGAAGAGTGAGATAAGACTTGTATCGTCGAGAAACATTAACGGAAGAAGGGCTGGATGTTCTGGGGATGTTTTCATAGGCATATAAAAGGGCCAGGTATCTTTTGAGAGAAGGACTAGGGTTCAATTAACTAGGAATCGTATTGTCAACGTACCGTTCCGATTATCTACGGGTATATTAAAATAATAAGGCGTTAGGGAGTACATTTAGTTCTTATACAAGACTTAGCACTAGGTCATGCTATAGGAGACACAAAGCAAGACCTTCGAGAGCGTGGAATCGTAGTTATCTTCTGGCCTCCCTTCTCTCCTAATTTAAACCCAATCGAGAGAGTGTGGCATATTATGAAGAACTATATTCAAGATAACTTCCCGGAGAACCTTAGCTACGATAGGCTTCGTGTTGCAGTTAAAGAGGCGTGGGAAAAGGTCGGGGAGTTCGAATTTAAAGAGTTGATTGAGAGTATATAGGCTCGTTGTTAAGCTGTTATTAATATAGATAGACTTTTTATTAAATATTAATTATTATCAACTCGATGCTCCTTTCATTGAATCGTACTCTAAACACAGTACAAATGTATGTTAGGCGCATTGACGTGATATTACCCCTTTAGGTTAAGGCGAACCCCCCTGCAAAAAAACAAGGGGTAAAAGATACCAGCTGTACCTCCGTAGCGATGCAGACGCACAGGATATAATAATATGATAGAATTACATCCTCGTTTAGTATAAGATATTGCGGACGAGCTCAGAGCAAGCAGCAATGTGCGATCTATAAGAACGAACGATCAGGTGAAAGGTATATGGGGGAGCTTCAAGGCTTCTTGTTTCACCCTATGCATCACAGTATGGAGATTTTTCACAGTGCTCGCATTGAAGGGAAAGCTGTCTATTCTACCTATCGCGGAATCGCTATTGAAATACAGCCACCAGCGCCACCAGGGGTAACATTGTGGTTTTTTTGTTATATTAATGGGAGCGACCTTGCTACTCTGGCGCAATTTGATATTTGCACGACCGAATCGATTCTGGGTTGTTCACGAATTTGAAGGCAAAGTATCTTTCTCTTCGCTCGGAAGTAGCCATTGTTCGACGATTACTTTTGGCTCTAAGCGAGATACAATTTGTTCAGGTAAGCACTCCTGACCCACTGTTAAAGATGGCACTCATGTCTCTTAGTTCCAGCTCCCTCCTTGGGATATGTCGATGGATTCGAGATTGGCAAGATGCCTCCACTAGAGAGGGTGGACTATGTCTACAAGGCCAAGTGGATGATGCATGTTGTCAAGCATCCCGAGCATGGATATAATAGGATGCTCTACCTCGACCGTTTCCCGAAAAAAAAAAAAAAAAAAAAAAAACAGGACGAGAGGCTATTATTTGAGAACGATAGAGACGTCATAGGCTGGGAGATCTATTTTACGAAAAGGCTTCATCTTCCTATGTGTGCCACCGTACTTTTCATTTTCATGTTGATTACGAGTCTGATATTTAGTAGATGCTGGACTATACTAGAGCATGATATCTTAGGTGCTTGGACGGTGGCAGCTTGGATATCCTCGGTTTGTGTATTGGGACTAAGAGCTGAATCAATGTGGGCAGTTCTTAATTAATCACTATATGTCAATAAAAGGCCTACAAGATCAAAATTGGAATAGTTAAGTACATAAGATTCTATGTATAACGTCTCACCCCTAGATTCCGCCTACCCCTAGATTCCGCCCACCCCTAGATTCCGCCCACCTCGCTTAATTCTAGCACTTAATACTTAACACTTAATAACTTTATATTGCGCTAACTTCTATTTAAGATATTATAAAGTCTAATTCTCCTCCTAGTTCTGATTCTAAAGACTTAATTTAACATTCTCCAACTGCGATTTAAGCCTCCTTAATAGCACGTATTATAGCGAACTTAGAATTTGGACTCGTTCGGACTTTCCGCCTTTTCTTTAGCCTTAACTGCTCTAATTTTTCTTTTAATTCTTTAATCTTTATATTTGCCTTCCTTAATTTATAATTTCTTTTATTAATTCCTTTTATAACTTTCCTAAAAAGTAAACGTTACGTTAAAAGTTAATTATATAATCTACTAACTAAAGTACGAATTTATATATACAAATCTTTCCTAGCCCTTAAAATCTAAACCTTAATTAAAGTATTAATTACTTCTAGAGGTAATATTAGCGTCTCTTAAGACTTTAAAAGAAATAGATTTATCGATTTATTACTGTTTTCTAATAGTAAAAGGCTTATTAATAACTTAACTATAAATACCGACTATAATCCCGCAGTTCTCCACCCTGCCTTAATATTAGAAGGTATAATACTCTTTTAATATATCTTTTAATAGCAAATAAAAAAGTTACGCTTATTAATTAAAATAAAATCGATTAAAGAACTCAACTTTTGCAATTCTTTTTAATAAACACGCTTTAAGACAAAGAAAACCGTTAAATCTAAAGGTTATAAGACGTATAACGTATATATAAATAAAAATAAAAGATATATATTATATTCAAGGCACTTCTAAAGGAATTCCGTAATCTCATAACTCCTATAGCCGTCTAAAATAAGAAGTCTTACTAAATAATCACGTGGTTTCGTCTAAGGGATAACGACCTTTTTTAATTATTTAAAGGCCATTTAATTAGTTGTCCACCCATTTTCAGTAGCTATAAAGTGCTATTAGTCGAATACGTTTAATTAAGACGGAAACCACTATTATTAAACCGATTTTCCCTTGTAAATTACAGCTAGTAACGTAAAGCTCTAATTACAGAAATACACTTAATAATTATCGTTTAAGCACGTGAACTTAACTGTTTTCCTTAAATCTTGCGGCTCTTAGCGTTCCTTATAATTTATTTATTAAAACTATAACCTTTCATAATACTAGTCTCGTCCATATTTCATCGTTAATAAGCTAGAATAGCCTTAATAGCCAGAATCTCCAACTTTTAGCATCACGGCTTAATAACTTCAGTATAAGCGGCGTTAACACGTACAGAATCGACGTAGATTTGCCTCTTAATCTTTAAAACAAGATTACGTGCCAAAAATCGTATCATCTAATGTTTTCCTAATAGTAAGTGGTCTCCTTAAAGTGCTAAAAGCCGCTCTCTAAACACCTTAATCTATATATACGTAACTTCATAACCAAGAGACTCTTAAGTCAAAATCCAATTAATTAATCGATTCTCTATTATCGTAAGTAGCTTTTGCAAGTGACTAAGAGCCTCCTTACGTGATTAAGTCGTTGTGTTGCGGTCACGAAGTGTAGACCTTGGAATACTCCACTCTAAGCATGCCTTTCGCAAAGACTTGCCATTTGCGCCTTCCTTAATCGCAGACATAATGACATACTCAGTATATTCAGTCTTTATAATAAAAACAATGCGAAATCCAAATTTAAAGAGAATTAATTAAAGAATGGAAGAGTAATTAATTATTCAAGTTGGTAGGTAGGAGTGGCGGTGAGTTAAGCGAGGGTGGGCGGAATCTAGGGGTAAGACGTTAGGCGAAGACGAGTGAGCTAGTCATGTTATATTGTGTCTTTGTGTTTCTCGAATTTAAACCGCCTTATCTGGGGAAACCTGACCCGATACACAAAGACAACAAAGCGAGTCAATAAACTCGGCGTAATCTTTAACGAACAATGGAACAAATATTTGGCTTCCAACAGACATAAAGACAAAGCATAATGTAAGGATTGGCTAGTTACTTCTACTGTCCTTGTTGACATGCGCGGGTTTTCAGATTTGCTTCGAATAGCGATTCAAGCCATTTCTCCAAGGCTTGGTTGAGCATCGCATCAAAAAATGGCTCTGGTAACTGATTATGGTTTCATAAATAATTGCTGTTGAACACTGGCTCTTAAATGTGGCCGTTGGTCACTTGTCTGCATTTTATATTTTGGATAAAAGATCTACATTTTCATTTTCAAATAGAGGCAGAAAGGTTCAAGAAGTGTTACTATGGCAGAAAGCATTCTAGGTCTATTTGACATACAAATCGATTTGCTACTCTTGAAGGCGCAATCGAGTTGTTTGCGCAAGATCGTACGGGCCATTGGATTGGCATAGAACCAAGTCTCTCTCCAGTGACTGAGAAGTCATACCAAAGAACATCATAAGCCACGGTGGAGGTAATTTGTTCTCTCTAGCTATCTCAGCCTTTTCCCTGAATGTTTTCTCGCTTTCGTCTAAAGTGAGCAAGCTTCCATGACAGGTCCATCTCCAATGCCAGACTACCAGGTATCCAATAACAACTACCCTCGTTTTCATGACACCCCACTATATGGTCGAATCGAGAGTTATAATTACCAGCTATCTAACTTCCTTTGAGTCTTGCAAATGTTCTGACAATGTGCCTACAACCGTCTAGGCGGCTGCTGGATGAGATAGCTATCGTGGGTGCGGGGTAACATTCACAACCTTCAAAGCGGAAGTGACTCTCGTTTATTTCACCAATGATGTATCTATGATTGAAAGTTGGGATTCAGCAACCCCGCAGTTCTGAACCCACGGCGCAGCAGATCCTTCCAGTACAAGATCTTATCTTGTATTTAAATCTAACCAACGCAACTGCGGGTAACATTTGGCAGCCAACTCGAGCTTCGACAGCCCTCAACATGGAGACAGGAACTGAAGAAAATCGGAAGGTATATGCCGTATCCATCATGTCAACTTCCTGAACTAATATTAAATCTAGAATGCTGGCTTGGCTGACACGTCTTTGCAAGTCGATTTGATGACCGATCTCATATCCCTCGATAGCAGTGGAGATGCCGTACATGCAGTTGGGGATCCCAACACCGATGGGACTATTAGGTTCCTTATTTCTACCAAAGTCCTCAGCCTCGCGTCCCTGGTGTTTGCCAAAATGTTCGGCCCTGATTTTCAAGAATGACACACAATACGCTACGGCGAAAGAGTCCAAGTTGAGCTCGAGGTGGACGATTCTCTAGCTATGTAAGTCATTTTTAGAGCCATCCATTACCACAAACCAAACCAGCGCCCTGTCGACGCTGAAAGGCTGGCGTCTATCGCCGTCCACTGTAATAAGTATGATTGTACAGGCGCATTGAGCTCCTGGATATCTTACTGGTTCAACAATCTTACACCAAAAAATCAACGTCCTGAAGACTCAGGCTTTCTCCTGCTTGCCGCCTACAGTTTTGACGATGCCGAACAATTCAAGGAGATATCTGCGGGGGCCCTGAGAGATTTGACGCTTGATTTTCCTCTGTTATGGAAGAGCCATGGCATTTTGAACTTTCTCCCTGAAAATATCCAAAGTATGTGAGTCAGCAGGCTTGCAGAAATCTAATATTAAGCTGATGTCTTATAGGCATTATGACTGCGCAAATCCAAAGGATGATACCCCACCTGCTTATTATTACTCAGTATGTTGAAACCACACTTCGTCAAAATAAATCAGGTTATGAAGTACAACGTCAAGTTTGCATGAACTGTGGGAGGATGCCTCCAATAGAGGCAAGGAAGTGCTACCCATGCAACAATACGGTATTGTATCAAAAGTTTTGCACATTCGAATCTAGGGTAGCAGACTACTTTGCCATATTAGCGAAGGAAGAGCTGTGGCCTTCTGTATCCCCCTTTGAGATTTGCTCTTTATCGGATCTTGCGTTACAGCTAGCTGACTTGCGCGAAGAATGATGCCAAGCATTCTTGTGCAGCTGGAGGTAGATGCCCATTGAACAGTGAGCTTGGACAGTTATGTGATAGAGTGCGCCATTATGAGACTGGAGTAGTAGGTTTGTGCTTGCGTTGCGTCAAAAGAGGGAAATCGAACGATAGCGTTATATGTACTTGCACATGATCTCTCTGGTGAGCAAAAAGTCCTAAGGGACAAGGATATTAGGGACAACCATTTCTGTGCGTCGACCCCCATCACCACTGGTACCATACAACATAACTTGGGACAGAACTGCCTGTGTAAACGTTTCAACTCCACTTATTCTTCCTTGGAGACGCTGTTGCACCTTGTCCCGAGTCCTACGTTCAGCCACTGCATATCGTGATAAGAGTGACAGATCATTAGAGCAAACCATGTGAGCGAGTTGCGTATATAACATAAGCGGAATGAAGGTGCCCCGGAATGCTACTTGATGGAAATTCTTGCCTCTCAAAATTCAGAGCAGTCATGATTTCTTCCATTACCTGGCCCTTCCACATACACGAGAGGAATAAGGTTTTCATGACGAAATAACTCCCAACTGTTAAGTTCTATGTAAAAATACTAACCAAGTGTACAGAGGGGAACTTTAAAAGATAAACAGGTAGATGATCAATTATCCCAAAGCTACAGGTAAGCCTACTTTGGAAGAGCTGGCGTGGTAGAAGAAAGAGATGCTCTGCAGCGAACTAGCTAAGAAACATTTAAGTATACTGTAATCCAGGAACCTTCGACAAGTAGCGGCTGGCGTAGGGAAAGGAGCGAAATTTGGCTTTGCCTATCTAAAACACGCGAGATTTCAAGTCCGCATAGTAGCTACACCAGCAGTTCAATCTTTCTCCCATTTTGGCGATGCACTGACACATCCAGGACACCATACCAACCACTCCCGAAGACGTATATTTTTGAAGGTTTTTGTACCGCTAGAACTCTGGACGGGAGAAATCCAGCCTGGCATTCTAATCGATACATCTATCACGCTCCCTTCACTGCCCGAAATTATGGCAGCTGGGATCCCTTTTCAGCTTTGGTTCTCTTCCAAGGACTTTTTGAAATGCTGCTCGTGTTTGAGAACCACCTCCTGAGACTTACAAATTTAACGAAAGTGTTTTACATGAGCTGCTCTGCAGCGCAGCAAAAAGAAACCATCCGTGCTTGATAGCCCCTTGATTCATCTTTCAATGAGAAACATTCACTACTACACCTTGCCACAAAAGAAAAACAGCAGCCATCTGTATGTATGATGTGGTAGTTGGAAAACGTGAAGCAAGGCGCTCGTAGGTCTCCAAACCACGTTGTGTTGGTAGTGTGTCCTCAATCTCAAACATTAGCATCTGCAGAAGAGAAATCCATCTCAATGGGTCTGACGTCTATATGTCATTAACACTTGGAGTTTAAAAATTTATTACATAAGGGTCGAGGGGATATAGAATAGACCCTATGTGTTCTCTGCGTTTGGTCTAGGGAGGAAAAGAGTCTGCTATCGCATGAACTTAAATTCGCTCGGTCGTCCTATTCGTTAAGAGCATGCTCTTCGTGGAGTTGACGAAGCCACTTTGTGTAATCGTGGCTTCGCTGTTATTGGCTTGGTGAAATCTCTGGCTTTGTGAAGGCATCTTGTGTATACTATGGTGTTGTAGGATGAACACTGAAAGTGAAATCGAAGTACAAATAATATACTGTAACATCGATCTCTGCGTGCCAGAATATCCTCCGTGCCGGAAAAAATGATAGGGACTTTGACTTAAGATATCTTTCAATCTACATATACTATAACTAAAAGTTTACAATTATCTTATAAGTCGTATCCCCTGCCCACTTCCTAGCATCCTGTGCCCGTCCCACTAGAATATCACGCTCGTATTATCGCCCTCACGCCTGCCGCCGTCAGGCTTGATTTGTAAAGAGTATCTTTTCATAGCGTAATAGATTTCCTCTATACTTGCACTGTCTCTAGAACGTATAGAAGGGTCTAAGCCGAATTCTTATGCCTCCCCACTACTGCAGGAGATCGTCAATAGCGTTGTGACAGTTGTGGTGTGCAGACTCATACAAGATCGCCACGGGGGTCGGGACCTCCCGGTATACGCTATAACGTCTCGCCCCCCCCTTTGGCCCACCCGGGCCTTTGGCCCACCTCGCTTAATTCCAATACTTCCTATTTAAGACTTAATAACTCTATATTTCCTTAACTTCTATATAAGATATTATAGAATCTAATTCTCCTTATAATTCTGATTCTAAAGACTCAATTTGACGTTCTCCAGCTGCGATTTGAGCCTCCTTAATAGCACGTGTTGTGGCGAACTTGGAATTTGGACTAGTCCGAACTTTCCGCCTTTTCCTTAGCCTTAACTGCTCTAATTTCTCTTCCAGCGCCTTAATCTTCATATTTGCCTTCCCTAATTCGTAATCCTTTTCATTAATTCCCTTTATAACCTTCCTAAAAAGCAAACGTTGCGTTGGAAGTTAGTCACATGATCCGCTAGCCAAAGTACGAATCTATACGTACAAATCCTTCCTAGCCCTTAGAGTCTGAACGTTAATTAAAGGTTCAATTACCTCCGGAGGTAATATTAGCGTCTCCTAAGGCTTTGGAAGAGATGGATTTGTCGATTTATTACTATTTTCTAATAGCAAAGGGCTCATTAATAGCTTGGCTACAGATACCGGCCATAATCCTATAGTTCTCCACCCCGCCTTAATATTAGACGGGGTAATACTCTCTTGACGTGCCTTTTAGTAGCAGATAAGGAAGTTACGCTTGCCAATTAGAGTAGAATCGATTAAAGAACTCAACTTTTGCAATTCTTTTCGGTAGGCACGCTTCAAAACAGAAAAAACCGTCAAATCCAAAGGTTGTAAGACGTGTGACGTATATACAAGTAAAAATAGAAAGTATATATTATATTCAAGGCACTTTCAAAGGAATTCCGTAGTCTTATAACTCCCGTGGCCGTCTAAAATAAGGAGCCTTGCTGAATGATCACGTGGTTTCGTTTGAGGAATAAAGACCTTCTTTAGCCATTCAAGGGCCATTTGATCAGTTGTTCACCCATTTTCAGTAGCTGTGAAATGCCATTAGTCGAATACGTCTAATTGAGACGGAAACCACTATTGTTGGACTGATTTTCCCTTGTAAATTACAGCTAGTAGCGTAGAAGTTCTAGTTACAGAGATACACTTAATGATTATTATCTAAGCACGTGAACCTGGCTGTTTTCCTTAAATCTTGCGGCTCTCAGCGTTCCTTATAACATATCCATTAAGACCGTAGCCTTCTATAATACTAGTCTCGTCCATATTCCATCGTTGATAAGCTAGAATAGCCTTAATAGCCGGAATCTCCAATTTCTGGAACCACGGCCTAATAACTTCAGAACAAGCGGCATTAACACGCACGGAATCGACGTATATTTGCCTCTTAGTCTTTAGAACAGGATTACGTGCCAAAAATCGTGCCATCTAATGTTTTCCTAGTGGTAAGTGGTCTCCTTAAAGTACCAAAAGCCTCTCTCCAAAAACCTTGATTTGTGTATGCGTAACTCCATAGCCAAGAGACTCTTGAGTCAAAATCCAATCAGTCAATCGATTCTCTATCACCGTAAGTAGCCTTTGCAAGTGACTAGCGGCCTCTTGACGTGGTTGAGTCGTTTCGTTACGATGGCGAAGTGTAGACCTTAGAATACCCCACTCTAAGCATGCCTTTCGTAAAGACTTGCCATTTGCGATCTCCTCAAGCGCGCACATGACGTCATGCTCAGTATACTCAGGCTTCATGATGAAAATAATGCGAATTCCAAATTTGAAGAGAATCGATTAAAAAATGAAAGAGTAATTAATTATTCAAGTTAGTAGGTATAAGTGGCGGTGAACTAAGCGAGGTAGGCCAAAGGCCCGGGTGGGCCAAAGGGGGGGGCGAGACGTTATGCAAACCAAACAGGCGAGAAAGCAGGAATTGACGAGAGACCCCTTCTTGGACGCAACACCGTGGGATAAGCAGTGAAGCAAGACTTATGAAAATAGTACGGATCTAATCGTCAGTAGTATCTCTATTTTCTGATATAAAATTATTTGATTCGAATCTGTGGCTACCGCAATATTGCTGTAATCTTACACGTCTCGATTTGGTGTGCGGTTAGTACCATACGCTTAGAGCAAGTAGCGATTTGCGACCCTATACTATTTACGAAAGTAAAAGAATATATTAATAGCCCGAGTATAATGAATAAACTTTTAACTCCGGAATATACTCTTACTTTAAAAAGCCCTTTTAAATAAAATACAAAATTAAGATAAAGTGCGTTAAATTAAAAGTTTACTTTAAGTATAAAGTAAGACTTAAAAGCATTACGGCTCGAGTGAGAATATATAACTTATAAATCGAGATTTAAACGTATTGCAGGATTAAGTACGAGATTTGCCTTGATTATCACGTATCGAGATTTAAATACCGTCGAGACCTCGATTATAAAAGGAAACTCCGGTAATAATTTTAATATTATATCTTTAAACTAAAGCAGAAAGTGCTCGGACGACAGAAATAAAATAAGCGAAAGTAATACGCTCTTAAATTATAATAAATAAAGCTTAATTAAAATCAAGTATTTTTATTAAAAGCTCGGTAAAATTAAAAACGCTAATTAAAAAGAAAAGAAAAAGAAAAAGATTATAAAAAGATTAAAATAATAAAGTATTTATAATACATATAATTCTCCTTAAATAAATACGCTTTAATAAAAGCAACTTTACGCCCAGGAATAAGTCTAATCTTAAGGGTAATTAAATCCTCGATTAATATAATAATCTTCGGTCCGAAATCGATTAAATGCTTTATAAGCTTATACTTAATTAGTATATATTACCAGAAGAGCAAGATAATCTTCGAGATTTAATAAAGATTATATATTATATAATTATAATAATAATATAATTAAGCTGTTAATTATTAAAAAAAAGCTTTTATTTTTAAAAATTAAAATCTAAGATCTTCTATTAAAATCGAAATAATAAAGCGATCTTAAGAATTTATTGCAGGTTTATACTAGTTTAAGTCACGGGTTAGTTATATAAATAGAGTCGGATGCAAACTCTGTTACACTAGTCGGACTATTAATTATTAAAGAGCGTATTTGCAGATCTTATAACTATTATAATTAATATATAAGTTAATTAATAATACCTTATCTTAATGCTTCTTGGTTTAATTATGTATATCTTAATAATAAATTATAAGCCCCGATAGCCTAAATTAAGTATACTCTTAGTTTTACTAGATTTACCGCTTTCTTAAAGGAATAAGCTCTTACTTATAAATTAAATTGCGTCTCTTACGATAGAAGACTAGTAAAAAAAAAAGTAATAACGTTATTCTAGCGCGTCTTTTTGATTAAAATACCTCAGAAGATTTAAGAGAGGTATTATATTTACTTTTACTTATATTTTTATTATCGTAAGTTGCCTTATCGGAGTATTTTAATTCTTTTAGGAATCCCGTATCGCTAGTACTTAAGGAGTCCGATATTAACGATTCTTATAATAATATTAACAACTTCTACGACTTATCTCGTATAAATAATAAAATAAATTTACTTACCGAAAGTAGCGTATTATTTGTTATATTATTAATTTCCGGAGCTTTTAAGGATTTTAAGAACTAGTCCGGTCTTATAAATACGCCTGCAGAAGACCGATTTACACTTAACGACCCCGAATTAAATTCAAATTTACGTGATATTATATTAAAAGTTAAGCCGAAGTTTAAGCTCAAAGTTGAGCTTCTGAGACGTAAAATAGCCTTTATTTTATTAAACCTTTCCGACGTTTAGAAGTTAAAAGGCATTAAGAACTACCTCGAGTAATATAATAAAATCCTTAATGTTGGAATATTTAATAATATTTTTAAGTATTTAAATATTAAATCTCGTTTATATACGCTAAAAGAAATTAAAGAATAAGATAACGATATTAACGAAAATACCTTAAAGAAATAAACCGATTAGTAAGTAAAAGAAGCTTAAATAAGACTCGTTATTACCTTCAATTATAAGCTTAATTTATTAATATATATTACCGGAAAGAAAATTACTTTAAAAATATAAAAAGCCTTATAATATTAATATAAAAGCAATAAAACGTCCTAATATATAACGTTATTTAAGATTATATTAAAATTCCGTTATAATGATTTCTTATTATTAGAGAAGTTTATTATCGCCTTTAAGCTGTCGATTATCAAATTAAATACACTGAAGATAGCTCTTCTCGCAAAATAATATTTAATTATATTTATTATTATAATTTCTGAAAAATAGCTTATTTAAGCTGAATAAGAACACTTAAATCTACGTATAATACTAGCCGTTACGATATTTGGCGATTTTATAATAAGATCAAGTATTATTATTAATGTTAACTCGAATATTACTTTAAAAAGTCTTATTAAAAATATTATAAATAAGGCAAGAGTTAGCGAATTAGGCAAGATAGTCGGATAAGCCTTTTACGGAAATAAGAATATCCTGAATCCGAATAAAGCTAAAATAAAAGTAATTTTAATATTAAGAATAATAAAAGCAAAGGCGGAAACGGTTCTAAAATTAAGTTAATTTATAAATATTATAATTAGCTAAACTCACGTCATGTACTTAATAATTATTATATAATAAATAATACTAAGAAGACTAAGTTTAAGAAGAAATATTAAAAGAAGTATAATTTATATAAAGATTATATTAAGAATAAAAAAGTAATAATAAGAAAAGTAGAAATAGTAGAAAAAAGAGAAATAAGTAATAATTTTAATAAGAATATCTTTAGATTAGTACTTCTCTCGTTTATTCTTATTGTTTTAGCGTTTAGATTCGCTGCTTTTTCTTATAAAAACCAGTCTCGATGGCTATTTAATATTAAAGTTATTAAATATATATTTAACGACTTATTAAAATTCTTTAAATATACGCCACGCTTTAACTTATTATTTATGTCGATAGTTAATGGTCCTTTTAAACCTGACGGCATTAGCACATGCACGCTTAAAACAATCAAATTCGACGGTTCCGTGCGTATAAATTTTATTATAATATATTATATATGCCTTTTCCCCTTATATACTTATATTCTGGCTATAAATTAATTAAATTAAATAGTTACCTTCGGTTAAATAAACGTTTTATAATATTAAATAGAAAGATTTATTACGTTAATTTAGAGTTCTTTTTAATAAAAGAGAAGTAATTTATTAGTTTTAGGTATATTAATATGCCGGGACTGATTCTTTTTATTATAATTAAGGTAGCTATAGTCGATATCGAGCTGTAATACCGTAGAATAGATTATATTAGTTTTAATATAATCAGAAATACTTAAGGTCTTATTAATAGCATGAAATTTAACGAGACTAAACTTAATAGAACTCGTTTTTGCGTATTTTATGAGAAGGGCAGACTTATCCGTAAAGTTAATAAGCCCTTAGCACGTATAAAGCTAGTATATACGCTGCATAAGATTAATATCGATATAGTTTATTTTATTTTAATAATAATTAATAACTATTGCTACGCCTCAATCTTCATTTATATAATTATTTCCGCAAAATAAGCTTATACGTACGCTAAGAAGTCAAATATATATTTTATAAATCAGAAGATAATTAAAGTAGTTAAGATATAATATAATAAAAATATTAAGATATTCCGTCTTAATAATAAAAGAAAATACAGCCGTATATAAATAAAAAGAATTAGTAGATTACCTTAATATATTAAGTAAGGAATTTACTTTATATACTCCGGAATAAGACGGAAGAGTTAAACGCTTTATTCGTACTATTAAGAAACCTATACGGCTGTAATTAATTAAAATATGCCGAAAACGTATAGCTTAAGGTTTTAATAATAATCGTTTATATTATTAATTATACTTTTATATTTATAATTAATAGAAAGATTTTATTTCAGGCTTTTTAAGATAATATTAAGCTTAATATAAATTATAAACCTTCGGTTAAATACTTAAGAGTTCTTAGCTATTTTATATATATTCTAATCGATAAGGAAAAAAGAATATAAAGCCGTAAGGTTAATCCGAGGGTAGAAAAGGGTATTTTAATTAGTTTTAAAAGCTATAATATTTACTATTATTTAATTAATAAAAAGATTATCCGCACTTCTTATATAAGATTCGATAAGAACGGTTTAATCACAGAACCTCACGAAGAAGATGTTATATTATTATTTCGCGCCAAAAAATAACAATAATAGCGTGAGTTAAAATTATAATATTAAAAAGTAGAAATAATTATTAAAATTAGCCGGAAGAGTAATTTCTAGATAATAAGACTGATAATCCCGGATTAATAATTAATTCCGAGAATAACGCTAAATCTAACATTAATACCGACGAGGAAAGCAAAATTAACGCTTTTAAGATATTAAAAGAATAAAAATAAATACTTTTTATTAAAAAGAAACGTAATAAATCTCTTAGTTTTAAGAATAAAATATTTAAATACGTTTTACGTAAAACTTGCTTTAATAAAGTATAAAATCTAATTAATAATACAATCTCGTATTTTATATCTCCGGAAAAAAGAATTAATTATTCTTCGGACTATTACCGATTTACTCTTAATATAATTTGAAAAGAATTATTATATTCCGATAATTCAATCTCGCTAAAAGAAGCAATATAGCGCTTTAATTAATTAAAATAAAAACGGTAATTATTACAGAATATCGTTCATTTATTAATAAGGAAATATAATCTTTTATAAAACGATTAAACTTATTATTTAGCAATAAAGTACTTAATTCACGTTTAATTTTTAAGATAAAAAAAATAAATATAATATTATTAAGAAATATAAAGTCAGACTTGTCGTATAAAACTATGCTTAACGCTATAAACGAGATTATAATTAAATATATATTAGCGTTTACAAATCCGTAATTTAAAAGCTTATATTAGTTATAACAGCTTTATATAATTTAAAAGTAAAATAATATAACGTCGAGACTTTATTTCTAAATAGCGATATTAATTCCGATATTTACGTTAAAATCCTTTTAAAATAAAAGGAAAATAACCGAATTCTTATAATCGACGAGTATATAAAACTTAAGAAGGCTTTATATAATCTTAAGTAATTATTACGTTTATAATAATAGAAGTTACGTATTGAATTTATTAAGATTAGTTTCGTTCTTTTAAAATTAGTAATTATATATATATTAATAAAAAGATTAAGATTTTAATTATTACTTACGTTAATAATTTCTTTATAATACTTTTTAAGAGTTCGTATTATTTATAATAAAAAAAAGAAAATTATTTCTCTTTATTAAGATACTTATGTAACGACGCAAGAGCCTCGGACGTGAAGATAGACTTAATACTTAGAATACAAAAACTACAGAGCAACTGTACAGGAGGGACCCATATATATAAGGAGTCGGAGGGGAGTCGGACCTGTTCCGGACCCCTGACCTAGCCGAAGCATACCTGTCGTTACAACTTATATTAAGAAAGTATTAGAACGTTTCGAAATAGCTAATTATAAGACTACTATTACGTTATTTACTTTTAGTTCCGAAGTTCATATAATTAAATTTAAAGAGCAAGCTATTATATAAAAGATTAAGTTATATTAATAAATCTATAATTTCTCATAATACTTTACTTATATTAAATAAAATATTTAGTATTATTCTTTTATATTATTTTAATTTCTTATAAATCCGTCTTTATAATATTTTGCTAGCGTAAAAAGAATTATTTAATATTTTCAAAAAACGAAGTATTATATTATAATATACGGTAGAGACGTTATAAACGCCGAACTTATAAAGTTATTGTAGTATAGAAGTGGATCAAAGCACTGCGAGCAGTTGTAATTAAATTAAAGTGATTAAATTATTATTTTAAAAGCCTTAAGAATTAAGAGAAAACAGTTATTTTCCTGAAGGCGGTCTATAGTAGTAGAACTTAATTAGGTCACGTGCAGTGCTAAGAGAGCAGCTGCCCGTGCTTATACGACAGTTATTAAAAGAAAGAGATTTGGTAGGAATAATGATTCTATTATACGAGGGATTTCTAAGTCTATATAACTACTCCAGTTAATTACGTATATATTCGCTTGTATAACTTAATTAAGTATTTGCTTGCGAGCTTACCAGTTAAAGTAATCTCTTACCGGAAACCAGAGCTTCCGAGGTTTAAAACACGGAAGCCGGAGCTTTATACAAAAGTAATTAAGTTATGGAAAGGTATGCTTAATATAATATTATAGTTTTTAGATTACTTTTTATAATATCCTCAGAATTAAAAGATAGCTATTTATTATTAATTATCTCTAAATAAATAATTAAAATCGAAATATATAATTAATACTTATAAAGACGACTCCGGCTTTTCGTTACGTATTATTAAGACGACTAGTCCGAATTACTTTTCATTCTAAATTACGCGCAGATATTACTTTTTTATAACTTTTTAAGAAAGCTCTTATTATTTGAATTAATCTATAACGTTACGGACGCTCCTGGGCGGCCGCCGAGTCCTAGGAGGAAATGTTCTAAGAGCCGCGTAGCCTTAGGAACTAAGTAGTTCCTGGGGGTACAGCTCCTGAGAGCTAATAAACTCTTAAGACCTACTTATATATAGTAGTACACTTATAATAAGTAAGCAGCTAAGAGGAAAGGACGCCCTCGGATTACGCGACCTCGGTCACGTGATAATCCTTAAGATCTTAAAGGATTTCCTAGATCTTAGGATTTAGAGAAATCTAAAAGAAACGAAGGTTTTATATAAGACTAATACGTTTACTATTAAATAAGAGCTTTATGCTTAATTAAAAATAATATCTTACTTATATTAGTTATTGTTTATACTATTATACGTAATACACTTACTTCTCGATGATTAAGATTAATATAACCCACCGTATTTACATCGAGTAAATACACGGACCGTGACATATAAATACGTAATTTATACGAATTAAGATTAGGAAATCGACTTGCTAAACTTAATATCTTTTGCTAATAAGTTAAATATTTAATAAGTTATTAATTATATAAAGCGACTTCGCGATATATAAGATATAGCTCGGTTAAACCTTATTATAGCTTAAGCTAAGATAACATGGTCTTATAACTGCTCCCGCCGCGCAATCGACTTCGATGAACATCTGCAAAAAATTTCGCGGACGCCTAGAAATCGAATCCGCCATTTTCGCCATTTTCGCCATTTTCGCCAAAAGGCCGCCTTTAACGCTTAAAGCCGCCTTTTTAATTTTTAATCGGTCGCTGGTGTTAAAAGCGTTAGTTTATTTTAATAAACGCTAAACTTAATTAAGTAATTTTTATAAATATAATTTAAACGCTAAAATATTATAATTTTAAAAAGAATATATTTTAACGTTTTTTTATTAACCGAATCCGGTTAGATTAGCGTTAATTTTAAGTTTCGCTTATATTTCGTCGGGCACGTCCTAAAAACTAGTCTCGCTAAAGCTCTTACGCTATAAATATTTACGTTAAAAAAATAATAATAAGAAAATCGTTTGTTTCGGGTAAATTATATACGCACGCTAGCCGGCCCTAGCCTTAATAGGGCGTTATAAGAGGCATATTTATTATTATTATATTATAACTATTATTAATATATTATTAATATTATTAATACTTTTATAAACCTTATTAATATATTAAATAAAATAAAACAATAAAGTCCCACTTTTAAAAGTGGGGTCATAATACGCTAGTCTATTTCGGCGCTTTCGGCGCGCTTTTAATTTATTATATTAAGAAACTGTCCCTAAAATTTTCGACATGTAACTTTGGCTTTAAAAGCGCCAGAATGGCGCTTTTGGCGCCGTTGGCGGACGTCCGCTTCTCGATTTTTTTGCAGATGAAAGAAGCCTTATATAACTCGATATATATTATTTTAAGATATTTTATTTATTTAAGAAATTAAATATATCAACGAATAAACTATTCAAAATACTTAAGAAGATAAGTAACTTATACAGCCTAGAATTATTAGCGAATATAAAAGGTTATAACGTAATTATTAACTAAGTTAGTCAACAGCGGATTCCTGTGAGCAGGAATCACGTGATGTACAAGCCTGCTAGACGGCTCGCAGGCTAGCACTTAGTAAACAAAGATTCTATATAAGACTGGCACTTCTGCTATTAAATAAAAGCTTTGTGCTTAAATTCATATAGCAATTTACCTTGCTTATAACGTCTTAATTCCAATTAAGAACTAAACGTCTTATGACTTTAATTTATAGCTGATACTAATCGACGAGCTTATACGCACAGTACCCGCCGAACCAGGAACGTTATATATTAGTCTAAGCTTTTGCGTGTTTTTGCTGACGTTTTCTAAAGGAAAAGTGATAAATTAGAGACAGGTAGTTTTTTTATTAAATAAGGATTATTAATTTAAACTTTTGCGTATTGTTGTTAATGTTTTTTAAGAGAAAAGTAATAAATTAGAACAGGTTTATAAAATAAGTTAAATCTAACTTATATTTTTCTTTATCTTAGTCGCACCGTTTTAATCCCAAACCGTCCATACTTCTCTCCTTCCGCTACGATATCGGGCATGTCTTCACAAGCTTCTCCGTTCATAAATCCATCCACGTATGCTGTGCCAACAACAATATAGTCCTCACCGGCCGGTCGAAGTACGACTGGGAATGGGCAGTCAAAAAGAATCCAGATCTGGTCATGAACCAATGATTCCTTCGGCGCTAGTCCTAGACTCCCTATAACGCCCTTAAAGAAAGCTCGCCTCTGCAATGTAGAAAGAATTTTGCTAATCAACAGGAAGCATCCTGGCGTTATGGCAGAAGTCTCATGGGATTTAACTTGAGTTACAAGACTTTCCCAGAAGTCTCTGGAGGCATCAGGGTCGTTTGCAATGATTATCAAGTCCCTCCAAGCTTCCCAGATTTGCTCGTTGCCCGCTTTCCACCCCATAGTCAGGGTCCGCAACATTTGCAATGAAACAGGTCCAGAAAGTTCATGTGTGAACTGGTTGGTATTCGTGCCTGCTAGCGCAGTGGCTATCCAATCAGAGACTACTTTGTGAAGTGGTTGGAAGTTTGCCGTTGTGTCTGGTGGGCATAGGGCTAGAATACTATCGAGCATGATCCCTTGAGCGTTCAGCAGTCGCTTACCCGAATCGGTCGAACACAACCAGGGTCGTTTTCCTCTGCAGATACCAGGAGCAAATATAATGGTATTATTGACTTCGCCTAACCAATCCAATGCTGGAGGCCCTAATGTTTTACTCCAGTCTGGACACCAGGAGGGCAGCAACATGCCAGTGTTGAGGCTTTGAGGTGAGACAGCGCAAAGTAGTGTCAAACAGCCCGCCGGCTTGCGTGGGTCCCACATTTCCACCATATAACTGACTACTGAGCAGTAAACTTCGGCGACGGGGAGATCATAGTCGATTTCAATGGAACCTTCTTCATAATCGGGCGCGAGGTGCATCAGGCCATATACTCTGTCTCTTGGATTCTGACAACCCAATCCTCGGGCGCTATCCAGGAGTCCGAGCAAACCACCTGCGACAGTGTCTGCGTTTGGATTGCTTTGCTCGCGCATACCAAGTGCAGGAGCACGGGTTATGAAATCGATTGAGAACCTTTTCATGAAATGGTCAATCTCTGTCGTAACGTGTAGCCATTTAGATACTCCAGAAGGTAATATAGACTCGTAGAGGCAGCGTATTGCAAAGATCAGGAGGTTTGCAGCGGACACCGAGCTTCGCCGACAAAGCAGAGAGAGCTTTGTAGCGCTTGCAATTTCTTGCTGTACCCAAACTCGACTCCAATACCTGTTACTAAGAACAGCAATGACAGGTTGCCAAAAGCTTGGATCGTCCCCAAGCTCAAGTTCTTCGCCGGACTCTGACACAACTGCAAGCTTTTTGAAAGCTGCTGCAGAAGCATCAACTTCCACATCGATCCAGATGCATACCGTGAGTGCTTTCTTGTAGATTCGCCTCATCAACTGGACTTGGTGGTTTCGTTCTGCTGTTGTCCACTGGTCGATACAGATGGCATCAATCCAGATGAATAACGAGGCGTCAGGTTTCCGCAAGTCATAGAGAGCCCGCTGGAGTGTCGCCGGGATCTGGAAATTGTCGTCGCCTTCAAGGGTGATGGGTTTAGTGGACGTCACATCTCCCCAAGCATATGAGAGTGCATCCCAAGGTGAGGGATCATCAAGGGTGAGGATCCTCAGCCTTCCCTCGATCGGTTGAGGATCGACGCCGGGAAGCAGCTCAAGAACTCGGATCTCGTTTCGTTCGCGATCTAGAGGCGCATATTTGTATGTGTTATGTATGTTCTCCATTTTGAAGCCAGGTTTAATCAAGTCGAGTGTGCAATGTCTAAAGCCTGAAGTGAGAACAAACCTAGTGCGGCTGAGATACAGTCTGTACACAGGAGAATTACAACTTTTTGCATAACGTGTGTTAGTCAGAAACGGGCTGAAGCGACCTCACCAAAATCAAAACCTCATACCCTTAACGGGTAGGCACCACCTGCTACGCCTCTAAATCAACTTCTAGTAATTAATCCTTTTGGGAAATAAAAATTCCCCCGATTATTATTAGATTTATTTACTTTTTATTATACTTAGACTTGTGGTTGTGATGTAAAATCTAAAAGCGCGGGATTTCGGATTTTAGGAGGCTGTACCCTACTACGGCTCTTCAGTTCCTCGGTCACAATCTCACATTTTAAGCCTGCCGCCGTTTTGAAAATAAGTCAACGAGTAATTATCCTATAACCTTTATAATTAGATCATAAGAAAGCTAATAGTTGCATCTTTAATTTAGTATATACAAATATTATATTAAAGACTTTATATATATATATATATATAAGAGGGCGCGGGTTTAACAAATGGCGGGGGAGGGCGAGGGGTTTTTTTTTGGAGGCTTGTGTTACGGTCACGGTAACAAGCACGTGTGTCTTGGCCCTGAGGCTCGGCAGCCCTGCTACACAGAGAAGCCAAGATTATCTCATAAATCAGACCCTCCTTTAACGGTAATTCGTGCACTACCTCATATATCTGAGCTTTAGCTCTATGCCAAGTAAATTAAAGTAAATTAAAGTAAATTAAAGTAAATTAAAGTAAATTAAAGTAAATTAAAGTAAATTAAAGTAAATTAAAGTAAATTAAAGTAAATTAAAGTAAATTAAAGTAAATTAAAGTAAATTAAAGTAAATTAAAGTAAATTAAAGTAAATTAAAGTAAATTAAAGTAAATGAGCTAATCAGAGGCTAGAGCATTAAATTCCCGCCGGAAGGTCTAAGGGAAAATAGTAAGGCTTTAGTAGCTGGCGCGGTCACTTTAGTAAAAGGAATTAATTATTATAACCTCGACTTCAAGCTTATACTTCTATCTCTCAATTATTATCAATCTTTATTATAAAAAGCGTATTCAAAAGCTATCTTATACTTCTATCTCCCGAAGTAGTTTTTATAACCACTTTCTAAAGCGTTTAATTATAACGCTTGCTTTATAAAAGACGGCAATCACGTGTGACTAGCGACTCATATTCTATAGCGGGAATATAAAGATACTAAGTATTTCTTAGAATTTATAATTAGGTAAAAAAGAATAAGTTATATATAAAAGTAAGCTTTATAACAGCTCGTTTAATCTCGGCAACTTCCTAAGTAAGAAGTCATTAGCCGAGGCTGGAAATAAAGCCCTAAGAGCTTTAAACCGTTATATTGCCCCCTTTTCCGGAAAAAGCTCGTCTTCGAGCGTTAATTTATTTTCTTATGCTTTTAATTAATTAAAGAGCTTTGTGTTACGAACGCCCCGCGTCCCGTGATACTGGACCCCGGGACAGCGTAGTACTCAGGACTATAAGCTTAAGAGGGTAAGGGTTTTAAGAGAAATATACTAGGAGAGTATCGCTTTTAAAAACATCCCTTTAAGAGACCTTAATACTTAGGATTTCATAAGTCATATATTATATAAATATTATTATCGGTAAACAACCAAAGGGCAGATAGGCCCCTAGATTACGCGACCCTCAGCCTTGCTCCTAGGACTAAGCTGGCTCCCCGGGGCTCCCTCCTGAGAGCCACACAGCTCCTAGGCCCATTCGTGACACTTGTCCGATATCGTAAACTTTGCGCAACGCGATAAGATTCCACTAAAGAAACCGGTTGGCTTCAGTAATAAGCCTTCAATATGCGTAACTCCGTCGTTGCTGCATTAATGGGCTATCGGGGCGAAGTGGAACTGTTCAAAGTGCTCAGCCCGAACCTCCATATGGTCGACCAGGCATATGTCAGCCCCTACAAGTAGCTTAGGCCCAAAGTCGAAATCCATTCGTCCTTTACTACCAACCCAAGATGAAGACAGGTAATGTGAGGCTGACTAGCGCAGCAACTGAGGGTCGCACCGCATGCTTACGACTTATGCGCCACTTATGTAATGGGGCTTGACTAAGAGAAAAAGAACTTATCTTGAGTTTTTACGAATGGCTTGCTTGCTTGCCCTAGGCTGGACTAGTCTGGGGGACATAGACTAGCGGTTCTAGTCGAAGCATCATCGGCGGTATACACGTACCAGTTCTAGTTGAAGAATCGACTGAAACCAAGGTTGACCGGAGGATCCCGGCTGAAGTGCCTCTCTGCCCTTAACCGCCATTTCAATTTGAATAATTAAGGCTCCTTAAGAGAACAATCGCTTACTGGCGGCTGAAGTAGATGGAGTAGCATATTAAAAGAATCCTTTGGTGGCTCCTTGAGAGAAAAATCGCTCAATAACGGCCGAGCCAGCTGCGATGTGATGCAACGAATCACGAGACCCGTCTGGTGGCGAGAACACTCTAACGGCAAGCCCCGTGCCGGCTCTGGGAGGGCTTCAGAGAGCAGCTGAGCAACCTCATGAGAGTCTTCTGCCTATAATGATTCTTTGGACGCCTACAATCTTGGCATACAGAGCTTTTGCACATGATAAAGCAAAGACCGTAAGGCTGAGCAGAGAGACGCTAAGCCCCATTCTCACAGCTGAGTTGTGAAGGCGTCAGCCACAAGCATTCAATCTCGTCAATTGGGCCCTCATTCACGAATTTATGACAGTGCAACTGCCTGGCTTCTCGTTGCACTTCTAAGAGCGACGATGTCTTGATATAGTCTTTCTTCATGAATATCGCTGATTTTTGTATATCACGCTCGCTTTTATGTTCTGTCCGAATACAATATTACCGTCTTCTAAGCGATTTTTGGAAAGGTTTCTTTTCAAGACTCGGCTCTTAAAGCGCCATTTAACCTTCCATTTATATCCTTAATTACACTCTGTTATTTGTGTATGTTTGTCATTTGGTTCATGTCGGTGGCTTTTGGTGTGGAGGCTTGGGTGTTTCTACCTCTGAGCAGTAATACGCGTCTGGAGAGGATCCCGCCAGCGCCTTGCCTCGAGGACACATTTATATCGCGTGGATTTGTTGGAAAGTTCCGTAAGCCAGCCTTAGGGGATCACATTACGAGTGCGGGCTCATGTGTGTACATGTATTCCAAACTGATTTGCCGGAATATTCTGTATAATGGCTTTTCTGAATGCTGGCTTTGGAGGATCTCATCATGTATCATATGGGTCTCAGATTTTGCACCCTGTTCTAGCATACTCGTGTTACTTGAAATAATTATAAATAATGATTCAAAGTCCTGCGATTTCCATTTTTTTATTTCAAAACATTCTGTTCTTACGGATTACCCTTGTCATACAAGACTTCTCTCTAAGTAACGTCTAGCCAAAGTGGTCGATAAGTAAGCTGAGATAAGTTGATCTATTAAGCTGGCCTCTATAACGTAAGTCATAAGTTAAGGCTAAGGCTAGTAATAAGCCAGTTAATAAATACTCAACTTATAAGTAGCTTATAAGCTATAAGAATTAAATTTCTTGATTTTAAAATGAATTTAAGTATCTACTAAATATAAGTAATGAACTAGAAGTAACTCGCTTATTAATTCTTAACCTTCTAATTAGCCGCAGCTACTCCAAGTATAGCTTTTAATAAACTTAATACTACCGAGAGCGATCAGCGCCATAACTTTAGCCAATCTTAAATCATTTAAAAATAAAGTATATTTATTAAATAATTAATATAACTCCGTTAATATAATATCTTCGCACGCCTCACTTATAATTATCGACGATAAAGAATCTCGTGCTTCTCTTACTGAATCTTTTACTTCTCTTATTAATTTATTTACAACGATAATAACGCTATAATAATTAAAAGAGTCAAAGATATTATATAATTACTATTTCCGTTCAGCGCTAACTTATAATAATAATTATAACCTTATAAAGCCTCCCAGCGAGCTAGTCAAGGACCTACTTTAAGAAGAATTAAACAGGCAAATTACAGCTATATCTAACTGCTAATAAAGCTACTTTCAAGAAGTTATAAAAAGATAAGTATAAGGGCTAAGCGCCATCTGCCAACTCTCGATCAACATAATCGCCAGAGCTTACGCCAGCGATATCTTCAGTAGAAAGAGATTACTTGAAATTAATTCTTAACGCCGCAGCACTTCAGCCAATTATACGACGATCTGTAATAACAAGTAGAAGACGTGATTAATATTACTACTACTTGCAAGAGCTTACTATTAACTATTTGAGCTTAATAAAATACTAGAAATTATATGAAGTCGAATAGCCTTAATTAGCTTAAATAGCTTTTGATTTATTAGTAATTCCTACTATAAGCTTAAAGTATAAAAGAGTCTTTTCGTCTTGCGCTAAACAGACTACTACAAAGAGTTCTAACTTATCTAGTTTAATACTATAATATTAAGAGTATTTGAAAAATTAGCAAAATCGTAATACTATTGAAATAACTAATACTTTTAATATTATATTATTAAATATTTGAATAAAGCCTTAACTTATTAATAACTTATAAACCAATTAGTTAAGCTCATTAGTTATTATTTTACAAATAAGTTAGTAAGTTGCTTTCTTTAGCTCAATTGATTACTGACTTATTGACTTATCGACCACTTGTTACAAACGCCTCGCATCCCGTGACACTAGACCCCGGGACAGCGTAGTACTTAAGACCGTAGGCTTAAGAGGGTAAGGGTCTTAAGAAAAGTATACTAAGAGAGTATTACTCCTGGAAGCATTCCTTTAAGAGACTTTAATATTTAGGATTTTATAAGTCATATATTATATAAATATTATTATTAATAAACGATTAAAGGACAAATAAGCCCTTAAATTACGCGACCCTCTCACGTAATAACCGCTAAGACCGGTGGACCGCCAGAGGTCTAGCGGTCTTAACGGTCTTAAGGGAAACGAAGGTTTTATAAAGACTAGCACGTTTATTATTAAATAAGAGCTTTATACTTAACTAAAAATAGTATCTTAATCATATTAGTTATTGTTTATTTTATTATACGTAATACACTTACTTCTTAATTATTAAAATTAATATAACTTATTATATTTACACCGAGTAAATATATAAACCGTAATACTTTAAGTACCTTTTCGTTAAAAGTACCGATTTACGTATACTATATTAACCCCCTTAACTAAGGGCTAAGTACTTAGCCTATAAGGCAATGCTATTAGTACCCCTTTATTATCCGCACTTATTCCTAAGGGAAAGAATTATAAAAAAGCGAGGATAAAGAAATGCCTAATATTTAAGATAACTTAATATATAAACTTAAGAAAACCTTAAAAGTCAAGTTCTCCGACACTTTTTAAGGAAACCGAAAGGACTTAAAGACTTTTATTCTTTAAGTAAAACTTTATTAATACTTTAATGACGACAAATTCCTTACCGACGAAAGCTACGCCCTTTGGACGGTATCGTACCTTAACAAGGTGGTCAATAAGTAAGCTGAGTTAAGCTGGTTAATTAAGCTGAGCCTTATAACGTAAGTCATTAGTTAGGGCTAGGGCTTGTAATAAGTCAATTTATAAAAGCTCAACTTATAAGTGGCTTATAAGCTATAAGAATTAAATTTCTTAATTTTGGAGTAAGTTTAAGTAGGCGCTAAGTATAAACGATAAATAAGAAAAGGCTCGCTTAATAAATCCTGAGCCTTTAATTAGTCGTAGCCTTCTAAAGAATAGCTTTTAATTAGCTAAATATTACCGAAGGCGGTCAGCGTTATTATTTTAGCAAATCTTATAATATTAAAACTAAAGTATGTTTATTAAATAATTAATGTAATTTTATTAATATGACTTCCCCTTACGCCTTACTTATAATTATTAACGATAGAGAATCTTGTGCGTCTCCTGCCGCATCTTTTATATCTCTTATTAACTTGTTTATAATAATAATGGCGCTATAGTCGTTAAAAGAGCTAAAAATACTCCGTAATCGCTATTTCCGTTCAATTCTAACTTATAACGATAAGTACGACCTTACCAAGCTTCTTAATAAGTTAATTACGGCTAAATACTTTTTATACGACTTTAGGGAGCCTCTTTTTGATAATAGAGAAGCTCGCTTATTAAGATTTCTTATAGGCCATGTTCTAGCGTTTATTAATAAGAGGAATCTCACGTCTTAGATTTAAAAAGTAGGTTACGCGTTAATTAATTAAATTAAGGCTTTAAAGCCGAGAATATAATGTTATAAACTCTATATAATTCTCTATTAATTTATTAGTTTTATACGCTGACTTTTGTAAGCTATTATAATAAGAAATTCAGTAAGAACCGCGATTATTACTTTAATATGAATACCCTTAATAACGCTTTTATATATTTACTTAATATATATAGTTTAGACGAAGAAGGAAATATATAGAAAATAAAGAACGATAAACTTATAGCGTAACTTTTAGGAATTGTTAATGGAGATTATAATAGAATTATTCTCTGTCGATAATAAGAGTTTAAGAACGCGTTTCTTAAATAGATTATCTGCGAGAACGTTAAATATAAAAAAGCAGCTTTTTGTCGACTTAAAAGGTGCTTTATTCTTATTAATAAAGATATAGTTAACATGTTACTTACTTTATATGTCACGGTTGAAAGTTAGATTTACGAGCTTTTTGCATACTTTGAGCCATAGGTTATTAAAGAAGTTCGACGCGTTAAATCACGTATAACTATTACTTTTGACGGCTAGGGATTAAAACGTGAGAAGATTAGCGTTCTTAATATTATAGTATATTTTATTAGCGATAAATATAAAGCCGTGATACGGCTAATTAGGCTGCTAATGCTTCTAAAGCATAAAAAGACTGGTATTAGTATATATATTACCTTTTAAATCTCTTACTTTTGACGGCTAATTCTTTATAGATTAATGCTCGATTCTTTTCTTTCTTTTATAACGATTCGGCATTATTATCGAGAATTTTAATTACTTTGTCTTTAATAACGCGTTTAATAATTATATTATATTATAAAAGTTAGTAAAGGTAATAGGATTTAATTTTAAATAAAAGAGATTACGTTATATAAGTCACGTTATTAACTTAATTGTTAGCGCATATTTATTTAGTTAAGATAAAGCCTTATTCGACGATAAATATAAGAAGGCTGGCGCGGCAGACCGACGAAAGCTTTAATAACGATAAAGAAAGGTTAGTAAGCTTTATAACTTAATTGTATACGTTATAGCGTTTGGCAAGAAATCGGAATTATTCCTTAACTTTTAAAAGATATTAAATATTAATATAGTAGAAGGAAAGAAATAGAAGCTGATTCTCGACGGAAGAGTACGTTGGAATATTACGTATTAAATAATACGCCGCGGCTTCGAATTGCGCGAATCTCTTACTTTATATGCGGCTATATTATACGTTTCGGTAAATCTTCTTAATTAAGAGATATTTAATAACGATTATTTATTAAATAAAGAGTAAAAGAGTCTTATAATTATTAAAAATCAGCTCGCGCTATTGTTTTATCTTATTAAAAGATTAGAAGGCAATGCGAAGTTAATAGAAGGTGCTTTATAACTTTTACACGGAGCTTTATAAGAGGCTTTAATTGTGCTAGAATATATTATAGCACATTTCGAGACTCTTAAGGCTGAAGCAAAAGACGGCAAATTCAACGATTACAAAAGTATACGCTAATCGATAACTCTTACGTAAGGAGCTTATCAAAAGTAATATAAAAAGACCGACGATTCTATAGCTTAATAAGCTATAATAATGCTTTATCTTTGTTATAAATGGACTTATTTTAAGAAGAATTAAACAGGTAAATTACTATTATATCTAATTGCTAGCAAAGCTGCCTTTAAGAAATTATAAGAAGAAAAGTATAAGAGTTAAGCGCTAACTGTTAATTCTCGATTAATATAATTGCCAAAACTTTCGCCGGCGATATCTTTAATAAAAAGAGATTACTTAAAGTCAATTCTTGACGCCGCAGTATCTCAGCTAATTATAAGACGCTTTATAATAATAAGTAGGAAGCGTAATTAATATTATTATTACTTATAAGAGCCTATTATTAATTATTTAAGTTTAATAGAGTATTAAAAGTTATATAAGGTCAAGTGGCCTTAATTAGCTTAAATAGCTTTTGATTTATTAGTAATTCTTATTATAAGTTCGGAGTGCGAGAGAGTTTTTTTATTTTATACTAAATAAATAACTGTAAAAAGTTCTAGCTTGTCTAATTTAATATTATAGCATTAAGAGTGCTTAAAAAATTAGCAAAATCGTAATGCTATTAAAATTACTAATGCTTTTAGTATAGTATTATTAAATATTTAAATAGAGCCTTAACTTATTAATCACTTATAAGCAAATCAGTTAAGCTCATCAGTTAGTGTTTTAGAGGTAAGTTAATAAGTTGCTTCTTTAGCCTTAACTAATAACTGACTTACTGACTTATTGACCACCTTATACCTTAAAGGCGAGGCCATATAATAAATTAAGCTATTTCTTAGGGACTACTTCGAATACAAAGCTATTTACGGAGTTATACTCGCCACGCAGATTATATTTAAAACTTAAAGAAGATTTAAGAAGGAGATTCGACAAATGTTCGACGATATTAATAAAATTAAAACGGCCGAAACTTATTTATACGGCTTAAAGCAAGTCAATAGCGTAATAGCTTACGCCACAGAATTCTAAAAGCACGTTAATAAGACTAGCTAGAACTCTTAATTATTTATTAATTATTATTAACGGAGGCTTAAAGACTATATCCAATTAAAGCTCACTCGGATCGACCCTTAAGCCAGAAACATTCTTACTTTTATTAAATAAACCGTCTGAATCGACAATTGCCTACACGAGTTTAAACGCGAATAGTAGACGTACGTAAGAAAGGGCTAAAAGTAGTCTAGTTATTAACAGAACGAGAGGCGCCGACGGCAAGGCAACCTTAAGGACAACTAATAGTCAGATTTTATAAAGTGCGACGCTACTTATAAGAAAGAGAAAGGTAAGGCACGATAAAAAGGACTATTAAAGGAAGTTATAAATAAGTGACGCAAGAAGAAGTTATGCTACGAATGTGGCCTTCCGGGCTATATAACGAGCTCGCACCGTAAGAAAAGTATTAAAAAGAAATAGCTTAACTTTATAGGACGAGGGGCTTATGACATTATTAGCGTGCCGCTTTCCCTCCTATTAAAAGAAGTCCAGATTAGCGCTACTTACCGTTATATAACAATAGACGAGTTTAACGTTAATTATATTAATAGCTAGATCGAGGGTGACGGCGGTAAAGAAAACAGTAAGTAGAGTAAGACGGATAATAACTATATCCGCTAGTATATAATAGGACTCGAGTCCAGCGACTAAATATAATAAGACAAGTATTACGTTTAATAACGGGTATTTAAAACCACACGTAAGACATAAAGCCTAGAGGACATGACTAATGTCGAGAGAAGCGAAGACTTGTAATATTAAGGCAACGCCATATTATTAGGTTTAGTATTATCCGGGCCCTAAAAGCGTGAGGTCTGGCGAGTCACGTAACGGGAGGAATACCTTACTCGCGAGGCTCTTAATATTAAGCACTAAACGAACGTCGATATAAGAGTCACTTACGTCGAACTAGGAATCGTTTTACGCGGAAGACCGTAATAAGGCGAGGAACACGAAGTAGTCTTTTAAAGCAACTTACGTATTGCCTAAAGGACAGCGGACGTTAAAAATAATATTTTTTAAACTTACGTTTAATAAATCCTAGTCGACGAAATATTATTTTAATAAACGATAATATAAATAAACGTAAGAAACGTATAAGAGGTTATTATAAAGACATTACGGAACCGAATATAAGTTAATTTACGAAATAACTTAAAAACTTATTATAAAAGACCCTTTAAACCTTTTATATTCTTAAGTATAAACCAATTATATTATATTTTATATAAAGATTTAAAGAATCGGTAATAAGAAAACATATTAATTAAAGAAGTTTACGTCGAAGGAATAGATTAACAAACGCTTACAGTTATAAGAAAAAGTAACTATTTAACTTTTGACGTTAATATTTAAAAAGTAAAATTATAAGCTATAATAAATTCCGGAGTATAAAAGAACTTTATATTTTTTATTATTGCGATTTAATATTTCCTGCTTATTAAAGTCAAGAAGGACGGGTATTAATTAATACTCGCCGATAGAGGACTTATCGCGAACGGCCTAATCGATATATAAATAAAGTTATTATATATAGAAATCGGCGGATACTTTAAATATATTTAATTTAATATAATTAAGATTAAGAGACACGATATTATTTTAAGACTATTATAAATGTAACTTTATAATTCGAAAATCGACTAAAAGACGTAAAAACTAAAGTTTAATAATTATAAAAGCTATTTTTAAGACAAAAAAGCAACGAAAGGCTTAAAAGAGTTAAGCGCAACTTTTAAGAAAAAGCTAGGGGACGAGGTAACGAGCCTTATAACGGTCGACATATCGTTAAAATATAAACGATTTAAAATATTATTTAAAGAGGAATTAAGTAATAGCGCCTTGTTTAAATATTAAGATTATAATTATTAAATCGAGTTAATTAAAGGCACGAAGCTAATATTTTAATTATTATAAGAATATTTAATTATAAACTTAATAATAATTAAGAAATATATCGATAAAAACTTAACGAAAGGATTTATTTAAGAGTCTAAATTCCTTTAAAGGAGTAACGTCTTTTTTATAATAAAAAAGGACGGCGGATAAAAAATATATATCGACTACCGTTAATTAAATAATATTATTAAAAAGGATTATTATGTATTACTTTTAGCTAAGGAATTACGTAATAAGCTTAGCGGCGCTAAAATCTTTACTTAACTCGACTTCTAAAGCGCGTATAACTTTATAAAAATAGCTAAAAAAAAAGAAGAAAAAATAGTATTTCGCATACGTTTCGATTATTATAAGTACATAGTTATGCCTTTCGAATTAACTAACGCGCCTACTATATTTTAGCGTCTAATTAATAATATTTTATAATAATACTTAAACGTAATATATATATATATTATTTAAACGACATTTTAATTTATTTTAAAATAAATAAATAATACGTAAAAGACGTCATAACGATATTAAAAAAGCTTAAGGCCTTCTTAATACTCTTAAAACCTAAGAAGTGCCATTTTCATAAAAAAGAAGTCACCTTTTTAAGTTATATAATTACTATTATAGAACTAATTATAGACTCCTAAAAAGTTAAAATAGTCGTAGAGTAGACTAGGCCCACAAATGTTAAGGAAATATAATCTTTTTTAAGATTTGCTAACTTTTATAAACGATTTATTCGAAACTATTTAAAGATTACTATATTATTTATAAAGTTAATATATAAAGACAAAAGTTTCGACTAAAATAATAAAATAATAATAGTTCTTTAAGACCTTAAGAAAGCTTTTATTAAGGAATTAGTCCTTATGTCCTTTGACTTAAGTAAGGAAATTATAATAAAGATAGACGCTTTTAATTATATTATTAAGGCCGTGCTAAACTAATTAGGCGAAGACGGCAAATAGTAACTAGTTATATATTATTCGCGGAAACTCTTATTAATAAAACTTAATTACGATATTTATAATAAGGAATTATTAAAAGTTATAGACGTAATACGTAAATAAAAGGTCTACCTTAAGGAATTGTCTTATAAGGTATGGATTTTAACGGATTATAAAAATCTTATTTATTTTACGATTATTAAAGAATTAAATCGATAATAAGTTTAATAATACGAAATACTTTTTATAATTAAGCTTCGATTTTCATATATTAAAGGAACGGAAAACGCTAGGGCCGACGCTCTTAATAAGAAACTAAAGTATTTTATAAATAAAATACACGAGTCGTATATTATATTTAAAAAAGATAATGACTCGCTAATAGTCAATTATAAGTAATTAATAACGATAAGTTAAGTCCCCGAGAAAATCTAGAAAGGCTATATTAACGACTTAATAATAATTAAATAAAAGAAGTAATTAAGTAAAAGATTTTCTTTTATTAATATTAAAATACTTTTATATTAAAGACGAGTTTATATTCTTATTCGGAATAAAGTAGATTTCGTTAAAAAAATAATATAAGCTACCGGCTTATGGACATTAAGGGGTAGCTAAGACATTATTAAGGTTATTTAAGGAATATTATTTCTTAAAAATAAAAAAAGTAATTAAAGACGTAATTTTATTATATAATATATATATATAAAATAAAGTAAATTACTATATATTATATAAGCTTATGAAGTTATTAACGACACCGCCACGCTTATAAAAGTCAATCGCTTTAGACTTTGTAGTCGAATTATTACCTTCGAAGGATCCGATTATTAAAATTACTTACGATTCGATTTACGTAATAATAAATAAAATAATAAAGTACGCGTATATAATACCGGTATTAGGCATATAAAATGCGCCGACGATAGCGTAAGTATTCCTTCGAACGATTTTCGCGAATTACGGAATATTAAATAAGGTTATTTTAAATAAAAATAAATTCTTTACTTCGAAGTTCTAAAAAACATTAATATTATTCTTAAAAATAAAATAAAAAATGTTAATAGCATTTTATTTTTAAATCGACGGCCAAATAAAACGAATTAATTAAATAATAAAGACTTATTTTCGATATTACGTAAATTATAAATAAGACGACTGAGTTCAATTACTCCTAACCGCTTAATTTATATATAATAACGTAAATTAAAAAACCATTAAAATATCGCCGTTTTACGTGAATTATAGGTATAACTCGACGGCATATAACACATTAATAGCGGGTTAAGAGACCGCATATAAAGCCATATTATAGAAGGATAAGCTTAAGCAATTATATAACGAATTATTAACGGATATTTTATTTATTATATAAAGATTAACTATTTATTATAATAAAAAGCGTAATATAAGACTAACGCTAAAAGAAAGGAATAAGGTTTATTTACTTAAAAAGAATATCGCGATTAAGTAATTAAATAATAAATTAAATCATAAAAAGCTAAGACTATTTAAAATTGTAAAGGTTAAGGGACTAATTAATTATTAGCTAGTACTTCCGAAAACTATAAATATTTACTTAGTATTTTATATATTACTCCTCGAACCAGCACCGCTAAGAGCATTACTAGCTTTTATTATAAAAGTATAATTAATAAACTTAAACTTTAAATATAATATTAAAATTATTTTAAACTATTAATATTTCCGCGGCGTCGTTAAGTATTTAATTAAGTAAAAAAGGTATTTATAATTTGAAAACATTTAAAAACTTAAGTTTAACTTCTATTATTTTAAGTAATTTTAAAGGTTTCGTTTATAAAACTTAAATTTACTTAAAAGGCCGAATTTATAAAGTTAAGTAAAATCTACTTAATTAAAAAGAACTCGGCGGAGTCGACGACAAATGGCGGGGTAAGTAAGCGAGTAGCGGAGGCCTTTTGTCTCTTTTTCTCCGTAATTTCTCACGCTTTTACCTCCTTTAATTCGTTTATATTCTTAAAGCCGTAATAAAGTATTTTTACCCCTTGCTTCTTTAAGAACTTCCGTTAATAAGTCAAGCGATTAAGGCGGCCCGCAGCTTTTTATAAGGCCGCGGTTATTTCCTTTTAAGCCCGCAAAAACTTGTCACGCGCGGCCTTCTCGGCCTCGCGCGCTAAACGCTCTTTTACCTTTAATTTATTTTTTACTCTTTTAAGAGTATCTTAACTCTCGATTAAGGGCATCTCGACATTACACTTTTTATTAACTCTAGTATACTCCGAGTAACGACTCGACTCGGAGGACATTATATACGTCTTATTGTGCAATATACCTTGAGGCTCCACAAAGGCGAATATTAAGTTAATTAAAGGCTGCGCAGTTGCGTATATAACTATTATTATTTTTATTACATATAACGCATTCAAGCTCCCTAAATAAAAGAGCTTACTAGCGCTATAGTTTTAGTAGTCTTAATTAGGCTCGCTTAGCCAACTAATTATAACTTATATAATATACCCCCTCGCCAAAAATAATACGTAGCTTTAACGAAGCAAATAAGTATATAATAAATATAATAAATAATAATAAAACGACAAATAATAAGGAAAAATAATAATTAATAATTAAAGCAAATATACTTAATATATAAGCGAAAGTATATAAATAGCTCCCTCCCCTCCGTAACTTCCTTTTATAAATATATTAAATTTAAAAATAAGTCGTGTTTCTGCCGCTAAGTTAGCCGCCCGTGCCTCCCGCTTCTTTAACCTCGCCGCTGCTCGCGTAATTAAAAAAGTATATTTCTTTTTATCTTTTATATCTTTAAATTTAGTTTTCGACGTTATTTAAATTAAAAAATCAAGAAATTAAATAAGTTAAAATATATTAATTAATTATAATAACTTGCCGCCGCTTTTCCTCCCCCTCGCCGTCGCCTTCGCCCTTGCACCCCTTCTCTTATGCCTCCTTCTACCGCCCCTGCCGCCCCTGCTACTCCCGCCCGCCGGCGTGCTAAAGTAGATACTAATAAGGAAGTCTTTTATTCGGCATACGTTAAAGCTGCTTTAAAAGGTAACTTTCTTATTAATATTTATTAAAATACTACTAGTTCGGCTCGGTGCTTTCGGTATCACAGCTAGAATTATAATTATACTAATCCTGTCGGGCCTGCTATCGCGGTAGCTTTTGCCGCTTTTATAAAAGAAAAGCGTAATACTTCTCGCACCCGCGTAAGTTTAGCTTTAATTCTTATGTTTTAAGATTAGCTAATTTTAAATAATAATTAAAAAACTTCCGGGCTTTAGTCCGTAATACTCTTACTGCGCTTAATATATTTATTTTATCTTTATAAATAGCTTTAAAGAATTTAACTTTAATTATTTAATTGCTACTACTGCGGCCCCCGCCCCCGCCCTCGTCGTCCCTGCCTCCGCCCCCCGCCTAATCCTCCTATCTATTTAGGTTAATACTAGTACTAGTGCTAATACTATTAGTGCTAGTATTATTACTAATAATATAATCGCCCGCCGCCGCCGCATTAAGGAGTTACTAATAGAGCTAGTGAATTTATTAGTAGTTTAGTTCGCGACTTAATAACGGCTTAAAAACGTACTTCTTTAAAGTCATAATTTATTACCTTATAAATAGCTTAAGAACGGGCTTTTTTGTATTTACTTACGTTAATTTAATTATAGCTTCGGCCGGAATAGAATTTTTACTTTTTAATAACTTAAAAAGAAATATATTTTACGTGATTATATTAACTTAAAAAATACTTTAAAATATAAAAGAAAATAAAAGAGTATATTTATAATAAAGTATAAGCTTTAATTAAGCTTTTCTATCGACGCTTTAACGTCTTATAAATTAAATAATATAATAAAAGTCTTAAACTTCTGTCGTAAAAAGTTTTTAATAAGGCTATTAACGTATATTTCATTTATAAGCAAGTATATAACTTTAAAACTTCCTTTTTAATACTCTTAGCGTAATTATATATTTTAAATATTAACGTGCTTAAGCTTAATTAATATACGCTAATTCTCTTTAATTATAAGCCTAATCGTTTATTAATTATCATAAAAAATATTTTAAAAGCACCTTATATTAAAGTATATCTCCGTAAAGAACCTTTATAATATTATAATTATCTTTACAGTTCGCTCCACTCTTAAGAGCTCAGCCTCAATTGTCGAGGTAATAACTATATCTTATTTAATTGCTATTTATAATATAATACCTTTAAATAAAATAATAATAAGCCCTTATAAAGAACGCTTAATTTTTAAATTATTTACGAAAAAAGCATTAAAAGTTATTACAAGCTACGTCTCGCTCTTTTAACGATTATAAACAATACTTAAGAAGCGTGTTTTAAAAAGGTAACGTATAATCTAATTCACAGCTTATAAATGCTTTTAACTCGAGTTCGTCAAGAAATATAATAACTATGAAGCTATAAAAGTTATATCTAATTTAAGTATAACAGCTGAGTATAATACGGAACCGACCTTCTCTTAATACTCTTTGACTTAGTCTGTAGTTACGTTGATTTAGAGTTTGCAGTTACTTATATTCTGATCGATTCGCTACTAACTGCAGCTATAAATATAATATGCAGAGTTTTATAATCTTTTTTATTTTTACGCGTTATCTTATTATTTTAAAATATTATAATAAAAGATATAATATACGTATAATTCTTATTTATTTAATTTATAGATTCGGCGTTCAGGAGCTCTCTTGTCGTAAAGGAGTATATTCCTAGCTTTTTCTTAAATCGTTTATTTAATTATATTACCTCTCTTACTTAACGTCTCCGCTAAGCTCGAGTGACAAGGCGTAGTTGACTTTAATTTAATACTTAGAGCATTTCGTTAAAAGTCTTTTAAATTATATTATCTTTTAAAAGATATTATAATAATATATTCGACGGTATATTTTCTAAAGGAAGTTATTAATCTCCTTTAAACTCGCCGTAATCCTCTTTTAATAAGGTGTTTTTATGCTCTAGAGTATTTCCTGAGCTTATATTAATTGCTTTAATTTAGCGTAATAATTAATTCTAGCTATTTTATAATTTATTCCAAATTATAACTTAAAGTATTAAGTTATGCGCACTCTTAATCTAAAGTAGTTATTTCTTACTTATAATACTCTTCTTAAGCTCGAAATATTCGTTTCGTCGTATTTAACTTCGAGTCTGTCTTAATATACTTAAGCTTTTTAATATTATTAGAATATTTATATTATTATTATCAAGCTTTATATTGTCTTTTAACGTATTAACTTGTGAATTTAAAAGGATTAACTTATTTTGGTGCTCTCGTGGAATAAGTAATCCCGCCTTCTTTAGAGTTATAAGCTTTATAATTACGTGTAAAACTACTTCCTTAAAAACTTCGTCGACTTTTATCGAGTTAAATAAGAGCTCGTTTAATTTAATATTGTTTTTAGCTTATATATATTCGTCCTTTACGTGTTCGATAGCTAACTCGGCGTTTTAAGCGGCTTTAAGCTCTATAAGTATATTAACGACTTATTTAAGTATTAATAATAATTAGCCGACCACCGCCTGCTTACTATAAAACTATACTTTATTAAAAATAACGTTTCGAGTACGTATTATATACTTTAATTAAAGTATTTAAATCTTATATATATTAATTGCGCAATAGCTAACTAAGTATTTAATATACCCCTTAAAATTGACCTTAAAGCTTCTTTTATTACAAAGAGCTTATCGGTCTTTAATTATTACGTAGGCTTTAGCGCTATACGTAAAGATATTACTTTAATCAGGCCTTAAATCGACTAGTAGTCTTTTTATTACCTCTGAGTCGTATTATTAAAAATATTATTTAAATTATATCTTTAGCACTTTATTTAGCGATTATATAGCTCTTTTAGTAAATAGTAATATATTATAAAAATACGCAACTATTAAAATAGCTTCCGGTTATAGCTTAAATAATAAGTTAATACTTATTATTATCTTTAAAGCTTTAATAATAAGCTTTCCGCTAGCTCTCTTTATACTCCTATTCGGCTTATACGTATAAACCGGAATAAGCTTTAACTTTATATTATTATTTAATACTTATTAATCGTACTTTATTTAATATCTTGTACTAATTACCGACGTATTATTATTAAACCTGATTTTATATATAATAAGGCTGTATTAGCGTCTAGTTCATATCTCAAACGTCTTAAGTATGCTTATAATAAAATCTTAGGATTTATTAATAAGCGTAAATACGAAAAGTTTTCTATTATATTCGTTTTTAATTAATAATAATTAATATATCTTATTATAACTTATAAGGTAATTAAATAAGTCTTATGCGATTCTAAAGAAAGGTCTCGGGGACTTATTATCTGACTTTTTGCGTGATAGTTATTAACTTAAGTATATTATAATATAACTTTCGCATTTTATACGAGTGATTTCATCGATTTGAATATTACGTATATGCTTTATTAGAGCTTTCAGAACTATTTTACCGAGGTGACCGGCGCGTAAATACTATATCTGTATTATATCGCTCCGGGGTCGTAGGAAATTGCGTGTTAATTAAAAAGTATGCTTCTTAAAAGAGTATAGTCGTTTACTAATTATTAAGTATATTATTATAATAAGAGATTTACGAGCTTTTATGAAAGCATGCAGTTATAAAGAGCGCAAGCAATTATTAACAGGCTTATATTTAAATATTATAAGGTTTTACTTACGCTATAAGTTTCTTATTATATAATTATCTTCAGTATTACTTATTCGTAAAGTCGTATTAATATCATTATATTATACCCTCGACTATATAAAGAAGCTCTCAGAAATAATATTAACGTTAAACCCTTTTATAATAACTACGTTACTTAATATTAGATTCCAAATATATAATCCTTTAAAATTATGTAAAGCGTTTTCGAAGATGCGTATATTCTTATTAGTAATTAATAAACTTAAAGTATTAATATTAATTATATCTCCCGTAATACGTTTAAAACTGCCTAAGACAAGTTTATTAATATTATTAATTAAGTAAGTAGCACCGCAATTATTAATAAGCGTGCTATTTAACAAAGAGTAACGTTAAAACTCCATAATAATATAAATGCTAAGACTTAAAATACTATCGTAAAGTATATCGTCGAGGAGCTTTAAGTCGATTATAATTATATTAATATTTAAACTATCTTATAAAGCTTTACCTTTGCCTTTATTACTTATAAGTATAACGGCATTAGGTGATTTGACATTTATAATAGGTTTAAAGTTATTATTATAATTAGCTTCAGTGATTTTAGCGACTGTAATATACTTTTATCTTTTTTTAATTATAATTATCTTAAGCTTTTTAAAGTTTATAATTTCCAACTTTTTATGAGTTACTAATACCTTATTAATATTTAATATATACTTTATACTTTCAGAAATTATTCCGTTAATTATATAACGTAATCTTTAATACTTAAGCGGCTCAAAGAAATACTTATTATTTATACCGTATAAGTATAAATTACCTTAGCCTCGAGAGCGAGATTTATTAAAACTTATATTTAACGCATTAATATTAATTCCTTTAAGAATTAAATATTAATAGCCTCCTTCTCTTTAACGCTTAAGCTTCCTAAATATAATATGTTTTTAGTTTATATTAAGGAGCATTTATATATAATTATTAAGAGTAAACTTATGCTTTTTTTTAAGTTAGTCGTTGCGTATAATCGTATTAAAAATAAGATTTGCTTAATTTAAGTATATATAAGCTCTTACTATACGTAGTCACTTCTTTAAAGCTATAGTGCCTTTAACGTTAAGTATATCGTACGCCTTAGTATTCTTATATGCTTTTAAAAAGTCTTTTATTTATTAATTAACGTTGACTTTCTTTTGTATACTTCTTTTAAAACCTTCTTATATTCCGTGATTATAATAATAAGAATCGACGATTTTAACGGTATTATATCGCGTTAAAGTATATTAATTAACGATTATATATTTAATTCGCTTTTGCCGGCTAATTCTTTAATCGTAAAGTCTAAGAGCGAATCGTCTACCGTTTCGGGAGCTAGTTATATAAAGTCATATACTTATTGTTTTGGCTCGTTTATTTAGCTAACGTATATTAATACTCCTTAACTTATATTATATAGATTTATTATATTTCTGCAATTGTTAGGTAAAGAGGTGGACTAGCTTCTTCTGGACTTATTCCTTTTATTAAAGTATTTTTATCGGACGACTTAGGCGTTAAAGACGATTATAAGTTTATTACTTTTTAAGCTATAATATTTACGTAATATTAGTTTAATTATGTCTTTGCCATTTATTAAACGGTATTCTTAAGCGTTAGAGCTTTTAGTCGGAGTTCTAGAATATGGCCTGTTGCAAGAGCTGCAAGGTTTATTATATTTAATGCATTTATGAACGCAGTATAGAAATTTAATCGCAGATATTATATCGTCCAATCCTTTCGTGCTTTTAAAGTGTAATCCGTAAGTAATTTTAGAAGTAATATTATTTATTTAAAATATATTAATAATATAGCGTCGAAAATATTTAATAGTTTAAGAGTTGTCGACGAGTTTAAAGAGTTGCGATAGCTTTTAAATAATAATGTAAAATGCCTTTATAAAGCCACGTCGACGTGTGCATGCGATTAGGAAGCTTTTTACAGCTCACGGGGCTCATAATTATTATGTAATATACCTTAAAGCTTTACAAAAGCGAATATTAAGTTAATTAAAGGCTGCGCAATTGCGTATATAACTGTTATTATTTTTATTATATATAACGCATTCAAGCTCCCTGAATAGGGGAGCTTACTGGCGCCATGGTTTTGGTAATCTTGATTGGGCTCGCTTAGTCAACCAACCATAACCTGCACGACACGTCTTATTATTTCGAGTGCAAAACGTATAAAGTATCGTCTCGAAACCGTTCTTTTCGATTTTATAAAATAAAGCGAACTATTTTCTTTTTCTTTTAAAAGGTGCCGTATTTTTTTCTTTAATATATACTTATTTAATTATAATAAAAAGGGAAAATAGCCGTAGGACATATATAATATTTCCTTAAACTATTTAAGCGTGAGAACTACGCTAGACTAAGAAGGGGATAGTGTTACGAACGCCTCGCGTCCCGTAATACTAAACCCTGGGATAGCGTAATACTTAAGACCGTAGGCTTAAGAAAGTAAGAGTTTTAAGAAAAGTATATTAAAAGAGTATTACTTTTAAAAGCATTCTTTTAAAAGACCTTAATACTTAGGATTTTATAAGTTATATATTATATAAATGTTATTATTAATAAACGACTAAAGGGCAAATAGGCCCTTAAATTACGCGACCCCCTTACGTTACGACTGCCAAGACCGGTGAACTACTAAAAGTCTAGTAGTTTTAGCGGTCTTAAGGGAAACGAAGGTTTTATAAAAGACTGGCACGTTTGCTATTAAATAAGAGCTTTATACTTAATTAAAAATAATATTTTAATTATATTAATCATTATTTATTCTATTATACGTAATACATTTACTTCTCGATCATTAAGATTAACATAACCCACCGTATTTACACCGAGTAAATACACGGACCGTGACACTACCTTGCGTCTAGCCCCACCATTCCGACCACCCCTAGTTTCTGGACACCTCGCTTAATTCTACCACTTCTTATTCAAGGCTTAATAACTTTATATTTCTTTAACTTCTATATAAGAAACTATAAAATCTAAATCTCCTTTAGATTTTGATTCTATAAGTAACGTCCCACTCTACTATTCCGCTCACCCCCTTATTCCGCCTACCTCGCGTAATATCAGCACTCTTTATTTAATATTTAATAATTCTATTCTACGTCAACTTTTATATAAGAAATTATAAAGTCAGAATCTCTTTTTAATTCTGGTTCTATTAATATAATTTGACGATTTTTAGCCGCAATTTGAGCCGCTTAAATAACACGTATTATCGCAAACTTAGAATTTAGGCTAATTTAGACTTTCTTCCTTTTCTTTAACTTTAATTACTTTAATCGCTTTTCTAACTCTTTAATTCTTATATTTACCTTTTTTAATTTATAATCCTTTTTATTAAATCCTTTTATAATCTTCTTAAGAAATAAACGCTACGGCGAATGCTAATTATGTGATTCGCTTATTAAAGTACTGTCGCGCCCTAGCGCAGTCTACTGGTTATGTGTATGCTCTTGTAAGCACTCACGTATATATATATTTAGGTTATAGTCCTCTTTTATAAAGGGTAACGCTTACTTTAATATATCTTTTAAACTCTTACTTTTTACGTTAATTATAAAGCTCTTAAATTATTAAAAGCTTATTCCACTTTTATTTAATAATTAAGAGTTATATTTATTTTTATAAGTTACTTTTCATATATATAAATTTCGAGCTTTAATTAAGTTTATTTAACTTTAATTTTATAATCTTCGTTCCTTTTTTTACGCTTAAATCTTAATACTTTTTTTAACGTAATTATCGAGATGTCATTATACGACAGTCTTAGCGGTCTTAACGTAAATATTATATACTTAAAGCTTAAAGTCTTCTTATTATAAATAAATTATTTAACTTTTAACGCTTAAATGCTCGGACTCTAGCTTTTCGTTAACTTAAATACTTTAAATATAAAAACATTAATTAAAATTTAAGGATCGCCGAGTAAATCGCTTAGTAAAAGAATAATCTCGCTAAATCAAATTATATAATAAAGACGAATAAATATAACGAATAACTCCAGAAATAAGCGCTCAATCGTTATATAATAATCACGTCTTCCTTAAATTAAATAATTATAAACTTTAACGTATTTATTACTCCTTTTCTTACTCGACTGAACGAGTTTATTAAAATAACCGCAGAATCTTATTAAAAGGAAGCCGAAGCCAAAGTTAAAGTGTATATTATAAAATGCGTAATATAATAACTACGAATCACGGTATATTTTCAGTTTTATAAATAAATTAAGAAAACTATAAGCCGTTTGTGAGAATAGGCGAGCCAATCAGGAATGAGGAAGCGAGTAGGTGAGGACACGTAATTAAAGAGAGAGAATTGCTTGCTTAAAGAGCTAGAAGAGCTCTTCGATAATTATATATAAAATAATAGCTTTTTTAAAAGCTTTTACGATTACGTAACTAATTACGTAGTTTATATAAGTTACGTAATTAAATACGAGCGTAATTTCTCGGAATATAAAGGCAATTTCCGGGCCGCGTAAGCAGTAGAAACTCCTTCGGCTATTTTAGGGTAGAATCGGCACGAGTTACCGAAGTCAAATCCAACACCGTTAATTCTTTAATATAATCGCTATATAACTCGTCGTTAAAAAAAGAATTAATATTTAAGTATTAATTCACACGCTTAAGACAGTTTTATATTAAACGAATATAACGATTTAAATAATAATTTATTAAAATTACTTATAATTTCTAAATATAAAAAACGTCTGAAACTTAAAGGTTTAAATTATATAATATTAAAAGTTAATCTGTAAAAGAAACTTATATTATATATTAAAAGTGCTTAATACTCTTAATATTAACCTTTTTTTAATCGTAATTAATAACTTTAATAATTTATAAGCTTAAAAGTACTTTCTTAAGACTAAAGAAGCCGACGAGCTTGAGATACTTCTTAAATACTTCTCAAAATAGCTCGCATAATTGTTTTATTTTAATTAAGCTAATCGCTAATACTAATAACTTGTCGATAGAAAATTAAAGTATAATTATTTCTATACTTTCAGTTTACGCTTTAATAATAATAAAACACCCGACTTAAAAGCTTTTAATTTATATAATAAAAGATTAAATTAATTTAAGACAAAAGGAAAACTTATAAAAAAAGTATATTTATAGTTAAAAAATAAAACTCACCGTTAGTCTTTTTTAAATTATATTTAATTATAAATAATAATTTACGGAAAAGTCTTTAGTAAAAATAAAAATAAAACAATTCGTTTAATTTTATATTGGGTTTCACTTCGGTAACTCGTGCCGATTCTACCCTAAAATAGCCGAAGGAGTTTCTACTGCTTACGCGGCCCGGAAATTACCTTTATATTCCGGGAAATTACGCTCGTATTTAATTACGTAGCTCGTATAAGCTATATAATTAGTTACGTAGTCGTAGAAGCTTTTAGAGAAGCTATTATTTTATATATAATTACTGAAGAGCTCTTTTAGCTCTTTAAGTAAGTAAGCAAGCAATCAATTCTACTTTGTCTTTGATCACGTGTCCTCACCTACTGCGCTTCCTCACTCTGATTGGCTCGCCTATTCTCACATTTTAAGAATAAATAATTAATATTATAATAATATTCGGTAGTAATTTATTATATTATAATAAAAAGCTCTCCGCGAATAAATAAGCTCGGATAAGCCTTTCCTTTAATTAATAAAAGATTTTTAAACGAAATTAAATAAGTAAGGATTTAATAAATTAAATAAAAGGAAGTTTTTTTTTTTTTTTTTTTTTCGGAAACTTATTAAATAAAAGAAGAATAAATAAGATTTACGCGCGCTTAATGCTTTTGCTTAATTTAGCTAAGCATTTAGCTGCGAGTATATACTTCCTTTAAAATTCGCTTTATGTTTTATTAGACTTTACTTTATTAAATAATTATAAAGTAACTAATTTAATTAATAATTATTTAATATTATTAAAAGAATCTTTTATAAAATCCACTCTTAAGGATTTAATTAAGTTTAAAAGCTCTTAATTGCTTATTATTAAGCGCGGAACTCGAGTTATAAAAGAAGTATTTAAAAGTCTAAATAAAGAATTATTTAATTTCACGCTTTACGACGTCGTAATTATAAAAAACTTTTATATTATATTATTTTTAAAACTCGTTTTTATAAAATTAGTCTTTAGTTTTATAATATAAATTATACTTTAAAATAAAACGAGGAAGGATTATTAATTAAGGAATATTATATAATATAATAATTAAAAACGTAAATAAAACTTTGTTTTTTTTTTAAATATAAATTACGTTTAATTTACTTTTTGAGTTCTTATAATATATTTTTAAATATTATAAAAATTATAATATTTTTAACGCTTTATAAAAGAATAAATAAATAATATAAATTAGTTAAAGATTATAAGTATTTTAAAATAAACTTAAAGCGTATTTAATATTTATAAATAAGTTATTTAAGCTTAAATACTTTAAGGAAATTAATAAATATAATAAAAAATATTAAGATTATTAAAATAATAAAAAGAATGAAATATAAATAATATACTTTAATTTATATTATTTAAATAATTTTTAAACACTTATTAAAAAGAAAATCTTTTAAATTATTTTAAAGAGTTACTTAAGATTTATTTAATTATTTAAAATATTAAATTAATTCCTCTTAACTCTTTGTATTTAAATATAAATATAGTAACTTATTTATTAATTATATATTATAAATATAAAAATATAATAAAATATTTTAATATATTAAGAGTTTTAAAGTTTAAGTTTAAAAATAATTTAAATTTTTAATATATAAATTTAAATACAATTAAAAAAAGTAATTATTTTAATTCAAGGATTTATAAAATATAAGAAATAAGTTAATAAGCTCAGAATTAACTTTAAGCTCTTATTAAAGGCAACTTATAAGCTAAATAATAAAGCCGAAAAAATTAGTCAAGAAGTAATTAATAAAAGCATTAAAATAAGACTATTAATTAATCTCCTTATAAATTTAAATATTAAATGTGCACTCGTAGAGATCTATTTATATAATAAAACCTTAAGGCGAGTAAATGACTGACTGTTATTTATTAAAGTTAATAATAAGTAGTTTTAAAATTATTTTTTAATAATATAACTTAGCGCTTATTATAAAATTTATTATAAATTTTAAATTAAATTAAAATAAGATTTATATATATAATTATAAAGCGTACTTATTAATAATAAAAAGGATTAAAAGAAATAAAATAAAAAAGCGTTTAAAATAATTACGCGTACGTATATTAAATATTTTATAACTTTTTACGCTTTTAATATTTATAAAATTTAAGTGTTACGTCTTAATAAAATAATTATTACGCGTAATATACGCTTAAGGAAAATAACTTTTATATTACTTTAAGTAAAAAAGTAAAGATTATAATTTAAAAAGCCCGGTTTATTTATAATCTTATCGAGGAAAATAAGTCTATTATAAACTAAGCTAAAATCATTAAGAATATTATTAAAAATATAATTATCGAAGAAAATAATATGAATTTCTAAAGTAAAGACTTATTTTAATTATATATTAAACGAATTTAAAGATTAATTAAAAGCTTTAAGAATTAAAACTTAAAAGTAAAAAAGCATATTAATAACTCGAGTATAATAAATAAACTTTTAATTCCGGAATATACTTTTATTTTAAAAAGCTCTTTTAAATAAAATAAAAAATTAAAAGAAAAATACGTTAAATTAAGAGTTTATTTTAAATATAAAATAAAACTTAAAGGCATTTGACTTACGTAAAAATATATAACTTATTAATTAAGATTTAAATATATTATAAAGTTAAGCGTAGGATTCGCCTTAATTATTACGTATTAAGATTTAAATACCGTTAAGACTTTAATTATAAAACGAAACTTTAATAATAATTTTAATATTATATTTTTAAATTAAAATAAAAAATATTTAAATACAGAAATAACATAAGTAAAAGTAATACGCTTTTAAATTATAATAAAAAAAGCTTAATTAAAATTAAATATATTTATCAAAAGCTCGGCAAAAGTAAAAAAGTTAATTAAAAGTAAAAAAAAAAAGAAAAAGATTATAAAAAAAAATTAAAATAATAAAATATTTATAATATTTATAATTATCTTTAAATAAATACGCTTTAATAAAGGCAATCTTAAGCTCGAGAATAAGCTTAATCTCGGGGGTAATTAAATCCTCGATTAATATAATAATCTTTAATTTAAAATAAATTAAATACTTTAAAGATTTATATTTAATTAATATATATTATTAAAAGAATAAAATAATTTTCGAGATTTAATAAAAATTATATATTATATAATTATAATAATAATATAATTAAGCTATTAATTATTAAAAAAAGAAAATCTTACTTTTAAAAATTAAAGTTTAAAATCTTTTACTTAAATTAAAATAATAAAGTAATCTTAAAAATTACTTAATAAAAGAATAATTTAAAGAAAATATAAACTTAAAAATAAAAATAATAAATAAATAAAGTTATTAAACTTTAAAAGTATTTAATTTAAATATTATATTAATATTTATTTCGCTTATATAAGTCTTTAAGTATAAGTTAAATTTAAAGAAATATATTTTAAAATATAAATCCTAAATTATTATATAAAATAATTTTTAAAGTAAATTAATAATTGTCTTTATATACGCTAATATATTCTTAATTAAATCCTTTCGAATTACTATAGCGCTCGTAATTTATTTAAACTTAAAAGTTAATTATTTCGACGTAATTAATACGTTTATTAATACTTTTTAAAATATAAACAATAATATTATATATTATAAATTCCTTTTAAGTTTTAATAAGCTTAAATATATATTATAAGTTAATCGCGCTTTTTATAAAATACGTGACTTTTTATATTTATAATATAAGTATATTAATAAAACGTTAATAAATTTAAAGTTAATTTTATACTTAAAGAAACCGTATATATTTATAAACTTTAATTATAAAATCTTTATATTTTTTTACGTAAATAATATTTAAGTACTTTATTATTAAGACGACTTAAAGTTTAAATAAGATTTTATTAAGAGATTAAATTAAGCGTATAATATATATAATCTTAAAGATATTAAATAATTCTTAAAAATTAAAATAATATATAATAAAAAGCGTAAGACTATTTCCTTAATTTATAATTAATATATTAAAAAGATTACTCGAAAATTTAAATAAGTTAATAAAAAATATCTTATAATACCGCTTTTTAAAATCGATTTTATTAAGTATAAGAAATAAGTTTTAAAGAAATATATTAAAGCTTATTAAGAGAAAATTAAGTCGGTATTATATATAGCGATCGTTATAAAATTAAACGTAACTTTTACAATTATTTAGCTTTTATAATTCGCGATAAATCTTAATTTAAAGTATTTTATAATTATATATTAATTTATTTATTATTTATTTAATACGCGCTTTTTAAGTATTATATATAAAAGTAATTAAAAAGAAAGCGTTTTGTATTATTTTAAATATATCTTTTATAAATAATATTAAAATTTAAAAGTTATTTTAATGTTATATAATTTTATTATTCGGCGGGTGTCGTATAAAAGTAGAGTAGGCTTTTAATAGTTTAAGAGTTTTATAATTAACGTAAAAAGTAAAGGTTTAAAAAATATATTAAAGTAAGCGTTACTTTTTATAAAAAAAGATTATAACTTAAGTATATATATACGTAAGTATTTATAAAAGTATATATATAATTAATAAACTACGCTAAAGCGCGACACACTTTTATAATAAGACTTTATTATATAAATAAGCCTTATTATTTAAAAGCGTATAAGTAATCGAGCGATATAATATAAACTCCTTAAATATATATATTAATTCTTAATAAAAGCATAACGCCGAGCAGTAAATTAATACTTTTAAAATATTATAATAAATAAAAATATTAATACGCGCTTTAAAGATATAATATATAAGGACTTTATATATTAATATAAATAGTTTATTAAGTAATTAATATTAATAATAAATAAAAATATAAATACATATTTAAATTACATATAATTAAATAAATAAGATTTAAATATATAATTAAGCTATAGTAATTAAGTAAATAAGATTTTAATTATTATGTTTAACGTATGTAAATTATAGGTTTTAAAAATAAGGTTAAAATAAGGTTTAATTTATAATTAAAATCTCGTGCCGCCTCGTTTAATTATTGAGTTACTAAGCTGTAATTAGTAAATTTAGTCTTTTTAAAGTAATTACTATATATAATAAAAAGCCGCAAAGGTATAAGCCAGCCTCTTATTAACTTATATAATACGCCGCCTCCCGAATTAATAAGCTTATTATTAATTTAAGCGTCCCGTATCGCAGTAACGCTATTATAATTACTCTTAAAAATATATGTATATTTCCCTTTATATTATTATAATTAACCTTTACTTAATATTAACGTATTTTATACTCGCGTGCTTACCTATTTATTTATTTCTTTTTTTTATCTTTTGATTTTTTACTTCTTTTAGTATATTCTTCTTAATTATTAGCCATGCCTTTTAAAGCTTTTAAAATAGCGATTACACGTATTAATAATTAAATTATAACTCGTTAAATAAGTTTTTTTTAAATTTAATTCCTTAACTTTATTTTTAAATAACTTTATTATTATTAAATTAATCGCTAATAATTATATTATAAGATTTTAAAAATAAGTTTAATAATTAAGAAGTATTTAATAATAAGCTTATTAATAAGCTTATTAATAATCTTCCTCCTACTCGTTCGGTCGTTAAAATAAATCCTAAAGATAATTAATTATATTTTCTTTACGTAAAAATGAAAATGCGCTTATTAATAACTTTAATAATAAATTAATTTGCCTTCGATCGTTTTGTGCTAAATTAAGTTCGTTATTTAAAAAGACTTTTAAGCGTTCTTTTAATATTTTATTATTATTATTTATATTAAATAAAAGCGTTATTATATTAAATGAAAATAGCTTTTAATATACCCTTTTTACTTTACGCGTCTCGCGTTTTAATTCGAGTCTTTTTTTTTTGCCTTTTCTTTTACTTTTAAGACTTATATTTATTCTTTATTAACTTTAAAAAAGCGTAAATTATCTTATACTTTATTTAAGCCTCGCTCTTTTATTAAGCGCGCTTAAAGTATATATATATTTTTTAAAGTTTACTTTGTATTAATAACTTATTTTATTTATATTAATTAAAATTTAAAAAAAGAGTTTACGAATCTTTATTTATTATATATTCGCGCTACTATTTATAGCCGTAATAATTATAAATACTACTTTATTAATACTCTCGCTATTAAAAGTCGATATTATAATTATACCTTCGGTTATAAGTACGAGTCTATTACGGGAAATATACTTAAGTATAACAAAAAATTAATTATAATTATAAACTTAAATAATAAAAAAATATAATAATTATATTATAATTAATCGAGTATTTTATTAACTAATTCATAAAGTATTAAAAAGTATAAAACTACTTTAAAAGCCTTAATAAAAGACTTAGTAAATAATAAAAAATTTAATAAAAATATAAAATTAAATTTTCTAATACGTTTTTAAAAGTTAAGTTTAAAGCGTAATAAAAAGGATAACTTTAATAATAATATTAATATTAATATAAGATCTTTAGTAAAGTTTAGTAATTTTATATAAAGTTTAGAGAAGTTCGCGAAAATCTTAAAGACAATAGTTATTTATTAATTGAAGCTTAAAGTAAATTTTTTTATACTTTTAATAAATTATTTATAAGCTTAAGACGGATTTAAATAGTCTTTGCTTAGGCTTAAGCTGGATTTAAGTAGACTTTGCTTAAGTTTAAGTTGGATTTCGCGTTTATTTTCGGCGTTTTTAAAGCGTAAATACTTAAAATATTAAATTAGAAAAGTTTTATAAATAAAAGATTATATAAAGATTTTCTTAATATATTTTTAATAAATATATTTAAAGCTTTTTAATTTAAGATCAGTAATTATTAAAGTTTAAAAGTGCTTTAAAAAGCTCGAATTTCTAGCGAGATAAATTTTTTATAAGCTTATTAATAAATATATTAGCGGTTAAAAGATATATTATTTTAAATAATTTATAAATATACTCTTATTTAAATTATATATTTTAAATATTTATATAACGAAGCTTAATAATAATCCTTTTAATATTATTTATAACTAGTTTAATTATTTATTAATTATTATAAAAGATTTCTTAAGTCTTACCGACATTAAAAGCTAAGTTTTAAAAGAATCGTTAAAGAGTTATAACTTCTTTTTCAATATACTTTAATATTAATAATTCCGCTTTAATAATTAACGTAGTAATTATAAATTACTTTAATATTTTTAAATTACTAGCTCGTTAAATAATAAGATTATATAACCATAAAATAACTTTTTTATTTCGACGTTATTTATAAAAGATATATTTAAAGTAATATAAAGCGTTCTTTATTAATTACTTTTATATATAATTCTTAAAAAGCGCGTATTAAATAAATAATAAATAAGTTAATATATAATTATAAAATACTTTAAATTAAGATTTATTATAAACTATAAGAGTTAGGCAATCGTAAAAGCTATGTTTAGTCTTATAACGATTATTATATATAATACCGACTTATTTTTTTTTAATAAACTTTAATATTTTTTTTAAAGCTTATCTTTTATATTTAATAAAATTAATTTAAAGGAGCGGTATTATAAGATATCTTTTATTAATTTACTTAAACTTTTAAGAAATCTTTTTAATATATTAATTATAAACTAAAGAAATAATCTTACGCTTTTTATTACGTATTATTTTAATTCTTAAGAATTATTTAATATTTTTAAGATTATATATATTATACGTTTAATTTAATCGCTTAATAAAATTCTATTTAAGCTTTAAGTTGTCTTGATAATAAAGCACTTAAATATTATTTACGTAAAATAAAATAAAGATTTATAATTAAAATTTATAAATATATACGGTTTTTTTTTAAATATAAAATTAACCTTAAATTTATTAACGTTTTATTAATATATTTATGTTATAAATATAAAGAGTCATACATTTTATAAAAAACGCAATTAACTCGTAATATATATTTAAGCTTATTAAAACTTAAAAGGAATTTATAATATACGGTTTTATTATTTATATTTCGAAAAGTATTAATAAACGTATTAATTACGTTAAAACACTTAACTTTTAAGTTAAAATAAGTTGCGAGCGCTATAATAATTTAAAAGGATTTAATTAAAAGCGTATTAATATATATAAAGACAATTATTAATTTACTTTAGAAATTATTTTATATAATAATTTAAGATTTATATTTTAAAGTATATTATTTTAAATTTAATTTATACTTAAAGACTTATATAAGCGAAATAAATATTAATATAATATTTAAATTAAATACTTTTAAAATTTAATAACTTTATTTATTATTTTTATTTTTAAGTTTATATTTTCTTTAAATTACTCTTTTATTAAGTAAATTTTAAGATTCTTTTATTATTTTAATTTAAATAAAAGATTTTAAACTTTAATTTAAAAAAGTAAGATTTTCTTTTTTAATAATTAATAGCTTAATTATATTATTATTATAATTATATAATATATATTTTTATTAAATTTTAAAGACAATTTTATTATTTTAATAATATATATTAATTAAATATTAACTTTTAAAGCATTTAATTAATTTTAAACCGAAGATTATTATATTAATCGAGGATTTAATTACTCTCGAGATTAAGCTTACCCTTAAGCTTAATATTACCTTTATTAAAACGTATTTATTTAAGAATAATTATAAGTATTATAAATACTTTATTATTTTAATCTTTTTATAATCTTTTTTTTTAATTAACTTTTTTACTTTTATTAAGCTTTTAATAAATATACTTAATTTTAATTAAGTTTTTTTTATTATAATTTAAGAGCGTATTATTTTATTTATTTTACTTTTATTATTTAAATATTTTATATTTTAATTTAAAGATATAATATTAAAATTATTATTAAAGTCTTTTTTTATAATCAAGGTTTTGACGATATTTAAATCTTAATATATAATAATAAACGCAAATTTCGCGCTTAATTTTATAATACGTTTAAATCTCGATTTATAAATTATATACTTTTACGTAAATTAAATACTTTTAAGTCTTATTTTATATTTAAAATAAACTTTTAATTTAATGTATTCTTTTTTAATTTTTAATTTTATTTAGGAAAGCTTTTTAAAATAAAAATATATTCCGGAATTAAAAGTTTACTTATTATATTTAAGCTATTAATATATTCTTTTACTCCCGAGTTCTAACTCTTAAAGCTTTTAATTCGTTTAATATATAATTAAAATAAGTTTTCGCTTAAGATATTCGTATTATTTTCTTTAATAATTATATTTTTAATAATATTTTTAATAATTCTAGCTTAATTTATAATAAACTTATTCTTTTCGATAAGATTATAAATAAACCGGGCTTTTTAAATCGTAATCTTCTTTTTTTTATTTAAGATAATATAAAAGTCATTTTCGTTAAAGCGTATATTACACGTAATAATTATTTTATCGAGATATAAAATTTAAATCTTATAAATATTAAAAGCGTAAAAACTTATAAAATATTTAATATACGAACGCGTAATTATTTTAAATATTATTTTATTTTGCTTTTTAATTCTTTTTATTATTAATAAGTACGCTTTATAATTATATATATTAATCTTATTTTAATTTAATTTAAAATTTATAATAAGTTTTATAATAAGCGGTAGATTATATTATTAAAAATAGTTTCGAAACTATTTGTCGTTAACTTTAATAAGTAATAGGTAATTATTTACTTGCCTTAGGCTTTTATTATATAAATAAATCCTTATAAGTGTATATTTAATATTTAAATTTATTAAGAAATTAATTAATAATCTTATTTTAATACTTTTAATAATTACTTTTTAATTAACTCTTTCGGCCTTATTATTTAATTTATAAGTTATTATTAATAAGAGCTCGAGGTTAATTCCGAGCTTATTAGCTTATCTCTTATATTTTGTAAATTCCCGAATTATAATAATTACTTTTTCTTAATTATATTTAAATTTATATATTAAAAGTTTAAATTACTTTCGAATTTAAGCTTTAAAGCTTTTAATATAATAAAATACTTTATTATACTCTTTTATTTATAATATATAATTAACGAGTAAGCCGTTATACTTATATTTAAACACAAAGAGTTAAAAGTAATTACTTTAACATTTCGGATAATTAAATAAATCTTAAGTGACTTTTTAAAATAGTTTAAGGGATTTATTTTTTAATAAACGTTTAAAAATCATTTAAATAATATAAATCAAAATATATTACTTATACTTAATCCTTCTTATTACTTTAATAATCTTAACATTTTTTGCCGTGTTTATTAATTTCTTTAAAATATTCGAGCTTAAATAGCTTATTTATAAATATTAAATATACTCCGAGTCTATTTTAAAATGCTTATAATTTTTAAATAATTTATACGGCTTATTTACTTTTTTAAAAAGCGTTAAAAATATTATAATTCTTATAACGCTTAAAAGTATATTACAAGTGCTTAAAAAGTAAATTAAACGTGGCTTATATTTAAAGAAAACGAAGTTTTATTTACGTTTTAGCTATTATATTATATAATGTTTATTAATTAATAAGCCTTTCTTATTCTATTTTAAAGTATAGTTTATATTATAAAATTAAAGACTAGTCTTATAAAAATAAGCTTTAAAAATAATATTAATATAAAAGTTTTTTATAACCGCGACGTCGTAAAACGTAATATTAAATGATTTTTTATTCGGACCCCTAAGTATTTCTTTTATGACTTAAGTTCCGCGCCTAATAATAAGTAATTAAGAGCTCTCGCATTTAATTAAATCCTTAGGAGTGGATTTTATAAAAAATTCTTTTAATAATATTAAATAATTACTAATTAAATTAATTACTTTATAATTGTTTAGTAAAGTAAAGTTTAATAAAAAATAAAATGAATTCTAAAGGGAATATATATTTATAATTAAATACTTAACTAAATAAAGTAAAAGTATTAAATGCGCGTGAGTCTCGCTTATTCCTTTTTTTTTTAATAAGTTTTTAAGAAAAGTAAACTTTTTTTTATTTAATTTATTAAATTCTTATTTATTTAATTTCATTAAAAGATTTTTTATTAATTAAGGGAAAGGCTTATTCCAGCTCATTTACTCGCGAAGAGCTTTTTATTATAATATAATAAACCGCTATTAAATCTTATTATAATATTAATTATTTATTTTTAAGTTTAAACGAGTTATTTTATTTTAATATTTAATAAATACTTTTTTATAAATTATTATTTAAAAATAAATATAATTTAAAAAAGACTAATAATAAGTTTTATTTTTTAAATATAAATATGCCTTTTTTATAAGTTTTCCTTTTGTTTTAAATCGGTTTAACTTTTTATTAAGTAAATTAAAAGCTTTCGAGTCGGGTGTTTTATTATTATTAAAGCGTAAACTAAGAATAAAGAAATAATTATGTCTTAATTTTTTATTAATAAACTATTAATATTAGCGATCGACTTAATTAAAATAAAACAATTATGCGAGCTATTTTAAGAAGTATTTAAGAGGTATTCCGAGCTCGTCGACTTCCTTAGTCTTAAGAAAGTACTTTTAAACTGATAAGTTATTAAAGTTATTAATTACGATTAAGAAAAGGTTAATACTAAGGGTATTAAGCACTTCCGGCATATAATATAAATTCTTTTTACGAATTAGTTTTTAATATTATATAATTTAAACCTTTAAATTTTAAACGTTTTTTATATTTAAAGATTATAAGTAATCTTAATAAGTTGTCGTCTAAATCGTTATATTCGTTTAATATAAAACTATCTTAAGCGTGTAAATTAATACTTAAATATTAACTCTTTTTTTAATAATAAATTATATAACGGCTATATTAAAGAATTAACGACTTATAGTTTTCTTAATTTATTTATAAAGCTTAAAGTATACCGTAGTTCGTAATTATTATATCGCGTACTTTATAATATACGCTTTAACTTCGGCCTCGGCTTCCTTTTAATAAAATTCTACGGTTATTTTAATAAACTCGTGCAGTCGAGAAAAAAAAAAGGTAATAAAAGCGTTAAAGTTTATAATTATTTAGTCCGAGGAAGACGTAATTATTATATAATAATTAAGCGTCTATTTTTAAAGTTATTCGTTATACTTATTTATTTTTATTATATAATTTAATTTAACGAGATTATTCTTTTATTAAGCGATTTACTCGGCGGTCCGTGAATTTTTATTAATAATTTTAATTAATATTTTTATATTTAAAGTATTTAAGTTAATAAAGGACTAGAGTCTAAGCATTTAAACGTTAAGAGTTAAATGATTTATTTATAACAAAAAGTTTTTAAGCTTTAAATATATAATATTTACGTTAAGACCGTTAAGACTATTATATAATAATATTTCGATAATCGCGTTAAGAAAGACATTAAGGTTTAAGCGTAAAAAAAGGAAACGAAAATTATAAAGTTAAAGTTAAATAAGCTTAATTAAAGCTCGAAATCTATATATATTAAAAGTAACTTTTAAAGATAAATGTAGCTCTTAATTATTATATAAAAATAAAATAAGTTTTTAATAGTTTAAAAGCTTTACGATTAACGTAAAGAGTAAGAGTTTAAAAAATATATTAAAATAAGCGTTACCCTTTATAAAAAAGGACTGTGACTCGAGTATATATATACGTGAGTGCTTACGAGAGCATACACATGACTAGTAGACTGCGCTAGGGCGCGACATTTTTCTAAATATAATACGAGATATACGATATCTTAATCTTATAAAGCTTCTTAACAGATAATTATTTATAATACATATTACTCTTACTAAGAATAGGCTCTTATATAAATTACCCGCACTTCTCGATTCCGGAGCTAATAATTATTATTTTATTAATTATTTTCCTTTAAAATCTCTTTCTTTCTTTTTAAAACCTTTAATTCACTTACTGCTAAATACTATTCTTATTAAAAGTTACGATAATGCTTTTAATAAAATTATTACTTATTATATTATATTAAACGTTACAATAAATAAGCGTTTATAATCTTTTATATTGGATTTGACTTCGGCAACTCGTGCCGATTCTACCTTAGAATAGCCGAAGGAGTTTCTATTACTTACGCGGCCTGGAAATTACCTTTGTATTCCGGGAAATTATACTTGTATTTAATTACGTAGCTCGTATAAGCTACGTAATTAGTTACGTAATTATAAAAGCGTTTAAAAAAGCTATTATTTTATATATAGCTACCGAAGAGCTCTTTTAGCTCTTTAAGTAAGTAAGCAAGTAATTCTCTTTCTTTAATTACGTATCCTTACTTACTGCGCTTCCTTATTCTGATTGGCTCACCTATTCTCATATGGTAATAATTCGTTAAGGCGGCTAATAATATCAGTTACAGATACACCTCCCGATCGAGACGCCTAGCTGAGCTTTCTCGGCTAATACCGCTTCGGCTAATACTGCTTCGGCTGCTTCCGTTTAAACGCTTGTCGATAAAGCTATACTAGCTTCTCTTGACTGAAGTAAGCTAGACTCCTTTAAGCCTTTACTAACCCGATTAAGACGTAATACGGACCCGAGGCCTTTAATCCTAAGACTAAACCTTAAGGAAATCATAACTTAGCGGTCCTTAGACGTTATAAGCGTGCGTAATTACTTAAATTGCAGTTTTAGGTCTTATAATAAACTTCTTATTCTTAAATGCTTATACTTTTTACGGCGCTAATAATGGCTAAAAGTAGCGTGCTAGCGTAGCTTATATTAAGGAGTGGCTGTCCGGATCGTTATTAGTCTAATACAAATTATAATAGTTTTTAAGCTTTATTAATTACATAAGAAGCTATCCTCGGAGAGGGTTATAACTAATTAAGCTTATTTACTTCCTGTGAAAGAAACTGAGCTAGTAGTAGCGCTAGTATTATAATAAGAGCCTAAGCAGACCGCTAGGAACCCTATTATAATATTAATTAAGCGAAACCTTCGGTAAGGTAATATATAAGTCCTTAACAAGATTTTTTACTTTAATTAATTAATTTTAAATCGATTTAGGGCATATTAAATCAAGGAAAGTAGCTTTAACGTAAGGTTAAAGACTTAAATAAAGTCTAAGACTGAAATAATCCAATAAATTATTATAAGTAATAAAATAGCCTAAAAGAATTAAAGCTAAACTCAATCGAGACAAGCTTAAAATAGCTGCTACTGCTTTTAAAGGAGAGAAGTTAATAAGGAAATCTAATTATATTAAATAAATAAATCCCGCTAATTTATTCCTGGAATTTAACGGCTATATGCCTTATATTTCCGGTAAAACTTTACTTCCGGAATAATCCTTATATTACGCTAAGGGTACCGAAGGAAGTAGAGCCGTATTAGCCTTTTATTCTCAAGAGCTAGCCGTAAAATATTATGAAAAGCTAGATTACTTCGAGACTTAAAGTCAAAAAGCGCTAAGAGCGCTAAAATCGATTATATTACTGGAAAATAAAGAGCAATTTAAAGACAAAGATACGGCTAAAAAATTATAAAATGCTATTTAATTTACTTTCGGCTAATTAACGCTTAAGTTAATCGGCCGTTATATAAATTAAATCGTCGATTTTAATTACAGCTCTTATAAAAGTATAAACAAGTTTATTAACGTAATCTAATCAAGCGCTATATACTTAAAGCAATAGACTGCGAGATTCCTAAGCTCGCAATTACTAGCTTAATATTAAAAGGCTTGCCGAGCTCTTTCAACGCCTTTTCGTCTTATAAATACGAGAAAATATTAAGTGATTTTAAGAATATCGATATTAATAATCTAATTAACGACTTAATTTCAGAAGATCGTATAAGCGCTAACGCTGATCTTAACGCTAATAAAGCGTTTAAAGGCGGCAAAGGCGGTAATAAGAAGTATTATAATAAGTGTAAAGTCACGGGACATATAACGTTTACGTGCCGGATCTTATATCCTGAGCTAACGCTGAATAATTCGGAAAACCCGAATAAAAGGCTTAATAATAAGCTTAAAAAAGCGAAGGAATTAAAAAGCAAGCTAAAAACAGAGTCTAATAAGGCTATTATAGCCGTATCTAAGACTATTACGCTGCTAAATAAGCACGTGACGGCTAGAAAACTTATAAAGGCATATATAAACGACTTACTCTTATTAAAGGATAAGTTAAATATAAAGCTTAAAGTGCAGCTTAAACCTTTCTTATTTATAAGTACTTTTCTAAATATTATAATAAAAGACTTAAGCGAGTCCGATTCTGATTAATCAGAAAGAGATATTATAAATTAAGCTTTTAGAACCGTTTATAATTATAGACTAATTCTAGACTCCGGTGCTAACAAGCATTATACGCCTAATAAAAGATGATTACTTAACTATTAGCTTACCCTTCGAAAATCGGTTATAATCGCTAACGGCGACGTATTACTAATATTAAGCACAGGAAATATTCCTATTAAAGGCAATAATAGCTTAAAAGTAATTATATAGCGGGTAAATTATATTCCGGGGCTAAAAACGACCCTTTTAAGCTTAAAGGAAATGATTAAAAAAAGCTAATTAATTAACTTTACCGAGAATAATGCTTTATTAACGTATAAAAAGGGCTAATTATAAGCTAAATAAAATTATAAGGCTTATTACGTTTAAGCGGAAGTCGGTAATAACGCTCTCGAACCTGTAATATTTCAGGTAGAATCGAATACTTTATTAAACCTTTATTATAAGAGGCTAATATATATAAATAAAAAATCGATTCTTAAAACGATCGAGAAAAATTATAAATTAAAGAAAATCTAATAAAAAGACAAGCTAACCGACTATAACGCTTGTAATAGCGGTAAAATGCACGTGATCGGTAATAAAAAGCTTATATTAAACGCGCTACTTCTGATTATATTCAATATTAATATTATAAGGCTTTTTAAAGTCAATAGACTTAAAATAAAGCGTTATATCTTTATAATCACGTATAAAAGATCACGAGTTATATAATTATACGCTTTAAAACTCAAAGCCGACGCTTATAACGTACTTATTAACTTTTATAATATAATAAATATATAATTTAATTAAAAAGAAATTAAATTTATAGCGAATATTAAAGCTTTTAAGCTTAATAACGTAAAAGAATTTAAGTTTAATAAGTAAATTTATTTTTATAAGTAAAAAAGGTATATATATGAATATATTGGCTCTTATTCCCTTTTCTAAAACGGGATAGCCGAAAGGTTAAATAAATACTTAATAAAACGGCTAATTAGCGTTTATAAAGCTAAGAGAATACTTTTGTTTTTATAGCCTTATTTATTATAAAAGATAACTTATATTAAGAATGGGTTATATAATTCCGTTATAAAGAAGACGCTTTTTGAAGCTTTATACGGTAAATTATTAATAATCGATTATATTTGTATATTAGGCTTTTTAACTTACGTACTTAAGAATAAAAGAGCTGTTATAAGCTTTAAAAACGTCTTAATTAAAGAGCATTTAATCCTTAAGAATGATATAACGGAAGAAACCGAATTCAATTATATAATCGAAATACTTGAAGAATTTGAAGGCGCTAGTAATAATATTATTACGCTAATAAGTAGTATTAACGACGAAATACTTAAAAAGGGTAATATAAGCGAAAAGTCGCTTATTGACTAATTAGAGGGCGAGAAAACGGATTTTGAAAACGAATTCGACTTATTCGTATAAGAGCTCCTTTAAACGCCAAAATCTAATAAGAAGCCTAATACGGCTAGCCCGGAAATGCTTAAGGCGCTTATTAAAAGGCTTAGAAAGGATTATTTAAGCTAAGAGCTTAACGTCGTAACTAGAAACGCTAGTACTAGCGCCAAAGACTCTAATAACTCTTCGGAAAATCAGCTAGTAATATACTTAAGCTTTAATACGGCTATTCGCTAGTTAAATAACTGGTTAATCGAAGAGGAAAAAGAAGCTTTCTCCGTTTATAAAGACGCTAAGAGACTAGCTTTTATAGCTCTAATAAGCTTTAAAATCGACGAAGACCTCGATTAAAGGCTGATAAAGCTGCCCGAAGAACTAGAAGTTAATAAAGTCGTTATTAAACGAATTAAAAGCTTTTAAATTTACGAGCTTAAAAGCTTTAAAAAATAATAGCTTTTCCGTATAAGGATTATTAATTAAAAGCTATAGAAAAAAAAGCTAATTCCTTATAAAATCACGAGACTTAAGAAATAATGCTAAAAGACGCTAATAAAGCTTATAAGCCTTTAAAGACTAAATAAGTATATAAAATTAAAGAATTATTTAATTACTTCGAATTTAAAGCTAAATTCGTCGCTAAAAGGTTCGAGCAACTTTATAGCCTTAATTATATAAATACTTTTGCTAACGTAATAAAACAAATAGCTTAGCGATTAATATTTGCCTTAGCGATTTTTTACGATTAGATTATATAGAAAGTCGATATGATTTCGGCTTTTACGCAAAGTAATATTAACGTAAATACTTTATATATAATGCTTCTAAAAGGCTTAAATGCCTAAAAATACGCTAGTAAACTACTCTTGCTTAATAAAGCTTTATACGGGCTAAAATAGTCAGTTAAGCTCTGGTTTATTACGCTAAAAGAAGTCTTAGCTAAAAATCTCGGTTTTCAAGCTTTAATTACCGAGAATTATATCTTAATTAATAAGGAGTAATAGCTTATTGTTTTTATTTACGTAAACGATTTAGCGATAATTAGCTTAAGCGTTAATAATATTAAATCTTTTATTAAAGAGCTTAAAAAGTTCTTTAAATTAAAGGATTTAAAGCTAATAAAGGATTACTTAAATATAAATATCGAATATAACTTAAATAAAAGTTATATAAAGCTAAGCTAAGCGAATTATATTAAGAAAGTGCTAGCGTGGTTTAATATGACCGATTATAAGCCTAAAGATATATTAATAAATTCGAAGGTTAAGCTAGAATCTAATCTTAATTAAATTAATAAAGAAGAAATAAATTAATATCAGTAAATTATAAGCTGCCTCTTGTTTCTTACGCTAGCTATTAGACCCGATATCTATTACTCGGTTATAAAGCTCGCTCGATTCGCTAATAACCTTAATATAAATTATATAATTGCTTTTAAAAACGTGCTTAAATACTTAAAAGAATTAAAAAAGCTAAAGCTAATCTACGAAAAAAGCTTTAGTTAATATATAAGCGGCTATTACGATGCCGATTACGCCGGAGATATTAAAACGGCTAAATCGATTAACAGCTTGAGCTTTTACTTAACGAGTTATTTATTTAGCTAAAAAAGCAAGTTCTAAAGTATTATAACTTAAAATATAATTAAAGCCGAATATATAACTATTAATTCGGCTTTTAAAGAAGCTATTTATAAAAAGCAGCTTCTAACCGAATTAAGCTATTATATGCAAGAACAATTCCTTATTTATACGGATAATAATAGCGCTCTCTTATTAGTTAATAACTCTTAATTTTATAAGAAAACTAAGTATATTATTATTAAATATTATTACTTTCGCGACCTTATAAATTAAAGCGAAATTAACTTAATTTATATAAAAGGATTTAAATAAAAAGCCGACGGCTTTACGAAGCCGCTAGATAAGCTTAAATTCATTAAATTCATAAGGCTTTTAAGACTAGCCGAATAAGGCTAAAGCGAAGGAATAAGATTATAATTTATATTTTTTTTAATTATATCTGGCTTACTCTCCGTAAAGAGTATTTTATATATTTTTTTTAATTATATCTGGCTTACTCTCCGTAAAGAGTATTTTATATATTTACTTTATTCTTGTAAATATAAGCTTTACTTTAAAGCTAGCTTATATATAAGCTTATAAGGCTATAACGGCACTTATGAAGAGAGCGTATTAAATTTGACTTCGGTAACTCGTGCCGATTCTATTTTAAAATAGCCGAAGGAGTTTCCACTGCTTACGCGGCCTGGAAATTACTTTCGTATTCCGGGAAATTACACTTGTATTTAATTACGTAACTCGTATAAGCTACGTAATTAGTTACGTAGTTATAAAAGCGTCGAAAAAAGCTATTATTTTATATATAACTATTAAAGAGCTCTTTTAGCTCTTTAAGTAAGTAAGTAAGCAATTCTCTCTCTTTAATCACGTGTCCTCACCTACTGCGCTTCCTCATTCTGATTAGCTCGCCTATTCTCACAGAATTAAGTCGGAAGTAAACGTACGCAAATTAAGCTTGCGAATCGCTAAATGCTTTACTATCGACACCAAGCACGAGCTGAAGTTGCGCTAGCTAAGTGTCGTAGTATAATTATATGCCATCAAACTTTAAAAAGTCCGGGAGTTGTCGTTTCGGCTTCTTCGGAGACGTTTCGGAGCGGTTTCGGACTTAATCTTAAATTAAAATTAAAGAACTTCGTAAAGAAATAATTATTAAAGAGAGAGCATCGATTTAGGAGTCTCTGTAAGCAAGCTCGTCGGTAAATTACTAGCAGATAATTTATAATTTTTATTATTAAAAGTTTATAATAAAGAAAGGAATTAAGGAGGAAGTTTTGATTCTAAAGTATTATATAATACTAGAAGTAACGGGCTAAATACGGAAGAGTCGTATATAAGTAAAAATGCGTATAAAAAGTAAAAGTAAGTAAATAGTATCGACGATAAAATTAACGACTTTAATCCAATCGAGCAGCAGAAGGAGTAATAATAGTAGCGGCAGCAGCAAATACTCTAGACGCACGTAGAGGAGTTTTTATATAATATAACGACGCAAGAGCCTTAGACGTGAAGATCGACTTAATATTTAAAATACAAAAATTACAGAGCTATTATATAAGAGGGAGCTATATATATAAGGAGTCGGAGGGGAGTCGGACGTGTTCCGGACTCCTGACCTAGCCGAAGCATACCTGTCGTTACAAAAATATTATTAATAAAGCTATCTGCGTATATTTCGCTTGTAAGCAAGTATATAACTTCAAAACTTCCTTTTTAGTACTCTTAGCGTAATTATATATTTTGAATATTAACGTGCCTGAGCTTAGTCGATATACGTTGGTTCTTACTAATTATAAGCTTAATCGTTTATTAATTATCGCAGAAGATATTCCAACAGCATCTTATATTAAGGTACATTTCCGTTAAGAGCTTCTGCAGCGCTATAATTATCTTTACAGTTCGCTCTACTCTTAAGAGCTCAGTTTTAATTATTGAGGTAGTAATTATCTTTTGTTTAGTTGTTATTTATAATATAATACCCCCGAATAAAATAATAATAAGCTTTTATAAAAAACGCTTAGTTTTTAAATTATTTGCGAAAGAAGCATCAGAAGTTATTATAAGTTGCATTTCGCTCTCTTAACGACTGTAAATAATACTTAAGAAGCGTATGCTAAAGAAGTAGCGTATAATCTAATCTATAGCTTATAAGTGCTTCTGACTCGGGTTCGTTAAGAAATGCGACTACGAACAACGTTATCCCAAACTTTCCTCTCGATTCTCAGCGGCTTAGTGCCGCCACGTGTACATAATATTATACATCATAACGTACTTGATAAGTAAGCGGATTATGTATATTAACGGATCACACCCCACCAAAACTATCACTTTTATACTATTTAATTAGTTATGTCTTAACTAACTAACACTTAATTAGCTTTTAAGGAAGGCCGAATAACTCTTATAATTAATTTATATAAATCTAGCTATTTTACGAGTATCCGCGAAGCCGCAAACACTTACGACGTTACTTATTTAACTTTATATACGCGATTTCATAGACGCGTTTTATAATAAGAAATTCGATCCGTAAACCACAAGCTCATAGCTACGAAAGAATTAACGCTTGTTAATTAGATTTTATTTATAAACGAATAAGGTTTATTAATTTATACGGCTTTAATTCGAGATATAGCTACGTTATTTCTTTAAAAACGGACCGATATAAACGCGTCTTTTACGTATATAATTAGAGTTCGGTAGCTATATAACTTCGTTTAATATTACGACTCTTTACGAACCTAATATAACCGAAAATACGACTATAAACGTGTTCTTTATAAAGATCTTATAATTATTTAAGATTGGTTTTAATTAATACAAAATACAGTCGTAAAATATGAGATTTAAGACGAAAATATTTATAACTTTAATAAAACGAGCTTTTAAATAGACGTAATTTCAATTACAAAGGTTATTACGGCTTTTAAATAAGCTTTGCGGCTCGTTACGATTTAACCTAAGAACCGCGAATGAGTTACGATTATTAAGTGTATTAATTTAAGCGGTTAGTCGCTTTTCTTAATGATTATACTTAAAGGCAAAACTTATATTTCTTCTTAATATCTCGACTCTTTACCGTTTAATTAAATAATTATAGTTAGTAATAATAGCTAGACGACTAATTAATTAAGCCTAACTTAGCTTACGGACGTGTTTTATTTATATATAAAAGATTATAAAAAAGATATATATCGGCTTTTAATTTTTAACGGATACAAAAGCTACGTAACGCCTAAATTCGATTTGTTTTATAAAGACTATTATATTATTACTCTTTATATATTACTACATTTGTCGCATTTACTTTAACCTCTTAATATTAGTTATTTTACGGGTTTAAAACAATTATACAGACGTTAAATTAAAGATTTAATGCGAATTAAAGTTAGCTATATTAATAAGTCTAATTTTTTTTTAGCTTATCTTATAGCTCGTACAAAAGCTTTAACTTCAAATACAATCCATAGTAGATTCGCAGCTACTGGATTAGTCCCGTACGACCCTAAACATGTCCTCTCAAAGCTTAATACTTAATTACGGACGCCTACCCCTCCTCCTCCTCCCGCGACCGAATAAGCGACTTAGGTCCCAGAGACGCCACATATTATACTTAGTCAGAACTATTAGCCGAAAACGCGTAAAAGCGCGAATTTTCGCGACACAGCTTTCTTTACCCTATTAATCCTACAATAAAATGCTACTACCACGTAATCCCCTTAGTCCCTTAGACCTAAATATTACTCGTGGGAAGGATTTTACCTCTTATAAAAGAAGTCGTATTAAATAGGCTTATGTTAACGGCGTAAAATCTAAGGGCATTATGACTCTCCTTAAAGTCTCGCGCGGAGTTATACGATTAACCCTCGCAACTACTCATCTTCGCACTAAAGGAGCTTCTCTTTTAAAATTTAGTACGCTAAAGACTTATTTTATACGGGATATGCGATCCCTCGTGCGTCATATTAAGAATAACCTCGACGATACGTACGTAAAGGTCTAGAGGGCGTAGGACAAGAAATACTTTAATTTTATAATTAAGCGTGAGCTTTTAAAGCATAACATACGTAATTAAAGGGCTAAGAAGAGGCCTAAACTCACAGAAGAACACCGAGCTGCGCGGCTTACTTAATATATTAAGCATAAGAATATGACCTTTAAAGAATAAGGATTAATAATATAAAATGACAAGTGTTTTATTAAGCGAGGGAAAGGCAAAAAAACGAAATAGGTATTCCGTACTCCGGCTTAGAAATGGGACCACGACATAATCGAAACCTATAAAGCGTCGAAGGGTATGACTATTATAGTTTAAAAATGTTTTTAAGACCACGGGCGGTCTAATTTATATATTATAGATTAGGATTTTAAGTTTAAGAAACATAAGTATTCCGTTAACTTATATCTTAAGGTTTTAAACGGCCAGCTCGACCCGTAATATAAGAAATTGGACGATTTAAGGTATATATTTATATAAGATAATGTCCCGATTTATAAAGCCTATAAGGTCTAGGATTAGTTCGTTAAATATAAAATAATCGTAATAAATTAGCCACCTTACTCCCCTGACCTTAACCCTATCGAGCACATCTAGTACTTCCTTAAGCAAATAATAATAAAATTATACCCTAAACTCTTAGCGTGTAAAGGAAAGTCAGAACAGGATCGGGAGAACGTAGAAGAGGCGTTAAAAGTGTGTTAGGCAGCTATTTCAAAGGCAAGGTTCGATACTTTGTATTAAACTATAACGTCTTACCCCTAGATTCCGCCCACCCCTAGATTCCGCCCACCCCTAGATTCCGCCCACCTCGCTTAATTTTAGTATTTAATACTTAATACTTAATAACTCTATATTGCGCTAACTTTTATTTAAGATATTATAGAGTTTAATTCTCTTCTTAATTCTGATTTTAAAGACTTAATTTGGCGTTTTCTAGCTGCGATTTAAGCCTTTTTAATAATATATATTATGGCAAACTTAAAATTTGAACTCGTTTAGACTTTCCGTCTTTTATTTAGCCTTAACTGCTTTAATTTCTCTTTTAATTCTTTGATTTTTATATTTACCTTTTTTAATTTATAATCTCTTTTATTAATTCTTTTTATAACCTTTTTAAAAAGCAAACGTTACGTTAAAAGTTAATTATATAATCTACTAGCTAAAGTACAAATCTATATATACAAATCTTTTTTAGCCCTTAAAGTTTAAACCTTAATTAAAGTATTAATTACTTTTGAAGGTAGTATTGGCGTTTTCTAAGGCTTTAGAAGAAATGGATTTATTAATTTATTATTGTTTTCTAATAGTAAAGGGCTTATTAATGACTTGACTATAAATACCGGCTATAATCCCGTAGTTTTTTACCTCGCCTTAATATTAAAAGGTATAATACTTTTTTAACGTACCTTTTAATAGTAAATAAGAAAGTTATGCTTATTAATTAAAGTAAAATTAATTAAAGAATTTAACTTTTATAGTTCTTTTTAGTAAGCACGCTTTAAGACAGAGAAAACCGTTAAATTTAAAAGTTATAAGACGTATAACGTATATATAAATAAAAATAAAAGGTATATATTATGTTTAGGACACTTTTAAAGGAATTCCGTAGTCGTATGACTTTTATGGCCGTTTAAAATAAGAAGTCTTACTAAATGATTACGTGGTTTCGTTTAAGGGATAACGACCTTTTTTTAATTATTTAAAGGCCATTTAATCAGTTGTCCACCTATTTTCAGTGGCTATAAAGTGCTATTAGTCGAATACGTCTAATTAAGACGGAAACCACTGTTGTTAAACCGATTTTCTTTTATAAATTATAGTTAATAACGTAAAAGCTTTAATTATAGAGATATACTTAATAATTATTGTTTACGCATGCGAACCTAGTTGTTTTCTTTAAATTTTGCGGCTCTTAGCGTTCTTTATAATATATTTATTAAGACCATAGTCTTTTATAATATTAGTCTTGTTTATATTTTATTATTAATAAGTTAAAATAGCCTTAATAATCGAAATCTTTAACTTTTAGAACCACGGCTTAATAACTTCGGTATAAGCGGCGTTAATACATATAGAATCGATGTAGATTTGCCTCTTAGTCTTTAGAATAGGATTACGTGTTAAAAATCGTATTATTTAGTGTTTTTTTAATAATAAATAGTCTTCTTAAAGTATTAAAAGCCTCTCTTTAAACACCTTAATTTATATATACGTAACTCTATAACTAAGAGACTCTTGAGTTAAAATTTAATTAGTCAATCGATTTTCTATTATCGTAGGTAGCCTTTATAAGTGACTAAAAGCCTTTTTACGTGGTTAAGTCGTTGTGTTACGGTTACGAAGTATAGACCTTAGAATACCTTACTTTAAGTATGCCTTTTGCAAAGACTTGCTATTTGCGACTTCCTTAAGCGCAAATATGATGTCATACTTTATATATTCAGGCTTTATAATGAAAACAATGCGAATTCCAAATTTAAAGAGAATCGATTAAAGAATGGAAGAGTAATTAATTATTTAAGTTGGTAGGTAGGAGTGGCGGTGAGTTAAGCGAGGGTGGGCGGAATCTAGGGGTGGGCGGAATCTAGGGGTGAGACGTTAAGCCATAGGATTGAGGCTTGTATCGCGGCAGATGATTGGCAAACGAAGTACTAAGGTCAGTTTTTAATACAAATCCTCGATTTTACGATGTAATTAAAGAGGAGAGTCTAACGAATCCAGTGGTTCAATTTGTTTGTAAATAGCTTTAATACTCGTGGAGTTGTAGGTATATATAGCAGTTAGTAGAAATACAATGTTTTGGCAATTCGCTTAAATGGCTCAAACATCTGGAGGGGGACAGTAATATACAGGAGTTGGAATTACAAGCTAAGGCAATCGGAGACTTCGTACAACGTCGTACGGCTGGTTCTTCTAGCCCTATAGACCGTGCGATTCAACAATTAGTCAAAGGTTGTTAAATGGCTATGCACTCTGCGGTTCTTCTTACAAACGAAAACAAAAAGCTACGGGCCGCGAATGAACGCCAAAAGAAGAAGAGAGCTATACGGAGGTCATATATTGCTACGGGGGGTGTTTTGACAATATAGGAGGGCTTAAATCGATCTATAATTGCAAATATAGAGCCTATAGGTCAGTCTACGGGTGGGGTTGAAGAGGGACGAATCCGCGCGCCGCGGACGTGTAGTATGTGTAAATCGCTTGAACACACGGCCCGTACGTGTCCACTTAAATTTAATTCAACTTAATTTAGTTTAATAATAATAATTTTAATTCGTTGTTGAATTATTAGTTCTTAAAGTGGTAGTTTTGGTGGGGTGTGATCCGTTAACATGCATGATCCGCTTACTTATCAAGTACGTTACCTGAGTTTAACTGACGCGTGTTATGTAGGGGCAGAAACAAGAGCACTTGGTGCCCAGCTGAGCCTTACAGTGACTCCTGCAAATGCTCCAATAGCTGCGCGAAAAGCCTTCAATGTACAAGTACGAATTGCTATTAGATTACGACCTTCCCCGGCATAACTTGTTTGATCATAAAATACACATGGGGATGCGGGAGTGTGGAGAGTGTCGATTCTGTGTATCTGGGGGATGGCGAGAATTAATGAAATGAGGGAAACGCGGAGGGGTCCAAGGGGAGGCTGGCAGCTGCTGTCTGGATCCCGACCACATGTATCATTAAAACTCAATCCCTGTTATCGCAACAAACACTGATTGCTCTGCCGTATCATCAGCTCTGTATCGTTCGTTGCTTTTGTGCTCTCTAGTATCAGGACTCTCAGTCAATTTCTGCATTTCATCACGCCAACCATCCGTACTCTATATGGACACAAATGCAAACCCGACACCGCTGCTTTGTGACTCTTGAATCGCTCAAATCGGAAATTGGAAACCTCCAAAGGAGAACTTATCGTGAATCTAGATTCGTAACGCCTCCAGGTAGGGCACACCCAAACAAAAACATCTCAACGAGCCCTAGGCAGGAAAGCACGTGTTCTAGTGTTTTGGTGTGCAGCTTTGCGGAAGGTGGTTGTCTTGAATCCCACCATGAGGTTGTTACCGCTTGAAAATGTATACAGTTATGTTTACTGAACCAAACAAGGTGAGTGTTCTTGCTCGTGGGGTGGTGACTGGTGTAACGACCGTTCCATTGTTTTTGTTTTGTTCGGTCCGCCACTCGAGTCTCCTCGCCTGCCCTGCCTGTCCATTTTATCCCGACCTTACCGAAATCCCGGTTTGACCCAATAAACTAAAGATCACCACGCCGCAACCATGCCATGCCTCCTGCATCCTGGCGCATGCATCCAATTTGACCGAGCTCAGGGCGCCGTAAACCCCAATTCTAAATACGAGGGCGGCATGGCAGCTTGGCATGGCACGGCATGGGTATTCTTGTCTTGTCCGAGCTTCTTTCGGTCAGGGGTAGGCGGTAAGAGGCTGCAAAATAAGTAAATATCCTTCCTTGCGCCGCCCCTCTCGCGCGCGTTGCTCTGGCCTGCCTTTCCTTCTTTCTGGTTGACTTACAGTCCTTTCCTGCCTTCCAGCCGTCCGGGCAGAATCACAGTCTTTTCTGCACACGTTCATTGTTGACTTTCGTTGGTTATTCTATCCCTGGAGCCGATCCTGCTCTTCCGACGATTTGCCCGCCCTCACTATGCGATGATGGTGCTGCAGTTCAACCGCCACTTCCAGAAAGTTGCGATTCTAAGCACACTGTTATTCTGCACGAGTTTGCTCTATTTTCACCAGTCCCCTATCCCATATATCCGGCACCAGATCCCTCAGCTTTCTAGCTCGAGCAACCACCATGGAGCGCAGACTTCCGAAGCCTACTCGATCAAGCCGCTCGTCTACATCTTTCCGCAGTATTACATTTTCGAGGACAACAATAGATTGCATGGAGAGAACTTTACGGAATGGGTGAATGTGAAGAAAGTAACACACAATGCCTTTGGTTTGGAGACAATCAGGCCGCATGAGTCGATAGGATTTTACAATGGCCTGGAATTCCGTACGAGGGAACGTCAAGGCCGTTTCCTCCGCGACCATGGATTCCACGGCGCGGTGTTCCACCACTACTGGTTTGCCGGGCGGCCGGTCATGGAGCATGTTATTCAGAAAATGCTGGAGGATGGAGAGCCAAACATTCCATTTATGCTGAGCGTAAGTGATTTTTGGGCTTTGTTTCTCGGGAATTGTACCCCCTGTACTGACGTCTCAATCCTACAGTGGGCGAACGAACCGTGGTCAGCAAGATGGGATGGATCGGGCGGTAATGGGAAAGTGTTAATCGCGCAAGAGTACGGACTGCAGGTTGCGTGGAGGAAACATTTCGACTGGCTTCTGCCATTCTTCCGACATCCGAAGTACATTCGATCGAACGGGAGGATTCAGTTTGTGGTCTACAACCCAACACACATTGGACACATTGGGCCCCAGATGTTCGCTGCGTGGCGGCAGTGGGCTGTGGAGGAAGGACTCGGCGGTATGGATATCATTGAGACGCGCTGGGGCGAGGGGAGTGATAAGGGTCCGGACTCGTGGGTGGGATATCCACCAGATGCTGTTAATGAGTTTGCGCCTCATGCTGGTGGGCGAGATCAGTCAGTATTTTCTTCTCTGAAGAAGATAGCACGAGTCTACCACCGTGGGACATTGGTGAGTCCTTTTTTCAATAGCCCTTCATACAGTAGTCTTCTTTTCCAAATTCAGAAAGTGGGAACGATTAGTTCTTGTGCCACGTTTATTCGTGACAGATATCTTGAATTCATTGAAGCACATAGATTAACAGGGTTTCGAAATTAGGCATGCTGGGATACCACCCCTCGTCATCCAACGGACCATCTAGCTGTGGCTCTACCAATGTGCCATCCCAGAACCTGGCAACAACACCTAGTGGAGATGTTCCAGAAGATAAAGTCAGAGCCGAATCCAATTGGATCTGAAAACTTCTTCTTTGTGAACGCGTTGAATGAATGGGGCGAGGGTAATGCTATTGTAAGTATATATAACCCAAGAAATCCTTCATTCTCCATGTTCGAGAATGGCACCTGCGTATCTCATATTGTTCACGAATATCAATCTCTCCAAATGAGTTCGAATGCAGCAACTGACTCAAAGTTGCAACTTAGGAACCGAGTGCTCAGTTCGGTGACGGATATGGTATCGCCATGAAAAATGCCCTACGAATATCCGAGAAAGAGCATGTCTGGGCCGATGTTTCTAATGGACTCAGACTTGCACGGGACAAAGAGGTCGCTGCTGTGATGGAAAAGACGGCCGATGCCTGTGTTCTCATCCGTGCCTCCCCCGACAATGCAGAGGACAAAATCTTCAAATTGTCGGCTATGCTACGCTCTCTCCAAGCACAACAGAACAAGAACTGGAGAGCTATGGTGTATCAATCGGATAGAGCTCCGTTTCCAGATCTTGGTCCCGTTGTCACTCGAGCTCTCGATGCCCGGATCAAGCATGTCGAGATATCTAAGGACATCGCTATCCCAATGCCAGGAAGCGAGGATACGAGTTTCTTGGCCACGGACTGGGTTATCAAGGAATTATCTACTTTGAGCCCGGGGTGTGCGTCTGCAAAGTATCTTCTGGTTACTGATGGATCAAATACTTACGAGCCGAATGCTTTTGACTCTCTGTCCAAGTCTGAGGATCTGATAGGCTTGAATGTTGAATCTCGTCAACATGTATGGGATCACCCTCAATTGCAGAGCAAGTCCTGGGATAGCCGTTGCTCACAGTTGCAAGAAGTGAGTATTCAGATACCTCCACATATCTGACCTATAAGAACTAACCGTTTCCTCTAGCCCCGGTTGAATCTATGTAGCGCCTCAAACCCAGAGCTCGCGACTTTCGATCTCTCAGCAACCTTCCTCAACTTCGCCAAATTCCAAGCCGAGAACCACTCCTTCGACCGAGTCTTCCACGACTTCCCCCACCCCCAGTCCGGAGCGTTTGCCGAATACCTAGTCAACGAACGGAAATGGACCTTCTCCACTGCACTAGGAAACGAGTGCCACGTGCGCCACAATCCAGCGTACAGTTCCTGTCTGAAGACAGGGAATTTCTGGTTCGATTCGCCTGTGCCCAAGGAGATGGGATGTTATTCTACGACGAGTCTACTTAAGCTGTTTGAGAAGACGAGTCCGGTTCTGGACGTGTTGGATTTGGAGTTCTTTAGGAAGAATGGGTACTGTGTTAGGTATAAGGAGGAGGCTTATGGGAAGATGGTGGCTTTGAATGGGAATGTGTGAGGGTTTACGGATATGCTTTAGGAATATTTGAAATTTGGTGGAGCGGGCGAGTGAACTGGACAGGATCTTGCGATGAGAGAGATTCTCGTTGCTCTCTAGTACTCGGAAGAGACTCGAAGTCTCAGGAGAGCTGATGAGGTCAGATGGAGCAGCATCAAGCTGGCTCACCGAGGGACATTCGAGCCATGATAGGCTGAGTGTGTGCTAGGAAGGCAGCACATGGGGAAGAGATAGTCAGATGTCTTTGAGGGAGTCTCGTCACGCGAAGAATGGGGCCTCCCAGGCGCCCAGGAGATTTAGAAGTCAGCACATGTAATGGCATGTTTTCTCGACAATATGAGTAATAATACATATTATTTCTTCAGACCACCGACTCCTTGTTCGAGTATTTTCAAGCATTGAGAATCGTCAACTAGTGACGGACGGCACACTGGGGTTTGCTCGCCGCGATATTAGCTGACATCTAGCCAACGGTACTACTTCGTTCAATCAGAAAAAACACGTCAGTAGAGACACCAAGGCCAAACCCATGTAATTTACTGACAAGTCTAATTAAGAAAGTACATGAAAACGAGAAGATAGCAGGAAACCCAAGCGATAAGTCCCCTCAAGCAAGACGCACCAACACACACCCTCACAGGCTCACTCAAGACAGCAGATCCAACCACCCACCCACCTATTTCCCAAAGAACTCCGAAACAAGCTGCGTCCCCTTCTCAAGCTGCTTCCCATTCCCTCCTGCTCTGTTCCCACTCCCCACAAACTCCAAAGCCATTCCAGCCAATCCAGCTGGGCCTCCACTTCCGCCTCCGCGACTGTTCTCCTCTTGGGATGGTCCTGTTGTGTAGCCTTGCTGTTGAGGTTGTTGGTCAGGGTAGTAGGAGGGAGGCTGGCCGGCCATCCGGTCTCTTGATTGGTATTGGTATTGGTATTGGTTATCTTCTTCGCGATAGGCGCGTTTCTGGTCGTAGGACTCGGCAGGGCCGTATGGGTTGCGTGGGGGGTAGCGCTCGTCGGTTTGGTTGTAGGTAGACCATTCCTGGGGTCGAAGTCAGTAACAAGGAAGAAGCAGATGAAGAAGAATTGTGTCTCTAGAAGGGGATGAGACTTCTAAAGGAGATAAGGAGGGGACTTACTCGTTGGTCTTGATAGTACGGACGAGGTGGTGGTGGTCCTTGTGGTCCTGGATGTCCCCAATATCCTTGTTGATTTGGGTAGCCGGGATCGCGAGAGCCTTGGCTGTTGTTGTTACCGTTATCATGACGGCGCTCAGCAGTCTTTGCGAGCTGCTTTACGGCGTAGATACCACCGCCTGTCATCATTGCGGTCTTAATGAGGCCCATTTTGAGGGTGGTTGGGTGATTGATTGGAAAGATTTTCTTGCAGTCGGGAAATTGGTTATTGATGGAAGTATTCTTGTTTGTATGTTTGGATGAGAGAAGAAGAATGAACTCAGGTGCGATCAAGCTGAATATATACCCAAAGCTGCCCTCAGCAAGAACATGGAATCTGGAGATCTTCTGGTATGTCATGGTCTGCAGCTCGTACACCCTTCCCGAAAGGGGTAGCTAAGCGAATGATACTCGTAGCAGCTCGTAGCGCTTCAAATCTGACAGATGCTTCAACAACACACCAGCCATTGGATATCGATCGATGCCCGGTCATGTTCTTCGGCGGGCGGGGGAGAATCAGCCACTCAAGTTTAGTTTCATCATAATTCGTAGCGTTCTTCATCCGTGCCATGGTATTCAAGCCTACATGTAGCCGGGAAAAAGCTAGCGAAAGACTGTGGAGCACTCCCTCGGACTTCATAAGTCAGGGGTATGGATGACGATGAGAGATACGCGCACACATCTGCTCTGTGATTTGTAACTGGTTTAGATGACTGAGAGGATATGAATATCGAGTAAAGCAGGGAATGGAATACACAGAGTTCGGATTAAACATTTTCAACACTACTACACGCTGCTCACCACAAGCGTGGCAAAAAGTTACTCAGCCTACTCAAATACTACTCTACTCAACTCAATCATACAGATTCCCTAGTCCCCACATTCCCCATACAACTTGAACAACCAAGTCAATAATGGCCGTTGGGAAATTGAAAATGAGCATCTTCTTCAACTCTAGTTGTCCGTAGTATCCTGATAGGGCCATATCTTCTCAGCCAGTAGCCTTTCCTCTTCATCGTCGGCACTCCCGACGAAAACAACCCTTATCCGCGCCAGTTCATTCTGTACTGCGTCAAATTGAGCTGATTCTATCAATCCATCCGGAGCCAGTCTCCAATTGTTCCGAAAGACTGTCAATATTTCGCTGACATAACCTCTATGCTCTTCCTCGAGCGCATGTAGACCCAGCTCTTGCTCGTTGAAGCTTACGGGACATGGGCCAGAGTCTGGGCAAAGATCTTCCCACGCATTAACAATTCTGATCAGCGCTCTCCGAATGAAGAATACATCACAATCTTTCCATACGTTCTGGACAATGTATGTTGGTTGCGTGCGTACGTCATCTTGTAGTTGGAGGGCAGCCCAATGCCTTGGGTTCTTGTTGCGCGTAATTGCAAGGTAATATTTATGGAGACACTCACTCCCTATGAGATTGTCGATCATTTCCTTCTCATCTTGTTCCAGGCTGTGATAATTCTCTGGGCGTGTAGGCCAGTTTGTCATGTCAGCAGACACTGGCTCTTTATGTTTAAACATTGTTGGGATGCCACACTGCTAAAAGAGTGGGAGAACTGCAGCTGATTGCCAGTCGATTACTCGGGTAATTTGCTTCGATTCGGGGTCGACGAAGACATTGTCAAGATGAAGGTCCGGATGCCAAAGCGTTGGTGAGTGCGTATCATCATGAGATTGAGGAGAAGGGGGCCAATGTAATCGATAGTTGAACGGTCGTTCAACGGGGTAGTTTTGAAGCTCTTAAACCAACTGACGTTTCTAGAGCTAAGAACGAACTATAATGCGTTTTATAAGTATTTAAACGAACGTAACGGGGTCGTTGCCAAGAACGGACGAATAAACGTACCTATAAAATTACTTTTACTACGTCTTTAATTGCTTTTTTAACACCCGGCCCCCTTAAAATAATATTCTATTAAACCTTTATATTTTTTACTTCAAGCTCCTACTTAATTAAACCGGTCTACGACTTTAAGCACTCTAAATATTTAATTATTTATATGCCTATCTTATTCCGATAATCCGAAAGAGTGATTTTTACCGCAGAAAACGCGCGTTCTGAATTAAAAGATATTGCCGGAAGAGAGAGTATATTAAGAGCTATTCGAGAGAGGTTTAAGAAGGATTTCCGTTACGCAGGCTTAAGCTACTAATTAAGAGCGTCGTTATAATCGTAAACACACTCCGTCTTACAATATTAATTATATTTATCTATAACAAACGTCGGCGTATCGATTCGACGCAGCCAGAGCTCGAACTCGTTATTAAAAGGTATATAAAGCGTCGGAGCAGTCGGAATAATCGATTCTGGCTTATATTCGTCCTTCTAAAGCTTTTTAACGCCTGCCTTTGCCTTCTCTTATTAAAAAAGCCTCTAAAATTACTTAATATACGATTATTTACGTGCGGGATTTAATAAGAGAGCCGCGGCGTAAGCTGGAGATTCGTTGCTTTTGCCGTAATATTTGTCTATCTTTTGCCACTCTAAATTAACTATAGTAAATATCTTAACGTTATTTTTATACTTCTCTTTTGCCTTCTTAAAGTAAGTAAATATAAAGTCTATTAAAGGGAGAACTCGATTGAGAGAAGTTCTATAACTTTTAAGAGATTTAATAAATAACTTAAGAATACTTAAAAAGCTCTTAATCTTACTTAAAATCTTCTATTCTTCCGTATTTAAGCGATCCCGTTTAATTTTTACCTTTTTATAAGTTATAAAATACTTTTTAATTACATCTTATAATAAAAGCGTAACCTTTAATATTATAAATTAAGAATTCCAACGCGTTAAGTTATTTTTATATAAGTAATAATTTCTAAATAAAATAAAGAACTTTTATAAACGTAAAATGCTACGTTAAACGAAAACGACAAAATTATAAAGCTTCCTAAGAGGTCCCTTTTAACGCCATTCCCTTATTTATTTTATAATCTATTATAACCACCGATTTATTACCTTTTCGTCGTCTGTAGATTCGATAGTCTTATCGTCAGTAACAAATAAGAAGGCTTTCGTAAAGAAGTTGATAATATGGCCGGCATAGCGTAATCTATAAGAAATAAGGTCGTATCAAATACTAAAGGATTTACGGAAATCTCACTTAAATTATTAATAAAAGCCGTAAAGAAAGCAGTAAATATATTAAGTGCAAAATATCTTATTATAACGTCGTTATTTGCCGCGTTATCTATTATAAAATACCCTAATATCTCTTAAACCTCTTAATCCTTAATTATCTCTATAATTATAATAATTAAATTCTCTTCTATTTTATTACTAAAGACCTCTTTCATTCCTATTATAATTCTCCTCACTTTTCCGTTAGCTTTAACGTAATAAAAGATAACCACAAGTATTAAAAAGCCATTTATTAAAGTTCACATATCGCAAGAGACGTGTATCTTTAATAGAGCTTCTTTAACGTTATATTTAACTCTTACCTTATGAGCTTTAAATTGCCGTTTAATTTATATACTAATTATAAAATAAGACCGAGAGAGCCAGCACGTAATATTAAAGTTAAGGTATTTAAGGAATTCGCGGAATTCTTATCTTTCAACGAGTCGTAAAAGTTAAGAGTAAACTAAGATAAATCTATAAAAAGTTAATATTAAAAATAAGTAAGAATGCTTATTATACTTAGTATAAAAAAGCTTTAACCTATCTAGATCGATAGAATTGCCGTTAGTTGACCCCATATTACGCCGCTTAAATCGAGACTCTTCTCCTATCTCGAATTAACGTTTAAAAACAGTTATAAGAGGCTGTTAACGTATAAAATCGCTGTAAATAATAGCTGTACCTCGAGGGTCACCTTTCTTTAATCTATAAGTAGCTAAATAGTCCTCCGCAAACCTTATACTACTATTTATATAATACGCCTTTCCATAATAGCCACAGCGCTATATTTCCTTGCTTATAGCCTTATTATAATATCGTTTATTGATATTCTCACTCGGTATATATTAAAATATTTAAGCCTAGCGTTTAAGGCTTTTTATTAAAGGTTTTAGAAGGCTAAAAGGCTTTAAGAGTGCTTTACGAGTTATCGGGTCTAAATTAACAGGAACTAGAGGTATTATATTATCTTTTATAAGTGGCAGAGCGAAATTTAGATATACTTAACGGCCTCCACGTCTTCTAGGAATTAATAAGCCTCTAGAGCTATTAATATTATTATTTACACGTCGACGTTAAGTTAAGGAAGGTATTTTAATAGTTCCGTAAGTTGTATATCTTTAAAAGAATCGCGTCAGGAGTAACTTAATTTTAATCTTGTTTTTCTTTATAATTATAAGGCGGAAAATTATAAATAATACGCTAAATAAAAGATTTATATTATAACTTAAATTTAAACTTAATTTTATATACTTATATTAAGGTTTAATAAAAGTTTATACTTAAATATTTTTTTTATTCCTTAAGGTTTTCGTAAGAAAAAGTATAGCATTAATCGCAAAAGGCTTTGCGGGAATTATATTAAAACGAGTTAAAACTACCCCGTTCCGTTAAAAATCTAACTAACTAACGGCCGTCTTAAGCCGCTAAAACGGACGCCAATCCGTTTCGGGTTAATATAAACGAACGGCCGTTCGTTCCCGTTTTGCCCAAAACGAGAAAACTATCGACCACACTAAAGGGGGCACCATAGCCGGAGCTAGTTAAAGATACCGATCCAGGAGGTCGAGCATATCGTCGGGCGACTCGGGTTTCGTCAGAGAGCGAGCGTAATTCATACGTGGATGAGCATAAGCTTTGATGAATTTCTTTTCGTTCTCGGCTAATGCTTCAACAAGCTCTTGTGGGCTCTCGTCTACGCATTTATTAGATCTAGTCGCAATGCATTTATACAACTCACATGGCCCTCGATTCATATCCATGCTAGCCTTTTCATCGCGCCATAACTCCTTCTCAACGAGTGGACCTAAGGTGAAACGTTCGAGTATTGGTGGGCGTAGTGGAGGATTAGTCACCAAGGCGGTACCATTTGGAACATCTTCTCTGAAGTAGATACAGCCGGACTTCACAAACTTCGTAGATGCAAGCTTCCGTTGAATCTCCACAATTTGCTCTATCATAGTGATTCTATCCTTCATTGGCCATATATCCCAGTCTTGCCAGAGTCTCCCGAGCAGAGGGCCCAGTAAGTCAGCCGGCTGATCAGTTAGCCAATCAGCTGGCGTTTTCTCGTAAGTCAGTTAGCTAGAGGATTTCCGTAAGCCAACCAGCGTCGATATTCTCAGCTGATCAGCGACTTATAAGCTGGGGGTATTTTTATAAGTGATTTTAGAGTCAGTTTAGTAGGGGGTAAAAGTGGTGTTTTAATGCTTGATTAAGCGATTTTAATGATCCTGGAGCGGAAAAACCACATCTGATAGGCTAAAATTAGGCGGTGAGACTCGGCAGGATAATATTAAAAGCTTCACTTAGCATTCAGCTATTATATAAAATACTTATTTCCATTAAAATCAGCCTCAATACTACGTCTCGAAGGTAATAGAAAGCTAAATGAGGGAGCAGGCAAGCTATCTTATGGCGCGTTATAAGAGGTTTTACCAGCCTTTAAAGGTCTACTCGCTTACTTTGAAGCTCTTGAGCGCGACGCCGCGAATGGCTACTTCAATACTCGTATTTAGTAATCGATTATATTGGCATGGAATAAAGCAAAGGAATACCACGTTAAGACTAATTTATTTATTACGTAGTAGGCGTCTCTAGTCCTTCACTCGCGTTAGAAGTGGAAATACTTTGAAGATAAGTGGACTAGCGTCAAGAGATTATATATAACGAATGGTAAGAAAGCCTTAAAAGCTTTATAGGAAAAAGATTATAAGTCAGAGCCTATAATACGGCAAGAGACTATATCTCCAGAGCCAGAGGAGCCACAGGTTGATTACCTTAAGAATCTTCTCAATGGTTTAACGTCAACGATAACAATATATATGCCCTTGCGTGCTTTAAGCCGAAGAGATCAGCTTATACTATATCTTGAAGAGCCTTGCGAGAATACTCCACTATTATAGTACTAGAAATTAAAGCAGGCTAAGTGGCTATAGTTAGCTGCGATGGCGTTTGATTTTTCTATCGATTCCCGCTATGAGTTCTGAGTACAAGCGAGTCTTTTCCTCTTGTGCTAAGCAAACAACAGCAGAGACCTTTAATTTGCCAGGAGAGATGCTATAGCATAAGGAATGCTTAAAGAATTAGGAGAATAGAGGGGCTATTAATATGCTGTCTTATAATAATGCAGTTTGGCTCGGAATATGATTTTTTTACAGCTTCAGTTTTAGCCCCTGCAGCTGATCAGCAGCTGATTAGTTCTTCAGTTAAGTCAGTTAGCTAGTGATTTCCATATAAGTCAGTCAGTTGAAGAAATAGCTCAGCTGATGGCTGACTGATTGGCTTATTGGGACCTCTGCTCCCGAGTGGCTTGCCTGGGGCCTTCTCCTCAAGGATATATTCTGCTCCAACTGGATTGTTTCGATCAGCAGACCAAGCAATTATACGAGGAGCAGGAATATTCAACACGTCGCGGACCTACCAATAGTAATGTCAGTTTCCGCTCTCAGGCTTAAGCTAACCACTTACAAATGTGCGAGTGGCAACTTCTGATGCCGTTGTATAGAACAAAGGCCCTGCACACGGATTTGGGAGCTTCGCAAAGATTTCCACATCGTTATCCATTGTGATCATATAAGCTTTACTATTCAAGCCCTCTTGATCGATATTGCTGGATGGAACTGTTTAGCTATGTTATTATTATAAGAAACATACCGGCTGCCAAAGGGGCTATTAATGCTGCTGCTAAAAGATTGGAAATAGAACTAAATCTCCTTATGGAACTTACAGCCGTAGATCGACAGACTGCAATAAAGGGTGATGTTACAATAATATATGGTTTTGACACTGATATTATTCCGCTAGCGCCCGCTAACGCCAGACGTTGGCATTTTATAACGACCCAAGGAAGACAAATTACGCCGAGTCGTGCTGAGAATGAATTAACTAACCGTAAGGTTGACACTATCCTATTAGCAAGCCAGTATCTCCCTAGGAAAGCCCATATTAGCTGGTGTCTTAATCCTATTGTCGGAAGTTGCTCGGAAGTATTGAAGGCCTTTGCTAGCGAAGTTATTAAGTCTTCCGGAGTTCAAGCAATAGAAAAGCTAAAAGATTAACCTAAGCGGAGCTCGGGGAAAGATTTCTCATTCTCCCCACGACTTGGTTTTCTTAGATTGTCTCTAGGCTTCTCCACCGGAGTCAAAGGAGAAAAGAAGTATAAAAGAATTATTATAATTACTACACAGATAAGAGAAAGTAATTTTGAGGGGGTTCTTACGTCCGCAATAGGGACGCCATCTATCTTGTAAGACAGTAGAAATCAAAGAGTATCGCTTCTACTAGTGATCTCGGTTTTAGCTTTTGCTTCGCTTCGTTAGGTCGAGTGGCAAGAGTATAGCTTTCAGAGAAAGCGAAATCGGAAACTTAAGAAAGCCGGCATTCTACTATTCCATCGACAGGAAGAATAGTAGGGTTGACGCTCGAACTGTTCTGAGGCGGAACAGCTCTTTATTAGTCCATACAGCCAAAGGCGAGCCAGTCAGTGGACCACTAACATTTCAAGGCATTGCGCGAGATATATGGAAGAGAATGTGCGATGGTGAGGACCTATGCATTAACGAGCTAAGTGGACTCAATCGCGAAGATAAAGAAGGCATCTTGGGATACGACCTAAGCGAAGCGATGCTCCAGAGAAGAGTCCAACTTTGAAAGCTGCACTGTCTTCCAGCAATGAGCAATTGAATACCTCTTTGTCAAGGTCACAGGTTACAGGTCATATTCTCGCAATACGTGGGCGAGGTGCTAAGCTGCAAATATGACGCTACTAGTGGCTTAGCAGCCGGTCAGCAGCCTGCTAAAGGTGCCTTAACCTGTCTTCTTAATGATTTGAGATCATTTTACGGTGCAAAATGGAGTATGCTTGCCCAGGACTCCTGCTCGAATGGGTTGCTAATTGGGGAGAAATTTGAATGGATTCCACGAGGTTATGTGCTTGAAGAGGGTCATAGCTCCTGCAGTCGTCGAATATTTCAGACAATCACTGAGAAACAAAGCAACAAATTAAAGAAAAAATGCTTCTCCGAATACGACTGCCTGCACCCATAGGCCTTGCTTGCCGGAAGGCCAATGTTTGATTCGCTTTGGATGAGCTGTTTGGACATAAACGTTAAGCAAGGAGGTGTAATTATTCGAGCCTTCAAGGGTGCGAAGACTCCGACGTCATAGATATTCCTGCGTGACGGAAGTGATTCTTTGCAATGTGTTCATCGTCACCTACCACGTCGACGCACCACTCCAGAAACATCTTAAACTCCCTTGCAATGAAGTCCTCGTTCTCGTGCCACTTTTTGTTGATAATCTTATTCATTACGCCAAAAAAAAAAACTCCTCAATAGGATTAAAGTCAGGCGAGTACGGCGAGAGGAACTCCAATACTACTCCTGCTTCTCGACACATCTACACGATCTTTTCTAAATGGCGCCAAGAGGCGTTATCCATTACGATGGCAGATTTTAGCTCTAGGGATCTACCACAGTAATATAGCAACTAGGGAATAAAGTCCTCAAAAACAAATCACAGTCTGTTAATCCCTAGTATACTCGCCTCAACATAATGCCATCTTATGCGTATGCTAGAAGAATATGCCATCTTTTCCCCCGACCAAACTTTGTGATATAGACTAGAGATAAACCCTTTTAAGACTACCCCTAACGCCGATGTCCAGCCCTCCCATCGCAGCCAGACTCACCACAAAGACAAGCTGGTCGGACTTGTATCTCGATATCCTATGTAAGTAGTGGTCTCGAAGGTCGGCATCCCGTTATTGTGCGATGCGTCAGATCGTTTTTCGTGTCCAGCCTATTGTATAACTGCAACCTTTCGAGCTAGGTTACCTTCCTCTCTAAGAACGTTATTTTTTCAGCCTTTATTAGCGACATCAAGTAAACATCCCCCAACAATGAACTTGTTACCGACTCTAATATGCTGGCTCTTCAAGACTTCGAGCACATCGTCTGCGGCCTTTTTCAATGAATTATAGAAGGAATCGCATAAATTAAAGGTGTTTAAATAACTTGGTAATTAAGTTTTCTTTTTCGTCTATTCCATGCATGTACCCATCGGTGAAGCCTCCGGGTTACTCTTCAGAATCCTAAGAGCTTGCTCTGCGGCTCTGATCACAGCTCCTTGCTTACAAGAGGCTGTTTGAAAGTCGCCCATTTGTTTTCCGTTTACACAAACTACGCAACGATAATCGTTTGCTAAAGTTGACTCTGTTTTGTAAATCACGCTTCGATCCCCGACTAATTCTCCCAGCCGGTTCTTTGGGTGCATGATGTCCACATTATCCTGCATTAATCGACGCATTATAGGGAGTATTTTGAGTTTCTCAGCGAGCAGAGAACACTGGAGTATATCTCCATTGCTGTCAGCATACAGCGCGCCAAACAAGCTTCGCACGATTTCGGAGAAATATGCATTGGCCTCCAAATTTGCAAGGTCTTGCCAAGGGTAAGTTGTACCAGAGGCTAGTGCAAGTCGAATGCCCTGACAGGTTTTGGCATGTTTTTCCAGGAATTCTCCTCTGTCAGATACGATTTCAGAGTGACTGAGCCTCATAAAACTCCATAGAGGGATCTTTCTTTGGCGCTGTACTTCGCAAAATTGATATGGGCCAGATGGCTGAATATCGCGGTAATTCAAATCCAAAGAAGTATCGATACAGAGAAAAGCCAAAAATCCCTTGTTGATGGTGGCGGCTCGGAGAAGTTGTAACTGGTTCCTTGAAATCGTTTTGTTCTCGCGATATGAAGATTCAACAATGGCCATGCTTAAAACACTACTGCCAAGGACTGCTAGCCGTCCATATGAACAGCTTATCAGGTCTTGTTCGCACGAAGGATGTGTCATTGCTTCTGTCAAGATTGAGGTGTTGTGGAACTTGTATCCGATCAACCTTTCCAATATCCCAAAATCTGGGACCCCACCCAACTCTGACCTACCGCAGGCCATCTTTAGAGGAAAATCTGCAGGATGTCCTAGGAGCTCTGGTATGAAGACCTGGGCACACCAGAGGGCTGTTTCGAGCTTCCCTTGTAAGTACGCCGTGCCGATTAAAGCCTCAACAACATTCGCTATTGCTGTCTTTGAAAGGTGTCTTGTTCTTCCAATATCACCAGAGTGGATGTTTGAATTTTTTGACGATTCTGAGAACCTTTCCTGACATGACTTTGTAATGATGAATTTATCTAGTCCGGTTTGCAGGGCCATTTTTGATATATGTGCGTTTGAGATGATTAACTTTCTCTTAGCGGAGAGGTACCCCTCGTGCCAAGTGGTGTGTGCAGCAAATAGTTTGCTTGTGACAAGAATATCCAGGACAGTATCTCCAAGAAAGGCAAGACAAGTGTTGTTTGACAAAGCATTGGCAGAGGGCGAGCAGAGGGCTTCAGCAGCCAGGTCTACTCTTTCCAAGTGCCCGTTGAGATGGAGTCTGTCTACCATTTCACCACCCAGCAACAGAGTTTCTACACGATAAATTATGTGTCGCGTGAATCCAGCGAATCGATTGGGATCGTGCAGCCATTTTGTGACGCTTGTCAGTTCTGGTTCTTGACGAGCGTCAGGTGACATTTCACCATTGTCGGTCGAGAAATGTCGAATCCATGCTCGAAGCTCATCTGGAGTTATCGGTGGTGTGAATTGGGCTAAAAGGTTATTTCGGCAGCCAGTAATACAAGTACCACAGACTTGCCGTGATCTTGATCTTGTGCCGGCTGGACATGAACCAACATGAAAATTGTCCAGACCTGTAACCTCTTCTGAGCCATCGATGCAAATCTCGCACCGAACCTCTTGCTCTGGCAATGGAGACCACAGCAGTGAACAGATCTGAGTCGGAAGGATGAGCTTTGTCGAAATAACCACTTTGCCTGCGACCCGAACCTTCACGTAGCTGACGTATCTTTTTTTCGTGGTAGAGCTTTTCTTGGCTACGTCAGGCCAGGGGTTGTGTTGCTGTTGAATCTCAACCATTGAAGATAAATCTTCTGTAGATGTCGCCTCTTCGAACTCATCTCCTGGCAGTAATGGCAATAGATTGTCATTCAATAAACCAGCTTTGTAGAGTGCCACATAGGCTTGGAATGCTGCATCTTTGGCTGCCATATTCTCCTTTTGCCAGCCACGGAGCGATGATGCTTGACGAACCGAAGGGTGAACTGAGTTTGGAAGTGTCACAAATGCCCAGATGAGACCTGTCGTTTCTTTTGTTTCGAAGGTGAATGTTGGGCGATTGTCCGCGTAGCGATAGATAGGCAAGGTTGCACAGAAATGGTGCAAATGCCCTTTAGCTTCGTCCATAGTGAGTCTTGCACTAGGAAAGTCAGCTTGTAAGAGGCCAATGTAGGGTTTTACCAACCCAGTCGATTCAATTCTCAAAATCATAGAGTCGTCATCAATCCCATCAGAATCTCTGCACTCTTCATCATCTAACTGTCGTGACTCTCTCATATACTCATCAACCATCCTGGACTCCATTCTCTCCCAGGCTGCTCCCAGATCTGTATTATCATCCGAAGATAGCAAGATCATGAACGTGGATTTCTGATGTCTTGCTCTACCCCGCCTTTGAATGAACGACTTCAAGTTTGGTGGCTTGTTGAAACAGATGACTACATTGCATGCTGATACGTCAATGCCTTCTTCAAGGGCGCTGGTGGCAATGATAATATTTTTGCTGCCTTCACGAAAATTCTTCAGTACTTCCTTTTGACATTTCTGATCTAGGAGATCGGCCAATTCCGCCTTTCTACTTTGATTTGTCGAGGTACCTACGAATGTACCGCTGGCGAAGAGATTCTTTGTTTCTGGGTGTTCTGAGAGAAGTTGGCAAAGTGCAATGGCAGTTACTCGCTGCTCGACAAAGATAAGGCCTCGGAAATCCTTGTTGTAAGCGCCTTTCAAGAAATGAATGAGGAAGTCACATTTATTAGAGATATTCTGAAGTGACGGAGGGTGTAGAGACTCGGCAACTCGAATTTGCCCCAGCGTATTGAGGATGTGGATCTTTTCTTCATCTTTCCAGTCGAGGCGTGCATTTTGTTGTAAATGCATAGATGATGTTGCACGAGAGATTGTGGCGGTGATGTAGTAGTCACAAGCCCAAGCTCCGAGTTCTTGTTGAATATATCGAGACCGAGCAGAAAACCTCTTTAGCTGTTCTTGCGCGGAAGTGCTCCAGTTTCGTACTCTCATACTACTTTTAGAGAGCCCTGCGATTTCTTCTGCGGATAGAAGACGAAATTTATATTTCAACCATTGGTTCTTGGCATCTTGAACACGGTCGAGTAGCAATTCCAACCTAGTTGACTGTGTTTTAGAGCTGAGACAGTCTTCAGAATAGACAATTTCGATCAGCTGAGGAACATGGACATGCCGGGTCAGCTCTTGTCGGTTGATGTGAGGAGTCCTGGTAATTGAATCCAGATTGGCCTCGATAACTCTTTCGTGCAATAAGTTAGTGAATACCATAGATTACATATCAAATGCAAGCTCAGCGCGTGGAGTCAACTTACCTGAGTTCTTTCGGGTTTGACCGTACAATGGGACTGGCCGTCAGGCCTAGAATCTTGGGTCTTGAAGTGAAACCCAACTCTGCCCTCTGGTGGTGATAGTATCCCTTCATAATCTTGTTGGCGGGATGGTTACGGACACAATGGTGCGCTATCGGGTCATATGATTAACAGAGCCTGAAAGCAGGAAAGATGCTAACCTTCATCAAATACCAAGAGTGCCAACTTTGCCATGACTACAAATCCATGACTTAACGCATCAGCCAAAACTGCATGCGTAGATACGACTATCCGCACTCCAGAGAGTGCAGTATCCCAGATATGCTGCGAGCTCCATCGGTCGACGTTGTCACGGCCCAACAACAGCCTTATTCCTACAGATGGTAGGTGAAGAGAGAGGACATTGTATTGTTGTTCGCAAAGTGAAACAGTTGGGGCCAAGAACCATATTATCTAGGAATTATCATTAGCAGCAGTGAATGCAGATGGGCAGATATAGATAACCTGTGAAGCTTGACAGATTTCAAGTTCTGCAGAAATGCGTAGTACCGCGCTACCATGACAATTGAAATTAATTACGTAGTTTCCTTTCAATAGAGTTAAACCTACATTTGAGTCTTCCCGCTTCCGGTGCCCATCTGCTAATTCGTTAATATCCATCTCTTCGATCCTATAGCTTCACTGACAGCAACGATGATGTTTCCTTTCAGACTTTCTTCCAGCATCTCTAGCTGATAAGCGCGGGGGCGTATATTCGACTCTGTAAGTAGTCCAAGCGTGGCCATCTTTCAGGTAGTTTCGGCAGTAAGGCCTGTGGAGAGGTTGGTTGAAAAGTGAAGAAGTAGGAACTTCTTTGACAATCAGAATCACTGATTGAAGACACTCTCCAAAAGAGATCGAGACTCAATATGACATAAAAAGTCCTTTTCAGATGAGGCTGGAAAATTAAGAACATATCGTGAATCCAAAAATTCTGCCTAAATTTCTAATCCTAGATCTGGTTCATGCCGATGGTTATTCATCAATACAACCACGCGAATCACCATGGAGCACTAACTACATAAGGATGACCATGCATAAATTGACACCAATGGCGTTCGCCTCACTTGCAGAAGCCTCTTGTAGTTATCAAGAATTCAGAAGCTACTCACCCTTAATTGGGTGAAAACTCGTTAGACCGCCTCACTTTTGAGGCCTTCTGGAGGCCCACCGGAGGCCCACTGGCGGTCTCAGAATTCGATTTGTTTCTTCTCGATTCCCTCATCGTTATTGGTACTTTGGGGTTTAAGGGTATGATGCATGATCTGTATGGGTGGGTAATCCTGGATTTCGCACCAGGTTGTCAGCCCCGACACCAAACTTATTTCCTTATTATGAGTGTTCATTGAAACCGCCGAACAGTCGTCCATCTGATGACTCCAGCTCATGTCATCAGCTACGGATCATCAGGACAACAATCTGGCAATGGCAAAGCCGTCAGTTATTTCTCCGATACGGCATAAGGTAACTAGGAGGTTTTATGAACCACTGTTACTCCTTCACGCCCTTAGTCCAATACGGGGGGAAAGAATCAAATCCGAGATACTCCCCGATAACCCAGAATCAAATCATATCCAACTCCGACAATCTTTCACCAATGCCATCGCCTACATCTGTGCCTATCAAAAGGGGCCTAATCATGTCACTGCAGCAGCTCTAGAGAAGACCTCCCAGGGTGTTGTCGTCTGGCTTTCCGCTAACGCCTGTGTTGAAGAGGGGGTCGTCACTTTCTTGGAAGAGATTTTGGCATGCGTGTATCGTGTTGTCGAGCAAGACAGTGTTGAGGCCTTACACCAGGAGGCTTCGCTGGCAACAAAAAAGCTTGCGTCTATGATTGTCGAATTTCAAGCTCCAAGACTCACTGTGTACCGTGCAGAGATTATCAAGTCATTCATTCTTCCTTGCCAGGAACTCATGACAGACTACGTCAAGAGCAATGGTAAGTTTAGTATTGCCACCGCATGTTGCCACCATTTCACTAAAACTTGGCAGGATCTAGAGAAAGAGGCAAGGGTGCACTTGAGGTCAATAAGTTGCAACAGTGGCTCAAGAAATACTTTGGCGATGACACTGGAGGATCCACAGAACCAAGTCTCTTCGAGCTATCCAAAGCCTGCTATGACGTTAGACATACTCAGTACATGAAAACTATTAGCATGTTTGCTGGACAAGGGCGGACACGGCACGAAGCATTTGAGCGGCTTTATAAGCTACTTGGCAAACTTGGGAAGCCTCTGAAATCCTCAAAGACACTAACTGAAGCGGCAACAAAGCTTGCGCAAGACTTTGCTCAGGGCTTTACTGTGAAAACAGTGCCTTCGTCAGTACCACAACAACTTCCCTTCCGAGGCAAAAAGGAAGCAACAATAGAGAGCATTGTTCATCGCATGTTTTCCGATCCTTCAAAGAAGACCGAGTTCATGGATCGGCTCACGTCGCTCGTGTCTCGGGAGGGAGAGGAAATGGACAGCTTTCTACAGCATGAACGAGCTACTAAGACAAAAGTTCATGCCGAATTGCTCCTTATGGGTCATTTCGAGCGAAATTCTTGTAACTTTCTGGGCCAGGGCGAGAAATATATTGGCTGCAGCAAGCCAGCATGCTATTTATGCCACATGTACATCACCCAGCACCTGAGTCGTTATACAATCCCAGCCAGTCACAACAAAGTTTATGTCGGTTGGCGTCCCCCAGATGTCTATGTTCGGGAACCAAGTGCTTCTACTTTATTGCGGGTACAGGAAAGAATTCTATTACGGATGATCGACTTGGTCCGTAAAGACTTGACTTCTGAGATAAAGAGTCGCAACATGCGATTGCCATACCACACCGATTCTACAACCGGAATAACAACGACATTAGAATCAATGCGATTGGCCCAGACTGATACCCCCTCGATTGCGTACTCAGGTGACCTAGGTATTTTATCCTCCATTCAATCCACTCTTTAACAACACTAAATATCCAATCTAGAACGGTCAACGCCGAGCTTGGTAGAGCTAAACGAAGATGCTGAATTGATGACTTCTGAGGATGAGGACGATCAAGGCGGAGTTTCAATCTAATAAAAAAGATTCTTTTCCTATTGTATGGAGGAAGCCTAATTCATGAAAGGAGTTTGGGAATGGTTACCAGGCCTGGGGCTAACACAGAAAAGCATGATTTGAGTCGAATGAGTAAATCGACAACTCGTCTTAGTGCCTCTGCAAAGCTAGAGGGCTGTATCGTGATGTTGACTGCATTTTTGATGATTTGACCGAAAGGTCAGAACATCATTTAGCTCCGTAGGATATTTTTAGTATTGATTATATGACTAAAAATGTCAGAATATCGTCATTGGGCCAACTTTAGGCAGATGCGCCAGCGTTAGGCAGCCGAATTTTGCTCTACTCCCAACGTTGGTGTTCGTCAAGCGCCAGCGAAATGGATGTGCCAGCGTCAGGGAGCCAATTTCTGCTCCTTTTTCGACACCACCGCCTTGGGACCCAATGTGGCTCCTCAAGTACAGGACGGGTAAACCCAGACATCACACCAAAATGCACTGCATCGAACTACCTTGTGAGTAAGCTGAGAATTTGCATTTACATATTAAACAAAAAGCCATAGTGCGCCCCCCATGACTCCACGTGGTCGACAAGTAATTAAAACTGAAAGGCTCAGCTCGAACAATTTTGATAACACGACAGACTAAAAGATTTCTCAACGGTTTGTTCAAGCTCAAAGGGCTTAAGCGTGTAAACATTGTCTTGTTATAGACTCGTAAAGATACTTCAGTCGAGGTAAAACTTGCGAATAAAAGAAAGTTCAAGAGTCAAGGCCAGGAGAATATGAGGGGGCCCAGGGACTAGAGTCTCATTTCGGCGTTCACTAAAGTATCCTAGCCTGTTTTGGAGTGGATCTCATCCTCAAGCAGCTTGTCACATCTCAGAAGGCCGATTAAAAGCACGTGCAGTCATATTTTGAATCTCGAGTCGTTACCACTGTGCGTTCTATATTCCGCATTCATTTCCTAGAGCAGAGCATCGTATCATGAGTAACTGTTCTTGATCAAATCCGCTGCCTAGATTGAAGTCAGCCAATACGCAGTGCATAGTGTCTAGGACCTACCTTCTCAGCAATTCCATACAAGGTAGCTTGCAAGTGAGCAGCTGGAAGCATGGGTACGATGCTTGCATCTACAATCCTTAAGCCCTCTACGCCATATACCCTGAGTTCGGGATCAACTACCCCACCCAGTTCTTGCGGTAACATAGAAGCCGTCCCAGCATGATGATGTTCAGTATCCACACCGGCTTTCACAAACTCTTCAATTTGTTGATTTGTCGTCACGGAAGCTCCCGGATATGTTTCGATCACGTTGATTGTCTGCATGGCATTGGTTTGCCTGATCGCCCGTGCAAATTTGAACCCTGCGACAAAAAGGGCAAGATCAAGGGGATTGCTCAGATAACGTGGGTCAATGACTGGACTGTCGAAGGGAGAAGTACTGTTAATGGAGACAGTGCCGCGGCTGAAGGGTTGTTGCAGAGCTGGAAGTATTGCTTTGTCATCGAAGATGAATTCCAAATATGCCGTCGATGAAGATGTGATGTCTTTTTCGAGAAGAGCGAATTGAATTTCGTAACCTGCTCGCACTGTAGCTGGGGTGTTTGATGACAGGTATTGCGACTTTGATTGAGCTACGGCAGCTGAGAGTAGTGCAGTATTATTCGAGAATGTTCCGACCGGGAGGAAGGCGAAAAAGTTGCCTCCCAGAGTGGTGTACGGCCCTTCCTTTTTTGATTCGTACAAAGCAAGCTGTTCTGAGGTCCATGTTTGATTGCTGAAGTTTCCGGTGTTAGGTGCGATATTCACTATCACAACCGGATCAGCAACAAGTCCATCAAGCATTAAGAGCCACTTGCCTATCTGGCCAGTATACAGCAGTATATGGTCATGGTAATTCGATCCAACACCTGGAAGGTCAACGATTGTTTCAATTCCTAAGCTCGAAAGATGTATTTTGTCGCCGATGCCAGAGAGCTGGAGTAATTGGGGTGTGTGCAAAGTCCCAGCTGACAGAACGACTTCCTTCAAAACTTGGACAGAGCTCCTCGCAGCATTTTCTTTAGCTGAAAACTCTACGCCCTTGACCTTTCCTGAATCTATTATGATTCTTGTGACTCTGTTGCCAATCAAGAGATGCAAGTTGGGCCTGTTTGGGTCGTAAAATCCCTGAGCAGTGGCTCGGGTTTCATTCTTTGGATTTACCGACTGAGTGAACCAATATGCACCGGCAGCATTTCCTCCCATTGCATCTTCAATGATTGGTACATGCAGTTCATTCATCGAATTAATGTAGTTTCCTTTTAGTCTTTGTCAAATGTGTCACAACATCTAGAGCAAGGACTCACTTGTTGAGGGCCAAACAAAAGGTGCAAAGCTTGATTGCACATGTCCATGTTCACCATGGTAAGCAGGGTCATACTCGATATCCCAGCCTTCCTCTTCCACCTTCGGATCAGGAGGCGTGAAATTCTCGGCTTTCTTAAAATACGGCAACAAATTCTCGAAGTCCCATCCGGGATTCCCAAGGGCCGCCCAGCGGTCATAGTCTGCTTTAGACCCGCGGTTGAAGACCATTCCATTTAGAACCGTTCCACCACCGATGACCTTTCCCGCTGGGGTTTGAATTGAACGATTGCCAAGCTCTGGTTGAGGAATGCCGGTCATGTTCCAGTCATACTTCGTTCCTCTAGGCCCATTGCCCAAAGCGGGAACATTGGCACTTGACAAGAGGGGGATTGTGATCCAATCTTCATTCTCGGTGCTAAGTGGAATCAATTCTGATTGCTCTTGTAGATTAGTGCAATACGTAACTTACAACCCGCCTGCTTCAATGATGAGAACTGTCGTTTCTTGGGTAGTCAGGCACTATTCGTCAAGTGTGTGTTGAGACGCTTACCGGGATTCTCAGAAAGTCGATTTGCTACAACAAGCCCACTCAGCCCTCCTCCAACGACGACATAGTCATAACTTTGTTCAACCTCTGAAGCACGGTGCAAGATCCTCCCTGGGAAGGCTTGGTGGGCATTCACAAGACCCAGCAAGGTGAACAAACTGAAGAATATACTCTTCCCAACTGCCATGGTTTACTTGGTTGATCTCTGAAAAGTGAGATGGATTTGTAGATTAGGAATTATGTTTGTGGGCATGCGGCGAGCTTATTAAGATACTTGCAGCTCCAGTCCCCGCAGCAGAGTGGGCTCCGATAGGCTCGATAATCGATTGATCTATTATAGCAAATTGCGGAGCCGAAAAGTGTGTCACGTGCAACTGCGCGAATGGGGTTCGAATTGAGCTCCTCAGCAATCCTTGCACCATTGTCTAATTATGGTTCGGATAACAGTGACTGTATCCGAAGAAGCGAAACAGGCCCCCTGCTTGCTCTCGGCTGGGCTCACCGATGCTCGCCTATACTAACTCCAACCCCCCCCCCAAAAATACATGGGGCAAGTTAACAGCATCAGCTTTCTCTCCGGGAATTTTGCTGTTAAGTGGCATGGCTTTTTATAACGGTAGTATTCTTTATTACTCGATCCTTCTGCCCCCGACTTAGCACCGATAAAGGTCCGATTCGTATCGCTGAACTCGTCTCTCCTTCGGTCTGAGTTCGAAGGAGAGATATAAGATAGCTTATTATTATAAAAGCGATTATTATCCTTCTTTAAATCTTTATTAATGTCCTTTTAGAGTTTGTTTTAATTATTTACTTTATTAGCATTTTTAATGCGAACGAGCTAGAGATATTATCTCTTCGTAGGTTTTAATAATTCCAGTAATATTAAGTTTAATGATTTCTCTTTTTAACTTAAGCTTTAGTTTAGCGTAAAGAATCTGTCGTCTCGCCGTATTATCTCCGATTTTTAGTTATTACTTTAAGCTATTAAGAAAAGATACGAAATCATTTACTAACTCGTTCTCGCGCTATTAAGCGTTCTTATATTAATTAAGTACCGTAAGCTCACGATTTCTGAGGTTTATAATTAAATCTAGTATTTATTATTTAAACCTTTCTTAAGTAAGTGAGTTTATCTTAGCTTTTAATTTAAACCCGGTTTACTTCCGTTTTATTTTCTCGTTAAAAGCAAGAACGCATTCGTTAATCTTATTTTTATTTATAATATAAATTATCTTTTTATCTTAAGGGAACTGTCGCTTAATATCTTAAATAAAAGACTGAGCTTCTTTAGCGCTTTTGCCTTTATATATATTAAGAGCTCTCGTATATTTAGAGTTCGTTAATACGTCATCGGCGTATATTGAAGTCGTCTCGAAGAAGTCTTATAAATTTGTTATAATAACAGTTTCTGGTTATATTTACGCGTCGACGCTTCTTTTTATTTATATAACTTTTATCTTCTTTCTCTTTTTATTTTCTTTAAAGTATATTCGTTAATTCCTTTTTTAAATCCTCTCGCTCTTGTATTACTTCTTTTAGCTTTTTAATTTAATTTCAAATTCTTTTCTCTTATTTCTTCCGTTTAATTTATACTTAAATTTCTAAAATTCGTCGTCGCTTAACCTCGATAGCTTCTTCGATATCCGAGCCCCTTTCGTCGTTATCTATTAGACTTTTTAAACCTTTATTAAAGCGCTGGAATTACTCGCTATGTGTAAGCGAACCTTCTTTAAGGTCATTTCGAAGGGTATTCGATAATTAATCGATAGAATAAAATAAAAGTGATTATAGTGCCTTTTTTATTATTAAAGCTATCTTTTTTTTATTTTTAATTATTACAATTGCTTTATAAAGGCTTTGAATAAGTAATAAATTATCTTTATATAAATAAAAAGTTTAGAATATAAGATTTAAAATAATAAGGAATTACTATTCGAAACGTTTAAGGTATATTAATAATAATTTAAACTGATCTTTGGCCTTTTAAATCCTTTCTAATTCTTTCTAAAGTAAATAAATAAAAATCTTAACACGTAATCTGTGCCAAGCCTGCAAGCCTTCCGTAGAACCCCCGACCCCCCTTATACTAGATTCCACTCCTTGTGACGACAGGGGTTCGAGTGCCTGCAACCGGTAGGTGAATAGCTTTACCACCGGGCCAACGGGCCCAAAAGGGTACATGAATTAGTTGGAGACCAATTCAGCTATTCGACTATATCAGGGGTACGATCCTAGGTCGTAACACTCCTGACAACTACATTAATTATTATTTATACCGCCGTGCGTAATACACCTACTTCTCGATTATTAAGATTAACATAACCCACCGTATCTACACCGAGTAAATACACGGACCATGATAATAATATATATATATATATATATATATACATATAACTGATTATTATAATAATAAATAGTATATTATAAAAGTAATAATTTTAAAGTAAAAAAAGAATCAACTTTAAATAAGAAATTAAGTGTTTATATAAAGAATTAAATAATTCTACAATAATTTAATATATTTTAATAACTTATAATATTAATTATAATCGAATATACTAGTATCTAATCGATTCTAATGAATAATAATATAATTTATAATTAATAAAGCTAGAATACGTGAACTTTTACAAGTCGATTCTCGAAGGTTCTATATCGCTGGCCCCGCTTGATAAGGGTTAAGTGCGGAAGCCTTTCTGAATTAGGTAAGGCTACCGCACTTTCTAAACCTTGAATTAAGCGAAAGGCTCTAATTGGCTAAGTAGCTTCTTACTCAGCAACTATTTAGTGATATTTAGCTAGAATAAAATAATTACTCAATATTAGTTAACTAGAATAGAATAACAGCCGATTTTGTCGAATAGAATAGCCTAGTCACGTGTTATTCTATTCTAGTCTTTTCATTTGACACGCTGCTTCGTACGAGCTCAGCTCAGGACTTGTCTCCTTGAGCCTCGCCTATTACTCCTTGTACAAACGAAGATAGTCCGAGATAAAACTGATCTATTTTTTTTGAGATGGTAAAGACTGTAACAATCGTTGCGCAACGATAATGCAAAAACTAAACTTGAACCAAGAAAAAACAAAACCACGATCAAGATCTCCCTTTGCAATGCGCTAGCATATGCTCTCCCCTTTGCATTCCACCTCATTCCAAGGATACGCCAAACGTTAATTTGACAAGCCAGTATGATACACAAAGCATGAATCATGGTCTTTTAGTCCCAAGGATCAATAGTAGCGTCAACCTGCCCATTATTGTACCCCCAGATCTGCCCCCCAGCGCTGTCAGGATTACTACCACGACAATCATTGATGATAGTCCACAATGCATTAAAGCAAACGTTCCAGTTAAACTGGTACCCCGGATTGACTTTGAAGTACCAAAACACCGTATCGGTAGTTCCCTGAGACGTGGTGAAAGGAACCCAGCTGTTCGTGGTGTGGTCAAACCACAAACTCAGATTCTCCCAATACGATCCTCCATTATCGAGATTATGGTCTTGGGCATGAGAGCAGAAATCGTTTTCGGCGGAGAAGAGTTGGGTTTGAAAGATGTAATTGCCGGTGTTATAACAGTTTTCTGTTCCATCCCGGGCTTGGAGGGAGGAGGAACGGGCGGACAGATAGGCGGAGACGAGGTCGCGTTGAGTGGTGGTGATGTTTGCAGGTGGGTCATATCGAAGGATGACGGACGAGTTGGCTGGAGCTCCGTCGATAAGAGCGTTGGGGTAGACGTCGATGAGATAGACTGGTGTCCAGGTATCGAGAGGGCCGTAAACACCGGTCACGATATCTTTAATGCTTTTCTCAGTTGGCGCAGAGTAACCAAGGACAGTGAGCAAGGAGGCAGTGAAGATGGTAGTGAGTCGAACCATGATGAATGACCGGTAGGTGGAAGATAATAATATCCAATAATTGTGTTGGACTAGAAGGAGACCACTGGGTCTTGAAGGAAAATGAAGATGTTCCCAAGAGATGGCTGTGAAGACTGAAGGTATTTTTTTGATGTCTGAATGTGTTCTTCGCAGGAGGAGGAACTTCTTCTTATACAATTCCTGAAAGCAAGATTGATAAAACTTTATCTTCCTAGTCTATAGAACTCCGAGCAACCATGAAAGTGCGTTTTCTGATTTTGGACCCGAGCCCCACTTGAGTCTGGAAATATGCAATTTCGAGGAAGTGGCGAGGTCCTTGAAGCTCAGCTTCTTACTCGGAAGCTCCGATTGAAGGATATCATGAATCTGAAAGATATTCCCCTTAAACAACGTGGCAGATACAAAGGATATCACGTAAGCTTCTAAACGTTTCGCCGTAGAATGTGTATGATGTTGAATCGGGACATACACCTTGCCTTAGCAGCTGTATCAAAGCGCTTTTAGTATCCTTAGCATTACAAAGTGATTAATCGACAGGTGAAACCCTAACCCATACAACGACAGGTGTAATGTAAGTCTTATTTATTGGTCAGCCATAATTAAGAGCTCAAATAATTTGTCAAAAGCTCACTTGCAGGGAGTTATGTAAGCGTCGCTTATTTCATGGGTCGAGAGCGTTTTCCGTTTTCGGCTACAGTTAGATATCGTTTTAACTGCTTTTCCATGCACATACCTGGAGGCGCCGTAACCGAAGCTTAGTGTTGGGGCTGCTAAGCCCTGAAAGCAACCAGATCGGCGTTAGCCAGTGCCGCACGCCCTAAAGCGATAGCGCTCACACGCCGAAGCAGATGTGCATATGGCAGTTTAGGCGATAATAGTCGGTGCGCCAACTGTAATTCTACGTGCTTTGTACAATATGGGACAATGTGAACAAGGAGACGTTCGAGCTGTTCGCCCAATTCGCATATACTGGCGACTACTCGATACCGAAGACAGAGGAACGGAACAGGGCACGCGAAACAGAAACAGGCCATGACGAATGACCCCTCACCGAGCAGTTCGAATAGAATACGCAGATAGAATAAGGCTAAGAAGGTAGATTAAGATTTAGTTGCCGAACAATACGATGAGCCGCGGCCGCCACCGCCCGAGTCCGAAGAGAAGCCATACGACGAGCCAGAGCCTACATACGAAGAGACGCCATACATTGAGCCGGAGCCGGACCCTCCCTACGAAGAGAATATCAAACGCGACAAATACCCAGGTAATAACTACCTCCTCTAGCTAACGTTCTAGATCACGTATACGATATCCTTCGCTGTATTTATGGTATCAACTACTTTCCTAAATAGGCCGTCCGTGACCACATCGTCTTCGTCTTCTCCGTAAGGCATGAACATGCCTTAAGGTATACGTCTTATGCCTAATCGATCACCGTTAAGACAAGAGAATAATCTAGATGTGTGTAGGTTCTGGAGTCGTCCTTAAGTTAGTGCCATGCTGTCTTTGCAGTGGCAAAGGCACTGGATAGCTGCCAGTCCATATCCACGTCGTCGTCTCCCGAGCCGTCCCTGAGCGATCCTTGTGATGGTGATAAGGAGAGTTTGCCACTGTTCGAGAAGCTGCTGCTGTGCCTTACTGCTGTCTCCGGCGGTTCTGAGGTGCCTTCTCTGTCCTTTAGCGTCGTAGATGGTAGCATTTCAATCGACTTACTGCCAGCACTAAAGCTCGCCCGTGGTGTAGCCTTTCTGCTCGACATAAGCGGTAATTTCCATTTGAAATTGATCCTCCTTATCGTAATAGCTCCATCGTCCGAATCGCTATCGTCGGAATCGTGAATGGCATACGAGTCGGGCTCCTCGTCTTCGTCGCCCTTCACTTCTAACGCTATATATTGCTCGACTTACTTATTGAAATGAATATGCTTGTCCTCCCCTGTGCTAGGAGATGCCAACCTCGAGGGTAAGACTGAAGGAAGTAAGCTAGGCTTTTCCCTTCTCATTCTTCTAGAAGAGGTGGAAAATATAACAAAGTCGGAGGCCCGTCCCATAGCATCAAGGAATCTCGTTATAAGCGTCATACTTCATGATATGCCAGTACTCTTATACCTAATTGCAATTATAAGCTCGCGCTCATGCTGTCAGTCATCTCTATCCCAGTATGACAAATTTCTAATCTACTACTTAAGTAGTAATCTAAAGTAGTAGATTAGATTAGATTAGATTAGTCAAAAATCTAAAATCTAAGATTAGATTTAAAGTAATAAATCTTGCTTAATCTAGATTATTGGATTATTATTAAATTTATTATATATAATTCAATATATATTAATATAAGTAAGAAATTAAGAGGTATTAAAATTTTAGACTAATATAATTAAACGCTATTATATATAATTATATTTAATAAACTAATTAATAACAAATATATCGTCTTCTTTAATATTAATTCTTTCTTCTTCTTTTAAGTCTTCTTTAAAGATACTCCAGCTTTTTAAAAAGATTATTAATTCAAAAGTCTTTTTACTAAGCCTATTTCTTAGCTTATTAATAATAAGAGCCCCTTGACTAAAATATCTTTCTGAAGACGCAGAATTTGCCGGTATTATAAATAGCTACGAGTTATTAAAGATAAAACTGGAAATTTACCTTTATTATTAAACTAAAAGGTTAAAATTTGAACTTAATATTATAAAGTATTAGTATTTATTTAATAAAATAATATATTAAAAACTTGTAGTTCTATTTGCTCGTCTTTCGTTAAAATATAAAGTAAATTCATCATCTTCGTCGTTAATATCGTTTTCTATATATATATATATATCTAAATCGTCGTCGTCGTTTCGATTTAAATTTATGTTTTCGGCTTGTTGTAAAAGAGATAGATTTAATAAATAGTCTTGTTTATATTTATAAAAGTTAACAAAATATTCTTTAATAATTATTCTTTAAGATTATAACTTACATATTGTATATTTCTTTTAATCAATTGAATATATCATTCGATTGACTTTTATTAAGGTCTATATGCTCTAGACTGTCTCTTTTAATTCTAGGGTCTAAAATCAAAAATAAACATAAAGCTTTATTATCAAGGTTTATACTTTGTTCAAGGTAATATTTCCTTAATTTAGCGATGCCTTTATTTATAGCATCTGTAAATAAAAGATCCTAAGAGAATAATAGGCTTGTTTTATTAATAATTATAAGGTTATACTTATACTTAATTCTTCTCGAATAGTTTCTAACCGATTATATATATTATATACCTCTAGCATTAAATAATATATAATCGGGTATTTATCGGCTTATAATTTTTTAATGGCCTTTATAAAGATATTGAATATCTTAAAGCACTTTTCTAAATATAGAATATCAGAGTCTTTTTAATAAAAGAGTAGTTTTATTCTTCTTAAAAGCTTTTGACTCGGATAAACTAATAACTATTTTAATAGCCGGCTAAAGGTATAAAAAGTCTTTAAGTATATTAGCTATTGAAGATCACCTTGTTTTTTGATTTAAATGAATATTAATTAATATATTATTGATAATATATATCTTAATAGAATAACTTACTAAGTTGGGGTATTTTAGGGTTTTATATATTAAGAGCTTATACTTGACTTTTTAATAATCTTATATTTTCTTAAGAATATGTAATTCCAATTACTATTCTTTGGATTCGATTCCATAAAGAAGTATTTAAATAAAAGTTAGTTTATTAATATATAATATTAATTAATATAAAGTAAACATATTGTTAAGTATATCTTCTCCAATTTCGTCTTCATTCTCGATATTATAAACATCATTATTATTAAAGTTATTATAAGTCTCTTTTATAATAGCTTTCAAAATCTCTTATATTACTAAGTTTAATACGTGAGTAATACAAGATATATCGCCTTAAAAAGCTATTTCAGATAAATCATAATAGCTTTTTAAAGCTTTTATTAAAGTATCATTAGAACTAGCATTATCTTTAGTAATATTATATAAATAGTTAGTTATATTCTTAATAAATTAAATAAAAGACGTACTTAGTAATATTATATTCGATATTATAATCTTGTAAAGTCTGTAATAAGATTTCAAATAAATAAAGGCCAGAGTAACGCCCTTTTAAATCTTTTATTGTTGGATTTCACTTCGGTAACTCGTGCCGATTCTACCCTAGAATAGCCGAAGGAATTTCCACTGCTTACGCGGCCCGGAAATTACCTTCGTATTCTGGGAAATTACGCTCGTATTCAATTACGTAGCTCGTATAAGCTACGTGATTAGTTACGTAGTCGTAGAAGCTTCTAGAGAATCTATTATTTTATATATAACTACCGTAGAGCTCTTCTAGCTCTTCAAGCAAGCAAAGCAATTCTCTCTCTTTGATCACGTGTCCTCACCTACTGCGCTTCCTCACTCTGATTGGCTCGCCTATTCTCACATTTATTGCTAATAAATAAGACTTCAATTAAAATTCTTTACTAATATAATAACTGTATTAAATTAGTAATTTATATAATTTTTAAATATTTTAATAATACTTATATTATAATTCCAAGATAAGCGTCTTAATTAATAGCTGTCTAAGCGTTTAACATTAGACTAAAAAAACCGTTTATTTTTATGTTTTCTTTAAGCTCTTCCTTTATTAAAGACTGTCTCTTTAAATAAAGAGAATTTAAATCTTCTTTAAGAGCTTGGCAATATAATTTTGGGACTCGATTGTAAATTATTAGTATAATTACTTTAAAAAAGTTATAAAAAAGACTTATTAAGATAAAATAATAACTTCTTAAAAGAGTTTGAAGTAATTACTCGGAAAGATATATTATTAAATATAATAAACTTAAAAAGAATCTTCTTAAATCTATTAATATTAAATACTTATTCAAGAGACTTAGGCCGTTGAGCGGCTTTTTGTTTAATAACAGCGTCCGAAATAATATTAGTAGTTCCTTGTGAAGATTCGGTTACGTCGGAATCTATAAATAAGTATTAGCTTAAATTTATAAGATTATATTAAGCCTCGGCTAAACTCGCTTAATAATATAAGATTATATTAAGCATACCTTTCCATAACTCAACTGCCTTTGCATAAAGCTCCGGCTTCGCATAAAGCCTCGGCTTCCGTGCTTTGAACCTCGGAAGCTCTGGTAATATAAAGCTAGTCTTGATACAAAGCTATTTTTAATATAAAGCTAATAACCGATGCGAGAGCAAATAGCCGATGCGAGAGCAAATAGCCGATGCGAGAGCAAATAGCCGATGCGAGAGCTAAATAGCTTGGCGCCTAAAAGTAGTTATATAGACCTAGTTTCCCCCGAAGTAATGGAGTCATCATTCACACCAAGTCTCTTCTTTTCAAAATTTCTAATAATTAAAAGGTAAATATATACCGTCGTTTATATTATTTAAAACTCTTCTTATATTAAAAGCTTTATAAGAGTTTTTATAATAAGAAATATAATTAGTCGTAAACTCATAAACTCTTTCGTTTTTCCAAACTTTACTATTAATTAATAAATATTTTAATAAATATTAACATAAGGATTATATAACTTACTTGCAACCGGAACGTAAATATTTAATAGTAACTGTTCGATAGTTTTCGATATTTTCAGTATTTTCTTTAAGGGGATTTAAAGGCTTAGAAATTACTTCTTTTTAAATATAATAGGGTTATTTTCTAATTCTTCAAGCTTAAATCCAAGAGAATTTTATGTTATATTTAAAGCGACGGAGGCTTCGTTAATTATTTTGAATAATAAGTAATAAAGTAAGGTCGATAATTATTTAATAACTTAATAATAATATGTAAAATAAGTAAGATACCTTAAGAAAAAAGAAAAGTAAGCTCTAGTAAAGGAAACGACTTATTTATACTTAATTTTATAGTTCTAATATATTCTATAGCTTAAATTAATTAATAATATAATAAAAAGCTTTAGAAAATTAATTTATAATTTAGATTTTAATCGAAAGGTCTGGAAAAGTTAATTTTTAATCCGAATTATTAATTAAGATATTTCTAATATAATTATTAGTAATTTAATTAATAACTTATTAATAAATTTTAATTTATAATATAATTAGTTATAGATACTATCAGCTTTATTAAACAGTCTGTTGATTATATTTATATTTAGAAAGTTATTAAATAAATTACGTAGGAGAAACTATTACTCGTCGCTCGGGTAGAGCCGCTCGCTAAGCCTTATTTGGTAAGGACTGTTACTTTAAATTACTTTCGGCTAGTGTAGTAGTCACATGATTACTACTTAAGTAGTAATCTAGAGTAGTAGATTAGATTAGATTAGATTTAAAGTATTATATAAATTTACTATATTAGAGTAGAGTAGTAAGTGCTATTCTAATCTAATCTAACCTATATATCACACTGCTCTATCCCCAAATCCAGATCTAGACCCAATTTTCCCAGGCCTAGACTTTCAAGACTCGTTCCCCACTGCACCTCATTCCACAATCCAACTAGCCCTAGGTCCCTCTCCCCAGCCCTCCAAACCACACTCTCTAGAAGTTTCACAAAATCACTCAAATCCTCCACCCCAATCTTCGCACAGATGGCCTTCAGAGCTAAAACATACTGGTCCCTCATCACACCCCTTCCCAGCGCACCAAGGGTCAGCACCCAGGCTAAAGTCCGCTCTTGGCCCTCCCAGCCCTCACTTAACCGGCCACTTTCATAGTTCCATAATGCAGCACTGAGGCGCTGCATGAAGATGCTGAACAGGGGGACTTCGAACGGAAAATCGCGGAGAGTGTGGTAGAGGTATATCTGTGCTGCGATAAATTTTGGCGCACCTATTGCAGTACATAGCGGAGAGTGCAATAGGGGGAAATCACTAACGCTTCTCAGGAGATAGAAAAGGTTACGTTCGGCGAGGTAGATGCTGTCACTTAATGTACCGGTAATGTCTGCTTCTACGTGATCTTGGCTTGATATCGCTTTTAGCGAGGTGCGAATGTTTTCGAATTCGTCTAGACAAGCACAACTTGCTGAGAATACTTCTTCTAGCACGTGTACGGATTGTGATAAAGATGCACCGCTGGTATCCGAGGGGCCCGTGAAGTCTGAAATGAGATGCTGGCTCGTGGATGTCAAGTTGAAGCGAGGCTCTCTACCTGAGATCGTAGCGTTACACAGGTCAGCCCTGGAAACGCGTCAGTGCATGTTAACTATATGCGTGTGGATCAAGTAACCAGAGGATCTTCCTACGCAGGATGCCTGCGAGGCCGAGGTTGTCTATGCCACCTCGGAGAGCTACCATCCTTTCTAGTCCGTTCATATGGATATTTGAAAGAGTCACGTTCCCTTCTTGATTCTACTCACGTCTCAATCAAATGCTTCCATAGATCTGATAGAACTCTACTTACTTCAAGCAGCACCAAACATACAACAGCACCTATCGTATCATCACTTCGACTTAGTACTGGATCTTCTAACCGTCCCTCAACCATCTTGATCGTGTTCCTCTTGAACTGCAACTGTTCTGCTTCACCATTCTCACCATGGATGAGTCGATGATGCATAGCTGTATGTAGCATGATGCCGTGAAATAGCGCTGGATCTGTGATAGCGTAGTTGAGCCATTTGTTTTTCGGGTTGACTGGAATCAATCTGTTTACGAGGACTTCATTATCTTAAAAGTTTAATTATTTATGTGACCTAAAAAGGGGAGACAGTGCTCACAGTATTGTATCAACAGCTGTAGTCGAGGAGAGCTAGCGATTGGTAAGGTGTTGAAAAGTTCTAGCCCTCCCAAGAATTGGGGATCTAGAAGGCGCATCATTGTTATACTCGCTTCGGGATCGTCATCTGCACTAGTACCAAGGTACACGCGCGATAATGATTGCCCTGTCTGAGTATCGACCTCTATCAAGTCCGTTTTCGAAGTAGGCAAGAGTGATCGCTTGTTCGACTTGCTAGCCTTCGGTTTGTGATGTCTCTTTCGCTGAAAATCCCGCATCACATGTGCTCTAACCTTGTTTCGGGTATCTATGTCTTGAACAGGGCCAGTAACTTCATTAAGATGGACGAAGACTAAGTCCTTGCCGGCTGCTGGCATTGTAGTAGTCACAAGTGATGAGTTTCGTGGCAAACCTAAGACATTACGGCTTGTCTCTAGGGCCATGCTATTCAGGTTCAAGTGGTAGAAAGAGGATATTGGAGCGTTTGGAGGAGCCGTGGTCGCTATAGTCGCTTAAGTGGCGAGGTAGTTGCAGTCTTGTCGCCGGAATTGGTGAAGCTATTCACGACGTGCAGTATAGTCAAATCTTAGAGTCCGCCAAGTTGCAGCAGTTGCGGAGACGAACGTTTCCTGCGATTATGTATCAAGTAACTTTATATCTAATCATTAAATTCCAAATGCCACGATCCCTATCGTGATCCTTTGATTATTAACAAATGACAAACGATAACAAGAAGGTTGAACCGTATGAGATGGCAAATGTCGGTGACAGCTCCCTGCCACTGCCCTACAGCAAAGATTTCAGAGATGCTGCCAGCCGAGCCTGTTGGATCACTGCCTTGTTACAGGCTTCGGAATGCTGAAGTAAGCTTGTGCAGTCGCGATATTGTATTCCTCTAGGCAATGCCTACAAAGAGAAGTTGTACCTGGGCGGGTATATATTCGTTGGAGAGTTGCTGTCGCTTATCTTGTATTTTAGATAGATATGCAGTGATCTATGTAGATGGGTAAATTGGCGAGACTCTTGGGCTCCGCTTATAGGAGTTGTTGATGGGCAGCCCCGGCACCGCAGGGCGCCACGCAGAAATAAGGCTAAACTGATTTCGTACAATGGCCTAATCTGGAATGGTTCGTGAAGCTGTGATGCTCGGCAGGAATCCGAAGGCTTGTTGATATAAGTATTGCTAGAAAAGGAAGGTACCAGGGCTTGATGACCCGGGATGTGACTGCGGCGAAGGACGACAAACCGTGGGCCACGTCCTAATGAGGTGCCGGAAATATCGCAACTTACGATGGAGGGAATTTGGCAGGGGAGGACGAATAGACTAGACCGTCGAGTGGAGGAGATTGCTGGTCACGTTATCGTGATGAAGTGAAGTTGCGACTACCGAATATGGTAAGGCGCACTTCGGCAACTGCGCCGAATCTGGGCCATTCCGGGCATAGCAGTCCTGCGGACTGCTGGATCCGTGTATGACATAATCAATATCACGCAATGACTAATATGCTGCATGAGCGACCATTGGTCGCTGGGATCGTCTATGAATCAATCAATCAATCAATCGATATAAGTATTGCTTCTGGCCCAAAACAAGATCAGCTTATCCTTAAACCATCCTGCCCCTCTTTATTTAGGCTTCCAGCTTGCAATAAAACTCTCAGGTTGAGCCACAGCAGAATGTCCGAGCAGCAAGCAGAAAGCTCCCATCTGAGTAGATGGCGAGTAAACTCGTAAGTCAAGTCCGCTAAACTAAACTGTCATCAAGGCTCTGATATAAATGTTCAACATAGTCCATTGGTCCAAGTCTTGGCCACTTGCCTCGTTGTGTTCCTGGTCCCTGGCATGAATTCGACTCTCCTTCTCCTTGGTGCTGGAGGGGGTCGTCCTGAGCACATCGAGATTGTCGACAAAGTGAGTCTTTAGGCAAAAGCTTGTCTAGGATATACTAACCTCATATCCAGACAAACGTTGTCGGCGCAAGTGTGACGGTTGTTGCCGGACTGTTTGGTGGCCCCATTACAAACAAGATAGGGCCAAAGTGGACATTAATGATTGCAGCTTCGAGCTACCCTGTCTGGTCAGGGTCGCTCTGGTAAGAAGCCTCCTCCTTCATTGGTTTTGCCATTATAGCTGAAATTGCTCCCAAGGTGGCTGGACCATACAGGAGGTGTAGGAGTTACCTTTGCATATATTGCAGGACTGTTCCACGGCATTGGTGCTGGTTTGTTCTACGCAGCAACAGGTAAGTCTACCCTCTCAAAGTGACCTGCGGACGTTAAATATTACCGCCCGAGTAGGCTTCGTGATCAGCAGTTACTCAACAGAAAGTGACCGAGGCAGATATATCGCCTCATTCTGGGCAGCTGGAGCGGCAGGCTCGTTGGCTTCTGCAGGTATCTCTCTATCTCGACAGCAATTTGTGTACGGTAACTGGGCTAATACTAAAATAAGTCACTGTCTTTGGTGTAACATTATCTTCTGGCCCACAACGAACGCGGCTTCCCACATCCGTTTTTATTGTCATTATTGCAGTTCAAGCCGTCGGTGTGCTCTGCACTGCCTTACTAGTGAGCCCTTCAACGATCAAGCGTAACGATGGAAGAAGCATTGCAAGATTCAAAGCCAGCACGTGGACTGGGGATGTGAAAGCTATGTTGAGGAACATCTTTACCCGAAAGCTGTTACTTCTTGCGCCAGCATTTATAGCCTCGCAAACCTTCATGTCATTCATGGGCTCGTTGAATGGATTCTACTTCGATAGCCGTACCCGTACCCTTAACAACGTGAGTAATCACTCTTGGCTACTATTCAGATTCCTTGGGTTCTCTGTTCTAACTGGTTAAGGTCATCTACTGGACATCTGCGCTGATTTCCTGGGGATTCATTGCTTTTCTGTGCGATTCTAAACTTATTGGCCGCCGGCGTGCGCGAGCCCTTATTGCCGCCGGCGTCGTGGCATCGTGCTTAGTTGCGGTGTGGACCGCAGTCATCTGGTTTCTGATTTCTCATCCGATTGATCGACACAAGAAGCCCCTAGGTACGGATTGGACTAACACGTTGAAGGCGGTACCCCTCTTGGTCATCTGGGTCTTTATGGGAGGAAGCTGGGCCATGTTCCAAGGTTACATCGTCTGGGTGGTGGGCACCTTCTCAAACGAACCCACGAAGCTTTCGCATTTCAGCGGATTCGCAGAGTCTATGAGAGCGCTTGGCTTTGCCATCGCATTTGGTATTGACTCTTATAAGGTCGCGTTCCTCTCCGAAGCTGGAGCCTATTTTGCACTCTACATGGTTGGCCTAATTTGCGCTGCTCTATCAGCTGCGAGATATACGACGGATTGCTACTACGGTAAGGAAGAGTTGGTGGTTGTTCCAAAGTCATTTGATAAGGTCATTGGGGGAAGTCTCCCTGAATCTGGGTCTATAGAAAGTTTGTGAATAAGGTTGGTGCGATGGGGTTGCACACACACACACCATTCTATTACGCCCAAGACAGGGTGCAAAACCCCAGGCAGCTATCGAAGACCTGCTAAGCATACACTAGAATTGTCCAAACTCGGTGCTAAGCCCTACACAATCAAACCCGTAGCGATCCAATGTCTGTTCGCTATAGCAATAGGCTAGAATAGATAGCGTTAGTTGTACGAATGCAATGGCGACGATCGTAACTTGGCGAGCTCCCGTCAATATACAGGACACCCCGAATCCGTTGCCTTGTGGGCGGCGCTCTTTCCACCACACGCCGCGCACTTAAAGGTCGTCGAGATGCATGTCGATGCCGCGTGCCCCTGGAGTGCACACTGTCCACAGACTGGAGCTTGGCAACGGTAATGTGGGTGGCCATAAAGGTGACAGCGATAGCATCGCGCAGGTTGACGGCCTATGACGAATGGGCGAGTGTATGCACACTCTCTCCGTTGACCATAGTAACAGTCATCCCCGCAGGAGTCTGTCAACCTCCTCCTTGGTATCTAGATATACCACCATCGAGCGATACTCCTTATCCACAGACACATTCCCGAGCCACCGCATCTTATGAACTTTGACCCCATTCAACCGGGCGAAGAGAATACAGCCACCTCGTCCGTGGTCACCTTGTGATATACCCTATCGACCCTCATGGATACCACTGCTCTCCATATAGCGTTCCTCTATCAAAGTGTGTTCTGAGCCAAGTGTCGTCCCTCTGTACCTTATCGACATCATCGCCATGAAAGAGAAGCGGATAACGACCGTTCCCCTTTGAATTGACTCCCAAACAGGTTATACCCTTCCCTTTAAGGGCATCGTTCACCCGCCTGCGCACCGTCCCCGCGTTCCCTTCCTTGATCTCCGGGATAGCAACTCGGCTCAGGTCGAGTCTAATACCTGGAATCTATCCAGGAGCGATAGACTGCGGTAGAGATGAAGGAGGCGATAGTGGTAAAGGGGCATTGGCAGTGGGAGTTGTGCCAATCCTAGGGAAAAGCTAGTTTCGTATAAGCCTCTCTAAGGCCTCGATGCGCTTCTCTGCCTTCTCTGCCCGCTGTCCCACGCTGGCAAGAGCAGTCTCCACGCGCGTAAGGAGGTCCCTAACTTGCATCCACTCATCGGAACTTGACATTGCTAATGCTGGCCTGGGTATCGTAGCTTTGGTTGAGTTCGTTCGCTTCGCTCGTGGTGGTGAGTTGGGTTCGAACGGTTGCGTACACTTCAGAGGGCGCCCGCGGGCGCTCGTAGTCTCGACAGCAATCGACCCATCATCATTCGATTCGCTCAGCAATTCAAACGAATTGCTGTTCTTCGGCATTTTCCCTCTTGAAACCCGATGGGGTTGCAGGCGGTGCAGGGGCCGGGCCTTTTGCTGAAAGCGGTATGGTAAGTAAGATAACGACTTCGGGTCAAATAGCGGCGGAAACCTTCCCTTCGTTTTTCACGATATGCGTTCTACACGTTATTGGTGGCGACAAATTTAAGCGCCAGGTGCGAAATTCTCATGTCATTCGCACCAACTTCTCCGCATAAGCCCTCGTATTCTTCTTGGCACGCTTCGAACGGGCTTCCATTGTTGAGAGAGGTTGGAGGTTGGAACGGTGTGGGGGAGTGCCAAATTTACCTCAAGATTGCATGTCGAGCCGACGAGGTGGGCAAAAGCGACTTGGAGCACCATCTCACTCGCCATAGAGCGGTAGCGATCCCTTCGCGAAAGGTAGCTAGGAGACGGCTGGGCCAGGAGAGTCTCTGCATCCGCAGTAGCTTCTAATGTCATTTGCCTCGCACTGTTCACGCCAAAGGGATAGATATGGATAATCCTTTCGAATTTGTCAACGTCGTTACTTCCAGCGGGCCGCCGACCAAGAATGACATAGCATCAAGGTCAAAGATCAAAGCCCACGTCATGAGGCAAGTTCACCAGAGGCGGCGAGATGCTAACAACAAATCCAAGGCGCTGCCTAACGCCAGTTCGCGCCGAACCATCGAGTTTCGCCCCTGCAAGAATCATGATACTTCGCGGGCGAAAAATGTAGCAAAGTCGACTCCGTTACAGTCGCGGGATGGCTCTCCTGAATCAAGCTCTTCGAGCGACAGTTCAAGAGAATCATCCCCTATCCATCCTGACAAGGGTCCCAACCAATCTGAGCAAACTGAACCACGGCACGATCGTTCTCTGAATTTCTGCCCACAATGCGGCATACTGGAAATTACTTCTCCCGAATCCAACGTAACGCAAACTTTCAGCCCATTCCCTACCATGCCCGAACCTACACAGGGCTCTCCCTCGTTGGTTCCTCTTTCGCCACTGCCTGTACAATTTACAAGTTTCATGCATGAGATGTTTCACCATTGTGAGTACTCTCACGTTGAGGGCGTAAGGGAATTTCTATTAACTCTCTATTAGTTCTTCATGTTCAGATGCCAACAACGAACCCTGCTATCTACAATAATCGAAAAGTACAGCCCCTACACCTATATAACACGCGGTTGCTCTTGACAGATCCTGCCGCAATCTATTGCATTGTTGCCATGTCAAAAATCCATCACTCTATATTGATGGCTAAGGCCAAAAACATGGATATGTCTACCCAGGGACTGGCACAAGCAAATACATTCTTATTTGAGGGAATACGACTTCTCCAACCTAAGATTCATGATGCACAAGAATCAGTGAGTGATGTTACGGTATTTGTCACTTCGAGCCTAGCCACAGCTGTGGGAATTTTGGCAGATAAGGCCGCGCTGGCAGCTCACCACAAAGGCATGATCAGAATGGTTGAGCTCAGAGGTGGAATTGATACCCTGCCGAGGTCTATAGCACATCATGTCTCTCGGTAAGTGTGGCCCCTTTGTAGTTTGACTATCGGTCTTCGACAATATCTCGTCTCCTAAAGCACACTCCTCTCTAACTCCTGACACTAGCATCGACTCAGCCGCTGCTTGGATCTTCAAAACCAAGCCCGGACTCAGCAAACCTATGTCTCGATTCCGAAATGTCTCCTCCCAGAATCTTATACTCCGCTCCCTTGTCCTCCACCCCCCGTTCACACACACAAGGCTCGAAGAGTTCTGCTATGCGCCTTTGTTTTCTATAGCAAGCGATCTGCGACATCTCACTAACCTTCTGGAACTGCATGACCGTGACCCTGACCGAATGGGGATTGACGAATGTGAATATTTCGAGGATACATTCGCAGCCACCCAATACGCAATAGTCTCATATCCCCATCCCGAAAATATGTTAATTCAAGACACTGCGGTATACCGCCAGGAGTGTTTCCGCCGCGCAGCTTTCTTATACTTCAACACAGCTCTTCGTTTACCCCCGTCTGTGGCCATGATCAAGACGATAACAAGTGCATTGATTGAAGCCCTCCAAGAGTCGGAGTTATCTAGCCTCTGGCAACCTTACCCGGACATATTACTTTGGGTGCTGTTTATGGGGCATTGCGGAGCTTCCGATCCTTTCGACGAAGGCTGGTTTGTGCAAGAGATCAAAAGATTGGCTAGATTTTTGCAGTTGAGCAACGCGGAGGAGATGGAAAACTTGATGCTAGAAATTTTATATCGAAACACAGTGTATCAAAAAGGGATGCGGGAGCTTTGGGATGACCTCGAGAAATTCTAAGAATTTGAAAACTAACTGTGTGGACGCTGCCTGGTTTCGAGGCGAGATGATCCCGATCCCATATTGGCGAAGGGAACCAACGGGTTAGAGGCAGCAAGCGAGAACAGATGGCAGCCCAGTATAGAACACCAGAAAAGTTCTCGTAGCGGAGTAGAGTCAAGAGAATCGACACTGGAGCAAGGGGGGAGGTTGAAGGAGGATGGTTGATGAAGGGGGAGAGTTAATGAAAGAGGATGGTTAGAGAAGGAGAAAGACAGACCGGGGCCAACTTATAGAACAGCTATTCCTCGAAGCTCGCCTACCCTGAACGGATTCGTATCTGCACCCTAGACGAATTCTCCCGAGAGCTGAGGTAGTCTGCCTTGGTCGACATGATCCTACATCCAAAAACCATACAAAAGGCCAACGGTGGGTCCCTTAGACATTTAGCCAATAAATACTATCTCTCGAACCCTACACGCATTATTCCGCCTATCTAGGGGTGCATCTAGTGTTCATGCCAGTGCATGGTGGCCAATTCTGCCTTAGTATAAGCTGGTATTAGCTGTGGTTCTCGCCATTAGGTAGGATCGGACGTCGCCGGAAGCAGCCTCCTTTAGCATTAAGATATATGAACTACTTGAGGGAGTTATTCCTATTATCAAGTGATAAGCAAAGCAGCAAGTCTAATATTTATGTCGTCTGCGACACTTCGAATTCGCGAGCCTAGAGAGGGATACCATGTGACAACAGAGGACTAAGCAATTCTAGCATATGCCGAATGGAGGTCGATGCCAGCATGTGTCTATAATTGCACGGGTTTCTGTCATCGCTTTTATCTTCTAATCAGCCACGGGTTGTCGAACCTTTCCAGGCTGTTGCCCACCTCTATAACTGGTAGCTGACCAAGCGGGCGGTCCGGCATGGAGGATATATCCAGGGCAGCCGAACCCCGAGGAGTTAGTTTTCCCAGGGTGAGGGTTTAGTCATGGATAATGAAGCTTGTAGATACGTTGTAATACCAAAGTCTCTCGCTGATCATCCTTCCGTGGATACAGCGCTTCTAGAGTACTACCTCGAGTCTACTGGAACGGCGACGGCAGAGCATTCTGTATGGCAATGCCGCGCAGAATCCATGGGACTACACACGAGTCACGAACGCAATATCTGCTGCTCCGCGCTAGAAGATGGACTCGCTATTGAACGGCTACGGTGGGGTTTCTGGGGATTGCTGTGATGCAGGAGAGGTTTTCACATCCTGTGCTACGCCGACAGCGCCCAATTTTCTGCCGGGGCACGTAAGCAAGCACACCAGGAGGATGAGCTGAAGGATGGAAGTCATGCGGTGCCGTTGGGCCTCCTGGGTGGCTTGCACTAAATGCCCTCGCAAGTAAGTACATAAGAAGTGCTCCTTGCTAGCTACTGCACCCACTCTGTCTCTCGATTAAGGCTATCCTATCGGATTTCTCCGCGTTCACGCCAGTCAAGTCTTCTTAGCTAACATCCAAGTAGAGGCAGCCAACAGGCTTTAGTGGTGATACGACGCCCATCGCATCTGGTGCCACCTTTCGAAGCCATTCAGATACAGAAGCCCATGAGCGTTCATTCTAAACCCCCCACGCTGCCATTTCATGGTCCTCGCTGCCGAAGTTCTTCGTAAAATACAGGATGAGTCGATATCTGCCCCGGGGAGCACCAAGAGCTGGTAGCGAGCTGGTAGTGAGCTCATCACATGGACTGGGACAAGCTATCGCATACTGTCACTTTCACGATGCGCTTTGGGAGGAGGTAGGGGGTTGAGAGGCCTGGATATTCGCAAATAAGGATCCTCTGCTGGCCACGGTGGCCTCCTTGCCTAACTTAAGATATTTTTAGTATACAAGTGGGTTATGGTTGCGACATTGCTAATAGTATTATAATATTAATTATTACTTTTTATTTAAAAAGCGTTATTAATACACTTAAATAAATTACTATATAAGCCCTTACTGGCTGCTTTAAAGCCTGGGGAGTAGTAGCGGCACGGCGAGGGGCGGGGCGGCGGGAACGAGAGCAGCCGAAAGTTTTGCTTTAGTAGCGAATTTCTTCTTATTATTAAAAATAGCTTTAACTTATTATAAGTTAGCGGTTGTTCTTTAATTAATTAATTTTAATTAATCGATCTCCGATTAGTAAATCGAAATTAATAAATCGAGAATCGAGTAATTTACTTTATTTTAATAAGTAAATCGTCGTTTTGTCAGAACGATTCTGGCGGAGCGCTTAAAGATACTTATAATATCGAAAGGAGTAATTAATTGGTTAATTAATTAATAATTTAATTAAGTGATAGATCGAGAATAATCGATCTATGAATTGTCGAGTATTTATAATAAAAAAAGAGATTTAGTATGAATGATGATTCTATTATACGGGGGATTTCTAGGTCTATATAACTACTCTAGCAAATCACGTATATATTCGCTTGTATAGCTTAATTAAATATTTGTTTACGAGCTTACGAGTTGACGTAAACTCTTACCGGAAGCTTAAAGCTTCCGAGGTTCAAAGCACGGAAGCCGGAGCTTTATGCAAAGGTAGTTAAGTATGGAAAGGTATGCTTAATATAATCTTATAAGCGCGTTATATTTGGACTTGCTGTTTTTATTAAAGCTTTATATGCGAGAGGCTTTTTTTCCTCTATTCTTTTTCGGATAGTTTTAAAATTAAATCGGAGCTATTATTTAAAAAGAGTTTTAAGAAGATATAATCGCGGAATCTTTAAGGATAATACGACGCGCAATAATAAATAATTATTATTCTTATATTATAAGAGTAATAAGCGCGGCAAGTAATACGGTACTAATACTGCTTCGACGTACTTTTTTTTTTAAAAAAAAGCAAAGGGATTTACGGCTTATAAGCGTTTAAAGAAAAATAAGAATATATTCGTTATCTTACGATATATATATAATATTTATTTTAATTTATATTAATATCGAATCGAATTCGAAGTAGAATTTGATTTATTATTTTAAATTAAGCTAAGTTATTTACATTTGGATTACTTAACGGGAGTCGAAGAGAATAAAATAAATATTAATACTTTTACTAATAAAAAAAGTCTTTAATAATATAACGGCGCAAATAAGTTCTTATTATATTATTATTAATAAAAGACTAAAAACGTAAAAGGAAAGGAATCGTAAGAATGCCCGAGTATAAATATATATAAAAGAGGCGCTAATACGGAGAGCCGCGCTAAGCTAAGCGAAGCTAGCCGGCTAGCGTAAGGCTCTACGACGTACTGCGACAAAAACATTCCCGATGCGGCCTAGCATCTGCAACCTCGGTTGCCTAACTCAGGTGGTTACCATATGACCAACACGTGATCTAGTGGATCGTCACACTGAGGTCTCGGCAAAATCCGTAATAAACCCCGAAGCTTACGTAGAGCCGTTTATAAGGATTTTAGCGAAGCGGCAGAGGCCGGATTAAAATTAACATATATAATATAAGTAAGTAATATAAGTAAATAGAAACAAAATATCTTATAAATTATTATAAATTATTATAAATAAAAGCTAAAAACAATTTAAAGCTAGATTTTAAGTTATTAATAAAAAGTTTTAATTACAAGACCTCGTTTCCTACATAGAGCCTTGTCAGTCAAGCACTCTCAGAGGCTCTTTTCAACGGACAAAGACATCTAAAGTTGAAATCAACAATGGAAATGCATCGGAGAGATTACCTCCTATTCGAAAGAATTTTCGAAGAGAGGTGCATGAGTACTGCTCCACAATCTATACTCGAGATTGATTTTGGGAGGCAGTTGGATCGCTTCACGTGGCTTGACTACTGGAAAGTAGCGCGCCCGGTTGTTGAAACGCTTGTCAGAAATTGTTAGTATTACTCCGGTATCATTAATTATGCCTAATATGATTACAGCAATAATCAGCCTCGCCAATCTGAGTGTGTCAAATCACTCTCAGTCGGACATAGAAACTCGATGTGTTGAGGGGCAAGAAACAACAGACGAGAAGGATAATGGCGTACCTAGAAAAGCCTTGCTGAGCAAACTCATTTCGAGTTTGATTTATGTTTTTGTCTTAGCTTGAAATCTTCTTTTAAACATCAATGGGTGACGGACGGACGGTCTGTCAGGAAATGAGTAGGTGACATACCACCAAGACATTCATTCCGTTGAAGCGTTGGTACGCCGTTGAATAAAATGTACGATCTGCTTTCAAAATACATAATTCAGTGTCTCGTAGAAAGATTTCCTATCACCCTTCCCTATCCCAAAGCTCGGGTCCAAATTCTGTCATCAATAACCACCATCCCAGCATTCGGAAGTCTATCACGTAATTATTCACTAATCACTGTCTGGCGGGTCCCAAGCTGACAAGCTGGATAATCCCCTGCTCTGCTCCCTCCATCCACCGTACCCCACGGTTTGGGGAAGTTGTTTGCGCAGAGTTGAGAGTCCGTACGGTGTGTATGGCCACACCCAGAATATTGTAGGTAACGTGGTTGCACATATCCTTTGAAGTATCAGAGTAGAGGAGAGAATCATGCCACTTACTTATAGCTTAATTATGCGTCTAATGTTCAATTGTGTTCTTGTGTAGAGTTTAGTGTAGGAAGGTGATTTGAACGTTAGTGCAAGCACTGAATTCAGGAATTTGAAGAGATATATAAAACAAAATGGGGCATTGGGTTGATAAAGTCCGTTGCCTAGAGAAAGAACGGCCTAGCGACCTCCGAGCCAATAATCAGTACTCCGTTGTTGCCACGGAACTGATGTCTGTGTGATAGATAGAGCATTCACACATATGGTCTGTCGTGTCCCACCAGCAAGCAGGGTTGGTTGGACTTCTCGCATTCACATTCTATGAAGAAAATATTTCTGGCCCCTGCTGGTACTCGGTGAGAAAGTAGAAGGCAGGTTCTGCCGCTTAACAAACGGTGCTTTTGCTTCTCTTACTCACCGTGTCGCTCCAGCAAGCGAATCATCTTTAATTCTCAATCCTGACGTGCCAATTGAGGAAGAGGTGATCCCTGATTACAACCCTAAAAATTTCTATCCGGTAATCCAGGGGATATATTTCACGACAGATATAAGACTGTGGCAAAGGTTGGATGGGGCACTTGTTCGACCGTATGGCTTGCTCGAGATCTTAATCGGTATGCGCCAAGACCCCTTAGATTTATTTAGTAATCCTTTGACCCATCCACAGAGAGCGGCAGGCAGACCGTTATGTCGTTCTGAAGGTCAACAACTGCGACTTTTCCTATAAGGAGTCAGCGGACGATTTGAAAACCTCTCAGCATCTGGCAGCGGCGAATCCTTTGCACAACGGCCATTCACTCGTGAGAACTGTCATAGACAGCTTCGCAGTCACAGGACCAAATGGAACGCACATAGTTTGGTTTATAAGCCAATGAGAGCATCCCTCCGACTATTTCGGCGACATTTCACAGATTACAGATTTCCACTACCCCTTCTCAAGGGAGGATACTTACAAATGCTCTAGATGAGTCTCGATTATCTTCATTCGGAGTGTCAAATTATTCATACAGGTGGGTCTGATTCAATTTCTTAACGCCGGCTTATACCAAGGCTTACCTGACTATTCAAGACCTCAAATTCGACAATATTTTAGTGGGATTTGAGGATCCTTCTGTGATTGAGGATTTTGTGCAAGGACAAGTTGAAAATCCTATGGCTCAAAAACTCGTGAACGGTCGATCGATCTATCAGTTACACAACAACTTTGGACCACTACGGTCACTATATATTCTGCCAAAAATAGCCGGCTTTGGTCTGGCGCAGCGAGGAGATAGCTCGCAATTGCATCTACTTCCTATTCAACCCGATCACTACCGTGCTCCAGAGGTTGTCCTCGGCAGAGGATGGACATATAGTGCTGATATATGGAACCTTGGCGTTCTTGTGCGTCCCCAATCGTCTGACACGAGAGGGCGATGTTGCTGACAAGAGCATGATATAGATTTGGAATCTGCTAGAGAACAAAGACTTGTTTACAAGGGTCCATTCGGCCGAGGGGAAATACACTAGCCAAGCACATCTCGCAGAGATCATTGAATTGCTAGGTCCTCCTCCCAAAAATCTCATTGATCGGGAGAGAGACGGACGCACACGAAAGTGGGGTCTTGATATTGAGAATGCCCAAGGCAAACTTTGCGACAGAGCTAGTACATATTATGGACGGCCATCCTTTGACTCTCAAGGTAAGATTCAGGAAAAAAGTCAGTGCCACCGCCAACTTGTAATTTCAGGTGAATTCATACACAAGGACCTAATTCCTAGCAATCTTCACTTAACGAACTCTGTTACTTCAATTCAAGGAGAAGAGAAGAATTTGTTTCTCCTCTTCGCACGCAAGATGCTGCAATGGTTGCCCGAAGATAGAAAGGCCGCTAGGGAGTTGCTTGAAGAGCCATGGCTTAATGTGTAATTCAAAGGAGTGACGTGTGGTCTATATATAAAGACTAAGTGAATTATCCTTAATTGGTCAAATATCTCTTCGTGATATACTCACCAGTCCCAACGCTGCTCACCGAGAGATTCTAATGATACTTATCCCAGTGCCTGACCATTGGCGAGCTGCGCTTTGCAGAAATACCAAGCCACAACTGGGCAAGAAAATACTTCCGGGCTCGCAATCCTGTTCTACTTTGCTAAAACGTTGCGAAGTTCCGAAGATACTCTCCTTGTGGCCAGATTCGATTGGTTAACTAGCACTTTTCCAAAGGTCTATCGACGCTGTAATGCGACGATTCAGTAAACCATGGTAATGGAGCCTAATTGTAGTTATACCATTAATCTACTCACTAATATAGTACGTGGTGAACGGAGTACGAGAGGAGGCGCAAGCAGTGAGTTGAGTGAGTGAGTGAGTGTCCTACGAATTGATTCGGGGCTGAGCCGAGCCGAGCCGAGCAACGTCACCGTCGCCTCTCCGTCGCAAGCTCAAGGAAACACCAGCACCGCGGCTCCGGACCAACCAAGCTGCGCCCACCTCGTACAACACTGCGACGCGACAACCTCATTCTTCCACTCACGTTCGAGTCTTACCCCAAAACCTTAGCTGCACGATTCATCTACGGCATCTCGCAATCGATTCGCATTTACCAAGTGCGCCTGTCAGTCAGGAACCCTCCGTGTCGTGCTGTGCCAGGTCATCTATCTGTCTTCCTTCTCGTGTTTACCACAGAGCCTCCTCTCACTCACCACTTCTCCGTACTTTCCTCGACCATGGCCGACGACAATACCCCAGACAGATTGCTCTCCGAGCCTCCAGATTTCTCCAATCAACATCGCGAACGGACTGGCAGCATGTCACTCGGAGCAGCTCCAAATGCCAATGGTGATGAGGTTTCCCCCCTCAATGGCGACTCGATCAACACATCTGCGCCCCCGCCCGTCCTCACCAACCCCAATGCGAAGGCAGTGCATGATGTGGTCAATTCTGAAATCGGAGTCTCGACCTTGCTAAATCGGTTGAAGCAGAGCATAGCATCAGCGAAGGTAGACAGCCCTCTTTGCCCATTGGAAGTACTTGGCACTGATACTCGTCTAGGAATTCGCTACCTTTCTCAAGAAACGCTCCACATTAGAAGAGGAGCATTCAAACGGACTCAGGAAGCTATGCAAGATAACGGCGGACAATATCAGAAGACCAGAGCATCGACATGGCTCGTTCCTGCAGTCATACGAGGAGGTTACGAACATTCACGAGCGCATGTCGGACAATGGGGCACAATTCGCAACATCGCTGCACCAGATGCACGAAGACCTTCTTGAAATGGCAGCGAACATAGAACGTGGGCGGAAGCATTGGAAGACAACTGGTCTCACTGCAGAGCAAAGAGTGGCCGATGCGGAGGCAGCTATGAGAAAGTCCAAAGCCAAGTACGACTCGTTGGCAGAGGACTATGATCGAGCAAAGACTGGAGACCGTCAACAAAGCAAGAAATTTGGTCTGAAGGGCCCCAAGTCCGCGCAACAACATGAGGAAGATCTTCTTAGGAAGCTCCGTGCCGCAGACGAAGACTACGCTGCCAAAGTACAGGCAGCCCAAAGCCAAAAGTCCGACTTACTGTCCAAGACAAGACCCGACGCTGTCAAGGCCCTCGAGGATCTCATCAGGGAATGCGATTCGGCATTGACATTGCAGATGCAGAAGTTTGGTAAGTGATTTATCCGCATTTAGTGGTATCCTCTGACTGGTACAGCTTCATTCAACGAAAAGCTTCTACTGAGTAACGGACTGAACGTCAGTCCTCTCAAGGGCAATGAGTCTGGAAACCAACCCCGCAGTCTCCGTGAAGCCGTGTATGCTATTGACAACGAGAAGGATCTGAGCAGCTACATCAGTAGTTTTGCTAATAAGGTCCCTGCCCGAAATTCAGAAATCAGATATGAGAAGAACCCTGTGAGTCTCACCGATCTCGTCTTTCTGCGAAGCTAACAATCGATAGGTATTGCATCCCCCTTCACATGCTCCACAGCCAACGGTTACCCCATTACAGCGACAATCAGATCCTCAAACGTCGTCTTTTGGAAGCCGGCCGCAAGGACCACCACCGGCACTAAATACAGCACAATCGCCACAACAGGCACAGCAAATGAACCAGCCGTTCAGCCAACACACTCCGCCGGCTATACAACAGCACGAACGAAGCTTCAGCCAAGGCCCCTCGATGCAGCAATTTGGTGCCATGCAGGGCGGAAATCCCCCTCGTGGACCTGGACATGGAGCTTCCTACGGTTCTGGCTCAATCAGTGCCAGTGGGCCTCCCCAATTATCGACTCTTCCATTCCAGAACGCACAGCCCCAGCCCCAGCCTCAGCAAGCCTTCCAACAACCTCCACAAGCAGCCCCGCCTCCAACCTCGTACTCACAACCCCCACCCACTCTCAGCGTTGTGAATCTGCCTCCATTGAAGCCAGTCTTTGGTTTAAGCCTGGAGCAGTTGTTCGAGAGAGATGGTTCAGCAGTACCCATGGTGGTTTACCAATGTATTCAAGCTGTCGATCTCTTCGGTTTGGAAGTTGAAGGTATATATCGTCTGTCGGGAACCTCATCTCACGTGAACAAAATCAAGGCAATGTTTGATAATGGTAAGTCTCCAGGCTTCACTGTCCCAATCTAGGCCCAACTAACCCGTGCGTAGATGCTTCGAAGGTCGACTTTCGTGATCCTGCGAACTTTTTTCACGATGTTAACAGTGTTGCTGGCCTGCTGAAGCAGTTCTTCCGTGATCTGCCCGACCCTCTACTGACAGCCGAGCATTACGCCGGGTTTATCGAATCTGCCAGTAAGTATTCACCGAATATCCTCCCTGCTGTATCCAGCTGACATGCCTAGAACACGAAGACGATACCGTTCGTAGGGATTCATTGCACGCAATCATCAACAGTCTCCCAGATCCGAATTACGCAACTCTGAGGGCGTTGACGCTGCACCTCAACCGTGTACAGGAGAGTTCCCCGGTGAATCGCATGAACGCTAGCAATCTGGCTATTGTGTTTGGGCCTACACTGATGGGTGCAAACACCGGACCGAATATCCAGGATGCAGGTTGGCAGGTTCGTGTCATCGACACAATACTGCAGAACACATATCAGATATTTGACGACGACTGAGTTGGTCGGAGTCAGTAAGGGGAGACAGTAGGGCTGCATGGTATTTAGTAATGTACAATACACTGGAAACTGCGTTGGAGCGACTACCGATTCCCATGGCCTTTCCGGGCAATTGAAGCAATGTTTAGTTCTTGTTTTCGTGGAAGTCTCATATCTCAAGTAACACTCAATTCAAGATGACTGGCAAGGCTCCCTGGAAGTGACAAGACGGTACATTTTCTCTCGGCACACGTTGAGCGAGGCAATTCCAGGATGAAGGCGATCTCTTGGCCTAGATCCACTGCACCCAGAAACGGGCATCGAGTACAGTAGGTAATAGAATGGGATGGCCCATCCCGCGCGTATCGTACGTCGTATGACCCATGAAAATAGCTGGGCTTCCACTATGGTGTGTAGCCAGTCCAACCAATGCCGTGCGAGGGACATGCCCCCCTCCCACGCACTAGAACCCAGAAGGCACAAGTCTGGCTCACTAGCTTTTCTTTTCTTTTTCTCTCCGATCTGATGGGATCTGGTTGTGATAAAAGATAAAAGGGCCATTGTCGCTGATACTACGGTCTCGTTTTCACTACCCTGATTGCTTACTACTGGATTTCTGATAGTCTCGCAATTGATTGTGTGTTTTGTTGAATTTTGACTTGTAAAGTCCTTCTCTTACACCCCTGCCCAAGGCATCGCCACTCTTACAGTACCATCTTCCAACATGGGACAACCTTCTACCCAGGCAAGCAATGCCATCATCTACCTGTCATATGGCGCCTTCCTGTATGTACAGACCAAAATTTTGTCTTAGCAAGAAGAGCGTGGGCATGCTGACCATATCTCAAGAGTGTTTGGTTGCTATATCGCATGGCGACTAAGACACCAGTCTAAGGTACCTCCCATCCAGAGCATCGAGGAATGACAGCAACGGACAGTAGAGACGATCCTAACTCCTAAACAGGCCGACTATCTCTCCTCGAACAGGACTCAAACTGGTTAGATTTCTCAGCCTCATCATAGCGCAACGTTCTCACCCTCTTTCTCGGACATCTGAGCTGCTTTATTTGATGATTCCGAGGACCCCTTTTCCTTTTTCTAAATGCGTGCATTGACTGACTTATAAACAGCGGTGCCTCTGGCATTGAACTTCATTGCGTCTGGTTAGTAGAAACTCGCGTGCAAAATATCAACCTCGCAATCAAAACGCGGCAGTCCACCAAACCGCCCATCAAGTGGCAGTACGCAAGCAAACCAAAACAGAACAGAGCAAAGTAAAGCAGGGCAATCGAAAATGAAGATCCTCGAGAGGGGATCAACTAGTTGTGAAGAGGTTCGTATTTGTCAACACCGCTGGTCCTCCTGGGAGAGCATCTCCCGTCTCGGGATTTATCTATCACTCTGTGACTTTGACTCTCGAGATGGAGGGGGCTTCTGGGAGGATCAGCGCGGCTTCACTACGGGCGCCGATTCAATACAGTTTACTTGTGATCCAACTCCCCTCCCTTCCTTCACCGAGCATGCAGAGGGGAGAGATCACCGGTCCTGTGGAGATGAAGCTGAGATTGTACCGTGAACACTCGAACAAGTTAGGACTTGCGTGGGAAAGTGACTGCCGCTTTGAACAACCCCCTCCCCCTTCCAAGAAAATCTGAAAGCTAACATCAGCCCCTCTTACTTGTAAACAGCTCTCGGTTCCGGTATCCTCTTCGCTTATCCTCAACTTGCTACCATCACTGGTGTGCAGGGTGTTGTGGTCTATGCTGTTGCTTCTGCGGCTCCTCTTCTGATCTTCGCTTTCCTGGGCCCGATCATTCGGAAGAAATGTCCGGAGGGCTTTGTTCTCACGGAGTGGACGAGGCAGCGTTATGGGATTATTACGGCGCTGTACTTGTCGTTCCTTACGCTTGTTACGATGTTCCTCTATATGGTCGCTGAGCTGTCTGCCTTGCAGCAGATCATGACTGCCTTGACTGGAATGAGTGAGTTACTCTGGTGAAGATCTGGTTCCATGAGTCTTGCTTTCTTCCCATCCGAGTGAAAATACTCGAGCTATAGCTAACTTTGGTATAGATGGTCTCCCCATGGTTATCGTCGAATGCGCAGTAACAACAATCTACACATGTGAGAAACACTACGTACGCCCTTCAGCCCTTCCCGACTAACTAAACCCTCAAGCTCTGGGAGGATTCAAGATCTCCTTCATCACAGACAACATCCAAGGAGCAATGGTCGTAGGACTCAGTACGTGAACCAAATCTCAGAACATCTTGTCAACCTAAACACCACACAACAGAAGCTCACACATCCTTCCTAGTAATCATCGCCACCATAACCGTCGGCGTCGAGACCAAAATCGACAAATCCCTCATCGACTCCTCCGGCCTGACAAAGCCCACCCTCCTAGGCTGGCAACTCCTGTACATCCTCCCCGTCGCCATCCTAACCAACGACTTCTTCCTCTCCAACTTCTGGATCCGGGCGTTCGCCTCCAAGACCGACAAAGACCTCTGGATCGGAATCTCCATCGCCGCAGTCGCCGTCCTGATCATCCTGACTCTCGTCGGCACATCCGGCCTGATCGCCGCGTGGTCGGGAGCTTTCGATCCCACGAACCCCGAACAAGACGGTAGTATCGCGTTCTTCCTCCTCCTCGAGCAACTGCCCGCCTGGACCGTGGGAATCGTGCTCGTCATGGTCGTCTCCCTCAGCACAGCCGCGTTCGACAGTTTCCAATCCGCCATGGTCTCCACAGCCTCCAACGACCTCTTCCGCAACAAGCTCAATATCTGGTGGATCCGCGCCGCCGTCGTCCTGATCATCTTCCCGGTCGTAGTCATCGCCCTGAAAGCACCCAGCATCCTCCAGATCTACCTGATCTCGGACCTCGTCTCGGCTTCCACCATCCCGGTCCTGATCTTGGGTCTGAACGACCGCTTCTACTGGTGGCGAGGCTTCGAAGTCGTCGTTGGAGGACTGGGCGGTATCCTCTCCGTCTTCATCTTCGGGACGATCTACTTCGGCAGCGCGCTGCAGGGCGCGAAACTCATGTTGCTCGAGCAGGGACTGTACGGGAACGACTGGAGTGCCTTTGGAGCGTTCGTCGCTGCGCCTGTCGGTGGTTTGCTCTGGGGTTTTGGAGCGCTGGCAGTGAGACTTGCGTATCGCTTCTTCGAGGCGAAGATCAAGGGCCACAGGTTCGATGCGCTGGATCGTCCGGCCTATCTTGATCGAAGGGTTGAGGGGACTTCGGAATATGCTGAGGGTGGTGAGGTTCAGAGTGATCCTCGGGCTGGGCTCGTTACTGTGGATCATAAGGGGAAGTTCTTCTGAGCTCAGTTCAGCTAAGGCTGGATGGTCACAGATGGAAAGGCTGAAGCGAAAGTTGTGTTCGCTAAGCGAGGGGGAGAGACTGTGTGTGGTGGGTTGTGACAGTCGGGAGTTCGAAGTTGGTACAAATGGTGGTGATTGGAAGAGTGATGTTTTGGTTTTTTCTTTCTCTGTCTAGTTTCTGCTGGATCTGCATCTCTCGCTAGATCCAGGGAGGCTGTTTGTTTGTTGGTACAGCCAGCACTCACTCCACTCACTGTCATTAAATTTTTCCTGTCCCCATATCTCCGTACTGTACATACATACATAATCTACAAAATCCGCCAGGTCATACTCCTGGCTATGCAGTATCTCCAAATCTACCAAGCAATACATCGTACAGTACATCCCACCCAGCCATACCGTCTACTCAAAGAAGGCACGTCACTTCAATCAAAAGCCTCCCACCTGCTGATCAAACTACTCCTCCAACTTCTTCATCTCCCTCTCCTCAACATCTTCCAGCGTAGTCTCCGTAGTCGTCCCCCAAACCTGCCACTCACCCTCCTTCCACGCCCTCGCCATCTTCTGCAGCACAAGATACTCCACAACATCCTTCTCCTTCCCACTCCCCGGCACAATCTCCAACTCGCCCCCTTTCCCCTTAACCCACCTCGTCAGCCTCTGCGTCGAAGAAATCCTCACCACCGCCTGCCTGATCGCCATGCCATCAATCGGGATCGTCGCCCCCCTGTGAGAAACCAACTTCGCGCTCTTGTTATACCTCACCAGCTCCCACAGGACCTTCTCATCCTTCTGTCTATTCCCCACGCGGGAGCGGAACGTCTCGAAGATGCCGTCGGTGCAGATCCGGCGCAGGGTGTTGATCTCGCCGTCTGCGAAGGACGTGTACATCTCCCTGTGGAGCGCGAGGGCCGTGGGAGCGATTTGCCGGCGGCCGAGCTTGATGGAGCGCTTGAAGAAGTTGCGGGTGTTGGAGCGGCGCGGGGAGGAGATGTAGAGGGCGAAGAGGGAGAAGCGGTCGCGGAGGCGGGTCTTGATGTGTTCGAATTTGAATTTGAGGAGCGTGCTTAGGGGGGTGGAGGTTATTTGCGGCGCGTTGGTGCCGGTGGGAGTTATGAATGTGTCTTGAGGTGGAGAGTTAGTAGCTGTTACTGGGTGGTGGGTGGATTGGTTGGTAGGTGGGTGGGAGGAGGGAGGAGGGAGGAGGGAAATATACCAGGGAGAATCCCAATATCAGAAGGCAGTTTCTGCGCTTGTCTCGACATAACTCTCAAGCTGGGGTTCGACGTCTGACGCGGATGTTGTGCTCGCATCATATTCCGGTCTTCATACTGGCGGATGGAGGATTGGGAGAAGCATTGTCGCTGTATGTGAGGGCGAGGAGAGGAGAATCTCAGGACTTTGAACAGTGGCAGTGGCCGTCGGAGGGGTATTAAATGTGCCATGGTAGGTGTGAGGATTGGATGTGGAGGGGAGGAGGGAGGTTGACGGTACTAAAACGTGCAAGGAATTAGACAGCGCTCGGGACTTTTTTTTTCTGGGATCGGCTGGGATATCGGTAGACGCGCACAACACGCGGCACGCGCGCGGCACGGCCAGTTTGTCACTAAAAGTTTGTTATCTTTGAAGGTGCGGTTGAGAGTCGGAACGGCATATAACGGCAATCGGCCGCGGCTACTTCCTGACCAAACACTCTTCTCCCTTGCTTACACGCTCAACTTCGTCTGTTGCACTCGCCCACGACATTTGCTGTTAGTATTATTTATGTTGACCGCAAAGTATTGTATTAAAGAAATTGAGAGTAAGTTCGCGGAATAGATCACTAGTCTTATTATCTAAAGACTAATCTTTCGCCCAATTTTAGTAATTATTTCTATAATTTTATAGCTCTTATTTCCTTATATATTACTCTTTACGTAAAGTAAGAAGAGCCTCTACTGATTAATACATGCTTTGGGCGGATTAGTGTCCACGTGAGTAAAGCAACACATATATATATATGATATTAAGTAACGGAAAGTTTTATAGAAAACTCAAAATGCATTTCAAATCATAATATAACGGTCCGTGTATTTACTCGGTGTAAATACAGGAAGCTGTTATTAATCTTAAAGATCGCGAAGTAAGTATATTACGTACGGCGAGATGAACAGTTATTAATATAGGTAAGATATTATTTTTGGTTAAGCACGAAGCTCTTATTTAATAGTAGACGTGCTAGTTTTATATAAAACCTTCGTTCTCTTAAGATCTTTTAAATCTCTTAGATTTTTTTTGGTTTAAAAGATTCGAGAGATTTAAGGATTTATTACGTGACTCGAGGTCGCGTCATATTACAGTTTAACGTATTAAAAGAAACTTATTAGTTTACAAGTGTATTCAAAAAGTTTAATAACTCTTAAGAATTATATTCTTAAAATTTCTTTACTTCTTAAAACTGCGCGGCTTTTAAAATACTTCCTCTTAGGACTTAGTAGTCGTTTAAAAGCGTTTATAATATTATCTTTTCTTTAGTTTCACCTAGTTCTTACTCTTAAGTATACTAAAAGAAATATCGACGATATTATCGGTTGTCTTTTTGTATTTAGTATAAGGTCGCTCGCCTGTCGTAATTCGTTAAGGCTTACGTAACGTAATAAAAAATGTCGCGTTACGTTAGTTTTACGTATCGAGAGCTCCGTGTGACGCTTATTTTATAAAAGACGGCAATTACGTGTGACTAGTGCCTTATGTTTTATAGCGGGAATATAAAGATAATAAGAGTTTTTTAGATGTAAGTAGAATGTATCCTTCCTGCAAGGAATGGAAATCTTCCCGAAGACACCCGAGTTGATTGTGAGCCTGCCATTGACGTCCAGCACTGGCTACATTGGACTTGTAAGCAAAGGCCCTTGACGACCGAAGTGAAGCGCGCAGCATGACGGGCTGCCAACCGCCCGACAGAAAAAGCAGAGCCCACTTTCGAGCACAAGCTCTTGCTGGGCCAAAATTAAGATTTACTCACCATCAGCACACTGTAAAATAGCACCTGTGTAAAGTCAGCATCATTGTAGTAATAGTCCGTGAGGGAGCCATCCAAGTAAGCGCTACCGATCACTGTATACTGGTTGGTGCCCATTGCGGAACGTGTAAGAGAAGAGGATATGCATGTCAAGGATACGCAATTATATAAGAAAAAAAGTAAAAAAAAAGAAATAAGTTATATATAAAAATAAGCTTTATAAAATCCCGTTTAATTTTAGTAACTTTTTAAATAAAAAGTTGTCGTATAGGCACAGGCAGCTGCTCACTTGGCACTGCACGTGACCTAATTAAGTTCTGCTACTGTAGACTGCCTTCAGGAAAACAACTGTTTCTCTTGATTCCTTTAATAATTAAAATATTAATTAAAATATTAATTAAAATATAATTAATTATTTTAATTCAATTAACTGCTCGCAGTGCTTTAATCTACTTCTATATTATATTTATAAGCCCCGTTGACGAAGCTATTAAGTTAGTATTCTTCCCTCTGTACGCTATTGATTTAAATAAAGCTTATAAAGTAAGTTTATAAGTGAAACGCATTTATTATACGTTACAGAGTTTTTTATTTTATTTTAAATATAAATTTACACAGTTGTTTTCTACCAACTTTTCTATTCTATTCTGGACAAGTATAAAGCCGAGCAACTGGACTCGATACCTCTCTACTCCTAGTCCTTCCTCTTTTATCGAACACTCGGAGCTTACGAGAGCAACTCCTTCGCTATAATAGACTTAACTTTAGCTTTTTTTTTTAAAAAAAAAAATTATCGAACTCCTCTTAATTATAATAAACGCACTTAAACTCCTTAATAATAAGTGTTTAAATCCTTTTATATCTTTTATAAAATATAAAAAATTAATAAACTTTACGTTATTAATTACTCTTAACCTTCTCGACGCCGAACCGAAGCCTTTATCGCTAAACGACTTAAAAGTATAATAAAATAAAAAGCTATTAAGTATAACTTCTAAGCTTAGGCGAAATAAGATAAAGATACTCGCGACTTTATAAAACACAGCCCTAAGCCAAGCGTATTACTACCGGCAAAAGCTATAATTAAAAATATAACTTTAATATATATTACTTTTATAAAAGAATACGTAAGAAAGCTCGTATAATAGACAGAAAAGGCTCGAGCTTATAAGGCAGCTTATAAGTAGATTTAGGAGATAATTAATCCTTTTGTTTATGGAGAAGGAATTAAGAAATGCGAGAACAAATAACCTTATATAAAAAAAAGCAATTAACCGAGATAATAAATAGAAACCTTTTACTTAAAGTTATGGATTCTTTAATTACTCCTCCGGGTCCTTAAGAGAGATTACGCCCCTTCGAAAACAAGTACTCGCACGCTAATATAATCTACTTATAGGAAAAAGCTCGCTATTATTAAGGTAAGGCTAGTTAATCTTAAAAAATAATTTCAAAAATAAAAAGCGGCTTGTCAAAATACTCTCTTATACGACTTACCGGACGTTAGAAGACTGCTAATAGTGCTTGACTTTATTAAAGCCGTGTAAAAGAAGCTCGCACCGGAATGAAAAATAAGAGATTTAGTGTGCATGATAATTTTATTATAAAGGGGATTTCTAGGTCTATAAAACTACTCTAGCTAATCACGTGTATATTCACTTGTATAGCTTAATTAAGTATTTGCTTACGAGCTTACGAGTTAAAATAATCTCTTACCGGAAACCAGAGCTTTATGCGAAGCCGGAGCTTTATGCAAAGGTAGTTAAGATATAGAAAAGTATACTTAATATAATCTTATACCGAATGCGGTAGCTTAAGCTGTATGCTTAATATAATCTTATAAAAAACGAAGTATATATTATATTATAAAATAAATTACTTAAGTTTATTACGTTAATTATAATAAGTATCGGGCATCTGGACTTTAAGTGCCTCGGGTTTACAAACGAAGGTTTCTTAAGTTCTTACTTCGCTTTCCTTGCCGATTACAGATCTTACTTTAAAAGCTATTATATCGAGTAACGATACTTTAAGTATAATACTTGAAATATAACGTTTTTAATTTTACTAGTATTATACGTATAAGTTTGTCGGTTAGTATTAGTTATAAAATAAAGTTATAAGAGTCGAGTTCTTAATTAAAATTAAAACGTTATAAATAAAGTAAATTATTATATGAATTTGAGTATGAAGCTTTTATTTAATAGCAGAAATACTAGTCTTATATAAAACCTTCGATTCTTATGTAAGCTATACGAGCCGGTCTTGCAGAGCGCGTAAGCCCTCGCGACCCGTCTAGCAGACTAGTATAATACGTGACTTCTGGTTACTAAACCAGCGGCTAACTAACTATCTCTTAGTTACTATTAAATATATAAAATAATTCTTAAGTTATATAACTTACCGAGTTTGCTTACCCTTCTTAGATTATACAAGTCCATAAGCTTATACAATCCTCTTAAAGTATACTACTTCTCCGGGTTGTCCTTCCTGACTGGCTTATACAATCCACGTGGATTACATATTCCCAGAACGTGATAATCGGTTACGAATTGTCTTAATTATAAAAAGCTAAGATTAAGTTAAGAAATTAAAAAATATCCGATAATACGAAAAGGGCTAAAAAAAGCGGTAGGAATTATAAATTATAATAAAATTCCTCTATCTGTGACAGCGCAGTATCAAGGCACACGACTAGCAAGTAATTAGCTTTACCGCTAGGCCAACTAACCTCAAAAGGGTATTAGAATAGACTAGCATCTATTCTGCTAATCGGTTATATATATAGGTTACCGAAGTAAACCCGAATCTGTCACACGATCGACGGTAAAACTATTAAATAAGCAAAAAGCGTATAAAAGCAATCGTAAGCGGGCCAGACTCTTTAATTTTAAATGCTATAAGATTTAAGTCTTAAGCGCTTACGTAAATCTCTTAGCTATATCCCGAAGTATAAAAAGATTCTTAATAATAAACTAATATTATCTAATTTATTAAAAAAACGAGAGTAAGATAAAGTTAAAAATAATCATAAGAAAACGCTATAATAACTAATAATAACGACTAAGTTCAACTTTATATAAAAAAAGGGGGTTAAATATAATAAGAAGCATTGCTTAATTAAGGAGTTTATTTTATTCTTTCGTATAAAAATCATAAGTTTATAAATATAAAAGAAAGAATAAAATAAAAGTTACGAGGCTTTTATTATATAATATATATTTCCTTTAGATTTATTAAAATAAGTAACAATAACTTAATAACTATAAGCGGTAAATACGAAATTAAGGCCGAATTATAAGCGATTATATAAACTTTTAATATTTCTACTTCCAGCCTGCCCACTTCCAAAACGGTGGCAGCCATCACTTCGCATGCACCGATCCTGGTCAGCAACCTCATGTTGTCTTTGGAGGGCAAGGAGCCGGAGCCAAGCTACGATAGCTATACCTCGTGCCCACTTCTCACAGAGTATGGAAAGGTGCTCCTTGCAGAGTTCAAGTATGGTGGAGAGCCGAAGGAGACATTTAACGGCTGAGTCGGGATTGACCAAGCAGTTCATCGGAGGGCATTCTATCACCTGAAGGACTTCTTTCCATGGGTGTACAGAAAACATATGGTGAAAGGCACTTGGGGCGGGCCTAAGGGGTTCATCAACTGAGATAACCTTGGATCTAATGTATCCTTTCATTCGCATCGATAGGGTGCGGGACCTTGACCTGCAATATGAACCAGTCTGCTTGTACCATTCATTTTGTGGTCGATTAAATTCGAGTACTGTATAGATCACGGTTATCATGATACCGAGAGTGCCTCGTCTCCTGTACAATATCAAAGCACGGAATTTAGAACCTTAATATTCCTCTCAATACTTGACCGGAGAGCAACCAGTTTCACCAATGAACGTGCTGGCTCTCATTTGCTACTGCCAGTCTTGTTTTTCTTGTTTGTTGTCAGCCGTTGGCCATTGCCATAGATTGACTTAACCCGATGACTTGATAACCCGATTTCACACGAAATAAAAGTATTTGTTGGCATTGCCTCTCGCACTTCAACACTTGCACAGGAATATATCTAGGTGGTGAAGGCAAAGTTGTTGGTAGGTTCGGGTGTAGGTTGCCCTGGGGGGCGGAACATGGAAAGAGGGGTTTCTTGGCGGGGTTCCATGCGCTCTTTACACGCTCCTTAGGTCCCCGGGCGGCCGCCTTGTCAATAAGGCTATTGCCGAGTTTAGTAACAACAAGTCGGCGACCAGCCATGCCAGCCAGACTTTTTGACTTTCCCAACAACTAGGATTGCACATTAATGGAAAGTACTTCGGCCTACTCAGAGCTTCGTCACCTGGTTTCTCGTCATGTTAAAATTCGTCAATCAGGTGGCCCATTTCGGGAACAGATGTTCATCGAATAGCAATTCATGTGCATTATCATATATAAGTGAGCTGACACTACATTGCGTTGTAGTTTGACACATTTCCCATCTTTCTTCAAGAACGCGTTGACTTCCAATCAAGATGAGTCTCTATCGCCTTACCACTAGGGTCAGAAAGAGGGTGTTCCACGTGGAACTCGATACAGGACTAAATGAGAAAGCATTACTGGAAAAGGATGCAAAATCTGCTATTGTGGCTCCATATGTCGAAGAAGAACCCTCGATCAAACAATGGTTCCTGGGTATGAGACCTACACGCAGTGGTGCATCCAATTACATCCGAAGCATCGTCCCTTTCACGACTTGGATCACAAGATATAATTTGTCTTGGCTGCTCGGAGATGGCATCGCAGGTAAGAATGCACTATGATTTTCAGAAATTCTGTCCAGAGATGATCTGCATACTAAAAGTTTCTAGGTCTTACTGTTGGATTTGTTGTTGTTCCTCAGGCAATGGCCTATGCCATTCTTGCCGAACTATCACCAGAGTACGGCCTCTACACTTCCTTCACAGGAGCTGCTCTGTATTGGCTATTTGGAACGTCTAAAGATATCGTTATCGGGGTGAGTGCTTGAACGAACACTCCCAGAAAATATTTCCAGCTCACACCAAAACCTAGACAACAGCAGTCGGATCTCTTCTCATAGGTGGTGTCATAGTAACTATTGAAAATGAACATCCGGGAGAATACTCTGCGGAAGAGATAGCAAAGTGTCTCACGTTCCTCTCCGGCGTCTTCCTCATCTTTTTCGGTCTGTTCCGTCTCGGCTGGATAATCGAACTGATCCCATATATTCCAATTTCAGCATTCGTAACATCAGCTAGTATCACCATTATTGGCACGCAGTTACCAGTGGCTCTTGGGATCCAGGGAATCAACACTAGACGGGCGCCGTATAAGGTCTATTCCGACACATTCAAGAAGCTCTCTGACACACAACTCGATGCTGCGATCGGTTTAACCTCCATACTTTTACTATACGTGACTAGAGAGGTCTGCGCCAAACTTGAAGTCCGGCAACCGGCAAAGAAAAAGCTGTGGGCAACCATCTCATCTCTCCGACTGACGTTCACCATCCTCTTCTATACATTCGTCAGCTGGCTCGTTCACCGCACTATTCCCCATGAAAAGAGTTACTGGAAGTTCAAGCTTGTCGGCAAGATTGAATCGGGTTTCAAACATGTAGGAACTCCTTCTCTGGATGTCAACCTCATCAAGTTGGTCGCTCCAGAACTTCCAGCCATTATCATCATCTTGATCATCGAGCACATCGCAATCGCCAAGTCGTTTGGTCGCCGCTACGGGTACACTGTTATCCCATCGCAGGAGATTCTTGCGCAAGGCGTATCGAATGCCATCGGAACGCTTCTGGGAGGCTACGCCTGCACGGGGTCTTTCGGCGCTTCAGCCGTTCTTACAAAAGCCGGAGTTCGCACGCCGCTCGCCGGCCTTTTCAGCGCACTTGTTCTGATACTCGCACTGTATGCGTTGACAGGGGTGTTTTATTACATTCCTAAGGCAGCGTTGGCAGGCTTGATTATTCATGCAGTGAGCAACTTGATGGCTGCACCTAGCGCACTTTACAAGTACTGGCAATTGTCTCCGCTAGAACTTCTAATATGGGTTGTTGGTGTCATGGTAGGGCTATTCGACTCGCTCGAGAACAGCATCTATACGACCATTGTACTCTCTTTTGCTCTGTTGCTAGTCCGAATAGCTCGGCCGCATGGCGTTTTCCTGGGACAAATCAAAGTGAAGAGAATTGTTCGCAGTGAAGAAGAGGAAGAGAGAGAGAAAGAAAAAGAGAAAAAGACAGCCTCGAGCGACGGTGGCAAGACTTTCAGTTCAGACGTTCCTAGCTCCGCGACCGAGGCAGAAGGCATAGTCAGGGAGGTCTTCCTTCCCATAGACAAGCAAGATAATTCGAACCCAAGAGTTGAAGTAGTCATACCATACCCCGGTGTTTTCCTCTACAGATTCGATGAAGCATTGAACTACATCAATGCGGCGAGGCATATCGACCACATGCTGTCATACATCACAGCACAAACGCGACGCACGACATTAGACGAAAATATTCCTACAAAGGTATGCTCCCCACCAGACTCTCTAAGAACACGATGCTAATCTTGCTCTGCGCAGGATCGTCTGTGGTCAGATCCTATCGCCAAGACCTCCCCATCTTCGAAAGCATCCAGCAACAAAGCTCTTCTGCGTGCTATCATTCTAGACTGCTCAGCCTTGAATCAAGTAGATATCACAGCCATTCAATCCCTCGTCGACGCTCGCAACACCCTAGACCGCTACGCCGCCCCTTCTGTTGTGGAGTGGCACTTCGCAGGCTTACACAATAGATGGACCCGCCAAGCGCTGGCTGTTGTAGGCTTTGGGCGACCATCGCTATCAGCAGGAGGAGATGGACCAGGAAAATGGTGCCCGGCTTACTCTGTAGCAAGCTCTTTGGCAGGCGCAACGGAGAGAGATAGGAGGATTGCGGGAGCGAGAAGGAAGGAAGTGGAGGAGAGGGATGAAGAAAGCAGAAGAGGCGATGGAGATATTGCTACTGTAAGGGGAAATGGAGATGGTGTGGTAGTGGACAGGGAGATGGATCTTGAGCCAAAACATGAAAGTGACAGCCGTAACAAAGAAGAAGCAAGCGAAACGAGTGGTCTGGAACCGGTGTATGGAATCGATAGGCCTTTCTTCCATATCGACCTCACAGATGCTGTTGACACGGCAGTAAGAGACGCCAAAAGAAACGATCTAACGTCTAACCCCCCCCATTCCGCCCGCCCCCCTATTCCGCCTACCTTCGCTTAACTCACCGCTACTCTTACTTACTAACTTAAATAATTAATTACTCTTTTATGCTTTAATTAATTCTTTTTATATTTGTAATTCATGTTGTTTTTATTATAAAGCCTAAGTATACTAAGTATAATATTATATAAGTGCTTAAGAAAAACGCAACTAATAAGTCTTTACGAAAGGCATACTCTGAAGGCTACAACAAATAAGGAACGAAGCACGGCGCAAGGCACCAGGCAAGGAGCCTAGTAACTCTAAGGGGTCAGGATTCAAGGTGGAAAAAGTGTTCAATTCTTCTAATTTTATATGAGGGAAAGGTGTCTTATACAAACCTTTAAAGGTTGTATGCCTAGTTCCTTAAATAACGCCTTAGGCATTATTTCCTGGCTAGAATCGCCACTTTACAATACTTAGAGTTAATCATTCTAAGGTTTATACTTCGTGACTATAACATAACGACTTAATTATATATAAAAGCCGTTAGTTACCTATAAAGACTACTTATAGTAATAGAAAATCAATTAACTAATTAGAGTTTGACTTAAGAGTCTCTTAGTTATAAAGTTACACACGCATAAATTAAGTTTTTTAAAAAGAAGCTTTTAGTACTTTAAGGAGATTAAATAATACGATTTTTAACACGTATTTTTTTTTAAAAAAATTAGAAGGTAAATTTACGTTGATTCTATGTGGTAATATCGCTTGTTCTAAAGTTATTAAGCCGTAGTTCTAAAAATTAAAGATTCCGGCTGTTAAGGCTATTTCAGCTTATTAATAATAAAACATAAATGAGACTAATATTATAAAAAGCTACGGTCTTAATAAATATATTATAAGAAGCGCTAAAAGCTGTAAAGTTTAAAGAAAACAGTTAAGTGCACGTGCTTAAACAATAATTATTAAGGGTATCTTTATAATTATTACTAGGATATTCACGACTAGCCCAGGAAGCATTAAGGTGCGGGGTTATTAATTGATTTATTATATTAATTATAATAGTTATGCGATCTGCAGAAACGCTCTCTAATAACTAGTAGTCTGACTAGCGTGGCAGAGTCTGCATCCGACTCTGTCCACATGACTAACCCGTGACTTAAACCAGCATAAACCTGTAATAATAATTAAAGCTTTTACGTTATTAACTATAATTTATAAAAGAAAATTAGTTTAATAACAATAGTTTTCCGTCTTAATTAAACGTATTCAATTAATAGTACTTTATATAAGAATATATTAAGGTACTTCACGTATACTCGGCAGATCGCAAAAGACTATTCTAAACCTAATAGCTCGCAAGAGACTATTTTAGGCTCAAACAAAGAATAAACCTGATAGTTCGCAAGAGACTATTTTAAGACTCTTCGCAAATAATTGCTTAATTAAACTACTTAAGCGAATACACACGCGATTGCTAGAAGTGGTTATATAAACCTAATTTTCCCCCCGAAGTAATAGAATCATTATTCACACCAAATCTCTATTTTTCACTTTATAGCTATTAAAAATAAGTAAACAACTAATTAAATAGCCTTTTAAAAATTAAAAAAGCCTTTTATTCTTTAGATAAAACCAGGTATTAATTAATAAGCGTAACTTCCTTATCTATTATTACAAAGCACGTTAAAAGAGTATTACTTTATTTAATATTAAAGCAAGGTAAAAATTATAAAATTATTGCCGGTATTTATAATTAAGCTATTAATAAGCTTTTTACTATTAGAAAATAGTAATAAATCGATAAATTTATTTTTTCTAAAGCCTTAAGAAACGCTAATATTGTAAAGAGCTACTTTAGCTGTGACTTCTCTGCCTTAGGCAGTTATGAGGAAACCAGGCCATTAGCCCATTATAGGTTGATATAAGTGCCTCCCTCTTGATATAAATTAAAAAAAAATGGAATACTTTTTTCCACCTTGAAACCTTGACTGACTGGTGAGCCAGTCTCACCTCTTACTCTTGCCCCCTAATTCTTGTGTTTTTTTTTGGTAGCCTTTACAATATTACCTCCAGAAGTAATAAATACTTATGAATACATTAATAATATTTATAAAGCGATTATTAATGCAATATCTACTTTAAGAAAAAAAAACTAGATTTTGTTATTAAATTAGTATTATTATAAGTTATATATTAGTCAGATTAATCTAGATTAGCTTAAATTAATTAATCTAATTCTAATCTAATCAAGCTAATTTTCTATTAGTATAATTCTAATCTAATCTAATCAATTAATCTGATTATTAATCGATTAACGTGATTAATTTTGCTCACGCTGGTTCACTATAAAACGTGCTATTAAAGAGGCTTAAATTATAACTAGAGAATTGTAACGTTCCTGGTTTAGCGGGTATTATACGTACAAGCTCGTCGGTTAATATCAGCTATTTAATAAAGTTATAAAAAGTCTAGTTCTTAATTAGAATTAAGACGTTATAAGTAAAATAAATTATTATATGAATTGAAGCACGAAGTTCTTATTTAATAATAGAAATACTAATCTTATATAGAATTTTCGTTTTATATATAAGCTTTATTAAATATTTAATAAAGCGCGTAAGCCCGCAAGCCTGTCTAGCGAGCTAGCACGTCACGTGATCAAAGGTCACAGGAATCTTTCGCTGATTAACTTAATCAGAGTATATTATTGAACGCGGTGAAATAATCCTTTAAATCGTATAACTTACTTAATTTGCATAATCCTTTTATCGTGCTTATTCCTTACGGGATACGCCTCTCTTAATAAAGTGCATAACCCTTTTAATTTACCTATTCGCTCTGGGGTGCGTATCCCCAGTGGGCTGCACACCCAGAACGTGACAAGAACTCTAAATTAAGTCTTTAAAATCAAAATTAAAAAGAGAATCAGACTTTTTAAAATCCTATATAAAAGTTAACGTAATATAAAGCTATTAAGTATTAAATATCAAGTACTAGAATTAAGCGAGGTAAGCAGAATAGGTGGGTGGGCGGAATAGGGGGGTTAGACGTTATTATTCAAAAAAGCAAGTGCAGCTGTGGCAGAGGAAAGCAGCAGCGAGTCATCAATTTGATGCGTTCTATAGAGAAAGAGTAGAAACTAATGTACTGTACATATAAAGACGCTCTCCTCCTGTAGTATTATAGTTGTCTGTATAATTTCTGATGCATCCCCAAGAAGAGGAAAATACATACCCTAAGCAGCTCCCTCAGTACGAGCGAGTTGGCTGTTAGAAAACGGTAAGCTGTTTTGACCTCCTTGGCATATTAGGCACGTGTTGCGCCACGGGCTGGATGACTCCATTGACTGCTTTGTTGCCTACATCTGCCTACAGCTGCCTATTGCTTGTAAATGCATATGAGCATCAGTAGTTACAGTCTTAGAACAGCAACTCTTCCGCTACAATTTACCAGAATGATTGGTGATCTGACCCGTAACCTACTCTGTTAACATTCGCGAGCTGTCTCTGTCATCCCGTGACTTCCTGTCGACGACATGATTTTAGCCTTGATGACATCAATGGGGCTTGCCGCCGTCGCAGCCGTCAATCCCATCAGGAACGAAGCCATCAACTCCGTCGACACAGTATCTCCCATTGGCGTATATGTCATCAAGAACCGCTTGGCAACATCGTAGCTCGCCAGCTGGCTCACGGTGGTGACTACCGCACGGCTGCTGTTGGGCAGCCAGCCCTTGAACCAGCTTCGAAAACCTTCGTCCTTGGCCATGCAAATCATGCCATCAATCGCATGTTTGTACTTTCTCCGTTGGTGCGCGGGCAAGACGGCATCATGTTGCATGCGCACGTTAACTTAACGACATCGGCGAAGTTCCCAGCCAAGCCGCCCACGAAGCCCGAGGGATGCAGCCATGGCGCTAAGGAATGCGAAACTTGGGTTTGGCCGGGCTCTCTGCTTCATCTCTTCCTATATACCGGAGTGGATGGTCGCATGATCTCGCCAGGATCTAGCACGAGCATTGGAAATGATCTTTTTGAGTGAGTCCTTGCTCTGTGACAGGGGTTAGAGACACCTCAAAAATCACGGCAGCTTCCTCGTTATCAAATATAATTGGTCAAACCGCCATGAGGAGTAGTATCTATATTAACTGCACTGTTTCATTCAAATTGCATTCCCAAAGCTATCCCATATCTCAGAATTTACTTATGTTCTGATTCAATCTCAAACTTACGCACAGTTATTTCACGCACGCTTCTGCTGGCCTCGATTTCTGGTCAGGCAAAGATAGAGACAAACCGGAATTAACTCAGTTTTGGGTCACTCTCGATTCATCGACAATGGAAACGGAGTCTACTGCCTCGAAAACAGGCTCACCGCCCCGCTCACTGGACCGGAAGGTGACTGCCGCATCTCCTTCGGCCTGTATATCTTGTCGCAGCATGCACCTAAAGTGTGACAGGCTGCCACTGTGCGCTCGATGCTCTGCCCAGGGAATCAAATGCGTATATCTGAAGTCCCGACGTGGCTACCGAGGGCCAGACAAGAATGGCAAACAATCCAGTTCTGTGGATGGTAGGTCAAATCCAAATCATGCTCAACCAAAACGCTGACAAGACAGACTCGATAGATGGCGAAGAAACCGGAAGCCAGAAACCTGGCGAGCTTGATTTGCTAGGTACTAATTTCAGTCAAGGAGAGACCAGAAGCAAAATTTCTTCGTCAGTGAGCTTTCAACAAGAGAGCAACGATTGGGAGCCAACGACTCCGAGCTCTCGAACAAATGGCCAAACTTGCAGGCAGCGGTGCATAGCAGCATTCTTTTACTACCTCTACGATTCACATCCGTTCTTGCCTCCTCGTGATGAATTTCTCCAATTTCTCGAGAGAAACTCTGTAGGCCATCTAGAGACAGCAATTTGTGTTGTTGGGGCTCGATATGTTCCTGGAGTGTCGCCGACTTCATTTGCGACAGATTTCGACACCATCCTGGCTAGCTCAAGCCCCCCAAAGGACGCATCAATGGTCCAAGCAATGTTATTGTTCGCTCTAGCACTGGATGGATACAATGATCAGAAGAGAGCAATCCAAATTCTCATCAAGGCGCAAAGCTTGGCTCTTGAGCTTGGTATGAACGAGCAAGAGTACGCAGTACTCAACAACTTAGGTTCACCCATTTACGAAGAGAGCTTACGCCGGACATGATGGGAGCTTTATATCGTAAGTGTGGTGGCAGCCGGATTTCATGGAAGACGCACTTTCCACTCTACTAACACTATGTTCAATTTGCCTCTCCCTTTTACGGAAAACGAATTCGCAGCCGGAGTAAGTATCCTCCACCAGGACACGGTATTTAAATCAAGGCCTAACTGTGTGGTAGTGTATCCCTGCTTTTCATACAATCGAAGAGTTCGACGATATATCTTTCAGCGATGAGAAGATCGAGTGGTCTTCATACACGTACAGAATAGCTGCGGTTATGAATCTCGAGCGAATACTACAATCAAACGTGCTCACATCCCCAGACAATTCAATCATAGACAGGCAAGATGCATATCTCGTCAACTGGGGTCTTCATCTCCCTGAATCGAAGATGTCATACTTTGATCAATTTGGCACCTTCGACGAGATGATTTTTCAGGCCCACATGATAACTAATTTGTAAGTGTGTCCTCCATATGAGATTTTTTGTCATTCAGCAGTTCAAGGCTGATTTCAGGTCTCAGAAGCTCCATCCTGCTTCACCGAAACTTCTCTGGACTTGAAGGTCTTGCGGCGCAAACAACTAGGTCTTGTACTGAGCAGACCCAAGCACCCCCAGGCCCATCAACAGATATCATCCACGCACTGAAGACAGCGCAAGCAGCATCAAATATCAGCAAGCTCGTCGCCCTACCCGTACCTTTAGTGAGACATACCCACTTCTTTATTTGTGCACTTGCTCTTTCCTCTATTACACACCTCTCACTCTGGTCAACCTTACCTGTCATGGCACCTGACGAAGATCTCGAAAAACAAATACTCATGAACTTGGGGGGATTGAGGGCGGTTGCTGGTGCATGGCCTGCTGCCCGGGTAGGCTATAGCCAGGTTCAAAAGGTTGCACAGAAGATCTATTTGAATCGCAAAGATGCGTTGGGCGATGCGTTCTGGCGTCATTTTATTGATAAGGAGATTGTAAAAGGTCGTATAGGAAGTGAGGCGACTATCAATGCCTAGAATTTAAGAGGAATTGAATCAATCCTCACTAAAGCATTTATGAAAAGCCCCTATCAAACCAGATCTCTGTCCTAGCTGTTATACCACGGAAATGTTTCCATTTCGCATCCATATGTCTTGCGTGAGCAGCGCCGCCTTGTTTAGGCTCGACTTAGGCCCGGCTTAGCTTCGGCTTAGGTGTGCTCTAGCCTGCTTAGGCCTACTTACCTCCCTATTTACACGCTTACTAGAAATCGTTAACTTTTAACGAGGGGCCCGAAGAGGCTCCCTCTTTCCCTAGCTAGGGATCCTAAATATTTACCTTACCTAATCTAAAATTAGACTTTACTTCTTTCCTTTCTAAGCTTCTCTCTCTATATGAGGACACCAAACATGACATGTTCTGCCCTGGCGTCTCCATGACCGCGGTGGGTAAAGTCTTCGTCAACGGTGGTTCCGCTTATTAGAAAGCTAATTAATATGACGAGTAGGCGGGTCGATGGACAGGTATATTAAACATAAACGTTAGTCGTGTATACCATACTAGCACGTCGACTTCTGAAGGCAAAGTCTTTGCTATTAGCGGCAACTGGAGAGGCGCCGGAAGGAAGGACAGCGAGACCTACGACCCAAAGAATAATACATAAACCAGCCTTCCTAGTGCTCCAGTTTCTCCAATGATTGTTGCTGCTCATCGTAGTAGAATATTCCAAGACAGTCACACATGGTTATTCGCCTAAAAGAATGCCTTCGTTTTCTAAGCCGGACCTAACAAAGCTATGAATTAATATAGGACTAAAGGAACAGGATCACAGAAAGCTGCTGGTCTTCGCAGAACTAATACCGACTCGATGTGCGGTGTCTTTGTTATATTTAATACTCTAGCTAGAAAGATCCTCACTCTTAGTAGAGCGACTACCTATACTAGCATACCACATAAATGAGCGTATGTTATCACTCTCGGCGACGCTAATGCCGCAGTCAATATTAAAAGGATCGGTGATACCGAATATACTCGTGGCTACGCAAATAGTATTATCCTTCCAAATGGCAAAGTCTTCATCGTCGGCGGCCAGTATAACATAGTCCTTTTCTCCGATTCTAACCCTGTCTTATTCTCTGAGATATTCGACCCAAAGACTAAGACGTTCTTTAAGCTCAAGGCGCATACTGTTCCTCGTAGCTATTATTTTATTACTATCCTCATACCAAATGCAACGGTGTTTGTTAGCTCTAGTGGTCTCTGGTAGCTGCATAGCCAACCACTTCGACGGTCAATACTACTCACTACCGTATCTGTTTAAAACCGATGGTATCACACTTGTAAAGCGTCTATTTATATTATTAGCCGATTCAAAGGTAGTAGTAAGTAGAAGCATCACGATCAACATAGCAGAGGCGGGCAGCTATACGTTTGCCCTGATTCGAATGAGCGCCGTTACTCATAAAACCAATACCGACTAGCGCCGCATCCTATTAACAGCTTTAGGTGCCGGGGCTAATTACGTTATTGCAATTCCACCAGATGCTAGGATCGTGCTACCAGGATACTAGATGTTATTCGCGAGTAACGAGAAAGGGGTGCCTAGTATAGCTCGAACTGTTCAAGTTTTGATCTAAGCGCTTTCACATGGATCGCTCATATTATAAAATAATATTATTCACAATCTTTTCTTGTAATTTAATTATGGAGCCAAGATGCCAAAATAATCCTCTTTGCACCGATACCTGCACATAGTCATATCGTTGGCATCGATTGAGAATCTATTTTCTTCTCTATTAAATGCAGATAAAACATCATCCACCACTTGAAGCGGTAAGAATATGTCCAACCAGAGCCATAACGAGCTATTCAATACTTTCTGGTTGAGGTTGAGACTGATAAATGAAGTCCCTTTCATCCCACATGGCTCTTAAAAAGTAAGTATCTCAATCTCTTTGCGCCAGTATAGCTTTAGAAAGCGTTCGTGGATATCCTTTAGTACAGGTCAACCCACACCGGCATGTTCTTACGGATTGAAATATGTAATTAAAGAATAGCATATTCATATGCGCCTTAAGGCACACTCAGGAAAACATGAATATTTTTCTAAGATAAATCCATTGAGTCCGATAAGGATGAGTTTCCTCCGGTACTCGGATTCTAGAGAGCCTGAGTCAGAAATTCTACCGCATCATCCATTCCCGCCGGCGAATTAAACCAATGTCCTCCCTCGGGGTACTCCTTCCACGTAACTTGCGCGCCAAATCCTCGCAACGTATCTCGTAGATCCCGGCCGTTTCCTACCAGAACAAGTGGATCATCGACGCAGTGTCCAAGTAACATAGGTGTATTGCGTATAACCTCATCCGTATCCGGGACGCCGTCCAGGGCAAGCACTCTCCTCGTCTCAGTGAGAGATCTCCCCGGGAAAGGCATCCTGCATGAGAACCCAAGGAAGGCGCCAAGCCTGCGTGGCACCTCTTGCTGACCCTCCCCTTCCACCACAACGGGCGGCAGGCTCAAAGCCAGTAACGTATGCACGCTGGTCGCACCGCCTTGACTGATCCCAGCGAGTACAAGGCGATCCCACTGTCCGCCCAAGATAGTCGCCTCGCTTTCAAGTAGGCGCCGTATACTGGCAACACTCTCCCTCAGACCTGTTGCCTGGAGCTCCTCGCGCTCCGAGAAGTTGTTCACGTTCCAGATGTCGAACCATTGCGACATCTTGTTTCCAGGGAACGCGACGCACTCCCGCATCTCGGACTGGGGGAATACCCAGCGGAAGGAAGGGAAGTTCTCTTGAAGAGTACGGTTGTGTGAATCTCGGGAGTAGGTCAGAGACGAAGCGAATGTTTTAGCGGTGTCTCCGCGGCCATGTAAGAAGATGACCGTATGTGTGTGGGGTGCGGAGGGCGCTATCGTGATGAAGGGAAGATCCATAGTCAAGGTTGAGAAAGAGATAGTTTGTTTTCGCAAAATTGTGAGTTTTGAGGTGTTCTTCCGCCACACAACTTTTTTCTAGAGGTGCAGGTGGCGTGACGTAAGATCTTGTGACTTCAAAAACACGTTTCCTAAGGTACCAAAGAAAGAGGCCAAGAGCATATTAAAACTTGGACGTTTAATTTATTCTCAGTGTAATATGATTTAATAAGGCATCGTAGTAAAGTATAATAGAAAGGATATTAGCAAATAATATGGTAGAAAACGTCAGATTTGATGTGATTTTATTTTCTGCGTCTCCCTAATAAATAGGACTAGTTAAACAGAATGGTCATATGTAATCACCCTCTTCCCAGCTTCTCTTCTCGATCTCGAACTCCTTTGAATAGTTCCCAAATGGCCTGAATATTTCGTGCATAAAATCTCGCCACCGCTGATTACACCTAAATCCCTCGAAAAACGCCTTAGTATAGTCCAAATATTCGGGGTAGTACCCAGAATTTTCCCAGTCTACAATCCCCGTCACTGCCCAGCCCCGAGTCCCATCAGGTCGGATGATCCGATCAGCCAAGATATTGCGTGGGTTCAGATCCGCATGCGTAAATACGGTTTTGTGTCCTTTGCGGCTCGGGTCATCCGAGTTTCGCAGGACTTGGTTGAAAGCCGCCTCGTCCGCGAAAGGCCCAACGGGATTCCCATCGGAGATGCGAGGGTCTCTGAAAGATCCGCCCAAAGTATCGCAGATAGCATGTTCTAGGCTGACGGCTTTGGGGACAGCTCGAATTTGAGTTAGGTACTCCTGCATCTGAGCGACGAACTCGGTGCCATCTCTATCTGACAGCATGTCTTGACATCGTGAAAGAGGTATCCCTGGAACTCGGGACGTGAGAAGGTATGCATCGTGAGAATAAAATGGGTCGTCTGACTCTATTGGCATAATGACCCGGTCGAGTGGCTGGGGAACAGGGACCGAAGTATACCGGAGCACGATTTTCAAGGCGTTGAACTCGTTCCGAAACCCCTCAGGATCTCAGAACGAGCCCCTTTAGGAGCTAAAATAGCCCCTTAGTTTATGCTTAGGCTAACTCTGCCGTGTGCTTAGGTTGCTTAGGCCGAGCTTAACCTAAGCTTATGAATGCTTACCTATAGCTTAGGCTAAAGCAGCAGCAGCTTAGGTCCAGAGACGGAAATGGAAAGTGTGATGGAAAGTGTGATGAAAACATTTCCATGTGAGTAAGGCTGTTACATTATACAATTTTCGGGTGTGTCATCGCAACTAATTGATAAGATTAGAGAATAAAGATTTGAGAAAGGCACCACAAGGTCGAGTCGATCTTTTGACTAGGAGGCGGAAAGAGCTATGGTAGCTGTTAGAAAATAGTAGAAAATATACTAAAATTGATCTATATTTGCCAAAACAAAAAGGGGGCAGTAGAGTTCTAACTTGAAAACCTAAACTTCGCTCACTATCAATGGCTCTCTAGTCTATTATTGGGCACTATAACAGGTACTGAAGGAGCATGGATGCTCCAATCCCCCTGCAAACATAGCACCCACTGTCACAAAACTTGATTTCGACAGCGTAGCCATCCCACTAATGCCATGTCCAGAAGTACAGCCGCCGGCTGTCCTTGCCCCAAGAATGAGAGCCGCTCCACCAATTATTGCGCTTGTCAAGGAAATGTGCACTGTCTCTTCAAGTACTTTCACGCCCATAGCTTGTCCTAAGCCCCAACTTCCGCCTAGCATTCCAAGTACAAAGATCACAGGGTTGAGAGAAGGCCACGAAGAGCTCTTGCGCGACCCTAGCCCTGTAAACCGACAGATGTACTGGCCGACTCTTTCGTATGCGGTGGAGACACCGATGGAACCTCCCGTGAGTATGAGAGATGCTCCCTGTGCAGCGCCGATGAGGAGCCCACCGAGTACGGGATGTAGACGCTGAGATCCAATGGAATGAGGAACCAAGTATGAGGCCGAGACAATCATGGCGAGACAAACAAGCTCATAAATGAGGACTCCCTGGCTCTCTTTCAAGTTTGCGGACTCATAAACAGTGAGCTTCTCCTCGGCACAGTCGCAGCCTTCCTTGGCGTCTGCAGAAGCTGGGAGAGTTGTGCATTTGGCACAGTATCCGAATCGAGTCCACAAGATGCCACCGAGGATTCCACCTCCGAGGACTGGAAGACCTGATGAGACGCCTGTCGCGATCTGCACTAACACTGTGCCGGGACATGCACCTGTGAGGGCCATCCCGCTTCCCAACAGGAGGCCACCAATAACATTTCCATCATATCGGTGCCATCGATTCAAGTTGGAAGGTTTGCGGGGGCTGCAAGGAGAGACATCTGTTCGTTTCGCAATGGCCATAAGGACACTATTGAAATAATTAGATTTATGTCCACATGATTATTTTAAAAACAATAGGGATACGTACGCACTGCTTGCGCTCGCCGTCAAAAAGACCTTCAGCATGTGAAAATCAGACAGGAGAAGTTGAGAGGATATGACTGAAGGGGAGTAGACTCCAGAGACGAGAAGGGCAGAGCCAAATAGAGAGCCTGAGAGGGCGGTGGCGACAAGATCCGTCGACATTTTTGTGATGGGCGAAGGAGGAGACGGATTATGTTGGTTGTTACTTCTAATTGACGGTGAAGGAGGTTTTTGAATAGGAATTAAATGTCCGACTGAGAGGGCCAGGAGCCAGATGTATATTCATCCTGGTTAGCAGTTCCCTACCAATCATAAGGGAGGAACAGTCAAAAGGGCCCAGGCTCGAGCGACAGAGTTTACAAATTGGATATCAAATCGCCGAATACATCCCCGGAATTTCTTCTCTACTTGGTTGTTGAGGCGGATAAACGCTTGCCCTGTCTCTGTCGGCAGGAGCCTCAGTAAAGGCTATCATCCACTTGAATTGAAGGTAGCTTCCATTTTGTGGAGGAGAACCAAAACTACAGGTTAGGGGGTTATTTACCCCGAATATAGTATGAGTGTGCGTCATAGTCGGCGATCTGAAAAGACGTGGACAGTTGAGCTGTGGCCAAGCATTAAAAAAACTCTATCACGAGATGAGTGCTGAAGTTCGGCGACCAGCAGCCCGGGTTACGCCACTCGATTTTTCTCAGCAACCCGGGACGGGGGATCATTTTGTCAAGTGTATGAGAATAATTTTTGGGCCCAGAGCCCAAAAACCTAGATTTACAAGTGTTGGTCAGCGTCCGGTGACCTCGGGTTGATCTTCCTTGGCTTACTTATTTATATATGCTTGCCTGGCATTGTGGATAAAAATCATCCGCCATCCACAAGTCCAATTCTCAAAATCTGCTACAACGGTTCTTGCTACTTGATCAATATTTTTAGGCTTTGTCTCACATCTCAATCCTATGTATAACTTATCAATCCCTGCTTTACTACTCCTCTCTGACCAGTATCCTCATAGTCTTCATCCCGTCACTACGTTCATCAAAACCATTCAACGTCGACTACAAAATGACCATGAATCCGGATGTTTTTCCTCGTTTTGAACCCGTCACTGCAACTTGGCAGTATATCGTTGCCGACCCTGCAACCCGTGACGCGGTAATCATCGACTCGGTCATCGACTTCAATCCGGTCTCGAATCAAATTGGCACCGAGACTGCAGATAGTCTCCTTTCGCTTGTTTCAGAGAACAACCTCACCGTTACACACATTCTTGAGACTCACGCACACGCAGACCATCTCACTGCTTCAACGTATCTTCAACAACAGCTCGTCAATCAGGGGAAGCCACGTCCAGATATTGGCATTGGAGCACGCATCACTCAGGTTCAATCCACATTTGCCCCTAGATATGGGGTTCAGGACTCCGAGCTCTGCAATGTCTTTGACAAACTCTTCCAAGATAACGAGGAATTCACGATTGGGACGTTAACTGCAAAGGTCCTTCATCTCCCTGGTCACACTCCTGATCATGTTGGCTACCTCATCGGTGAAAATGTGTTTACCGGGGACTCTATATTCAACCCAGACGTTGGATCCGCACGGGCTGATTTCCCTGGTGGCTCGGCTTTAGCTCTGTATAACTCTACGAGAACCCTTTTGGATTTGCCAGGGCACTATCGCCTCTACGTTGGACATGATTATCCACCAGAGTCACGGGCAGAAAACGAGGCTGGCGAGAAATTCAAACCTTACACGACTGTAAAGGAGCAGAGGGCGGATAACAAGCACGTTAATGATGGGACGACAGAAGAGGAGTTTCTAAAATTTAGATTGGAGAGGGATTCTGTGCTTGGAGAGCCGAGACTTCTGCACCAGTCTTTGCAATGGAATATTCGAGCTGGGAAGTTGCCAAAGGCAACAGGAGCTAGTGACATATTTCTCCACCTTCCCATCAAGGTTTCGAAGGAACTACTGAGCATAATGTAAGGAGCTAAATTGTAAAGCAGGTATATTGTAGCCTGATAGTAGGGGTGGAAATATTATAGGTTCTCCCAGTAGGCAATGGCACAAATTGAGCGAAAATATGGATTTTACTGAGAAGCTCTTTGGTACTAGATTTTGTCATTGCCAGCTGAAGTCCAGAAGTCGTATCAAGTATTTTTTCCAGAGTGCAAAAAGCTACAAAATAGGAATGTAAGCATCCACGCATCTGTTCAATGGTCTTACGTACATGGGCACGACTGAGACCTTATCTGAAATTTAATGACAAGTCTGTAAACTAGAATCAGTAGAAGCTTGCATGGACATCCATTAAAGGACTGCACAAACATCTAGGTATGCCGTCAAGCCAGCCTCGTCAACACTTTTCTGCCACAATCCTCTGTTATCGTTCAATTCAAAAATATCGCACTCGGTTGTCTCTGCAAAATTGCTCCCGTTGCCTTAGGGTTTGAGAATTAATTCGTATGTTTAATTGTTGGGAGTCTATTTCTGAGTTTTGCTTGTGCTGATGTTTTAGTATGGAATTATAATCGTAGGGATGGGAGGAGTGCCACCTTCGTTGGATGGAAGGGAAGGTTGCGACTATTATGGGCATGATATTGGCGAGAAGGAGGGGGAATCGAGAAGCGAGATTCGAGATTCCCAAATGATAACCTAAAATCTCTCCACCTGTACAACTACCAACCAATGAACAACTTACTGTAACCAATCAATCTTTCCAAATAACAGTTTTCGTAATCAAAAACTCCTCTAATCCCTCCTTAGCATTGAAACGACCCCATCCACTATTCTTCACCCCACCATGCGGCAGAACAGGTTCATCATGAACCGTCATGCTATTGATATGAACAGCCCTACACGTACACCTCAGTCAATATCTTCCCAGATGGGAGTGTTTTCTTAGACGTCGGTTAGGATTGTGGGGGTGATGTTGATGGTTTTGTTTCCGCTTGAGGTTGTGGAGTCGAGGGTGGGGAGGGGCCGTTGAGGAGGTGAGAACCGGATGAGAGGGATGAGGAGATGAGATTTTAGACTCGGGTTTTGGACTGTGCGGTTACGAGGTTGGGGAGGGGTGTGTCCGAGGGTTTGGCGAGTACTTCTTTGGTGGAGGAGAGGGAAGCGGAGGCGATGGATGTGTGGAGAATAATGCGGTCGGTGGACATTCAGATTTATCCTGATTGTATCACCAGTTTCGTTAATCACATTCGAATTTTCAAAACAAGCCCAAAGAAAAGTAGTAACTCGCCCTCAAGAAAGCACCAGCAATAATCCCTGGGACAGCAACCCTAAAATCCGCATCCTCACAAACAATTGCACTATTCTTCCCTCCCAACTCCATCAAACACAGCTTCAAATTCTCTCCACAAACTTTAGCGATTTTCCTTCCTGTCGCTGTGCTACCTGTGAAATTAATTTTGCGAACAGCAGGATGTTCAACCATTACTTTTACGACTTCGGCGGCATCCGAGGGACGACAGGAGATGATGATGAGACATCCGGGGGGAAGTCCGGCTTCCTGGAATGCGAGTCCAAGGAGGTGGTAGCATCGAGGTGAGAGTTCGGAGGATTTGATTACGGTGGTGTTGCCGGTTGCGAGGGCTTGCGAGGGCACAGGCAGCTGAGCGGATTCCGAATGCGAAGGGTGCGTTCCTTTCTCAAATTAGCTTGAATTCTGTTGCTACTCGTTTTCACTTTGTTGATGCACCCGGCGCTCTCCCTTCTAGGGCTTTCATTGTCGCTGTATCGATCCTACCCAGAGCATCTTTCCCCGCCAGACCTGTAAAGACGTCCTTGAACGTCGAGCACCCCCCTTCCGCCCACCTCGCGTAATATCAGCACTCTCTATTCAACACTTAATAATTCTATTCTACGTCAACTTCTATATAAGAAATTGTAGAGTCAGAATCTCCTTCTAATTCTGGTTCTACTGATGTAATTTGACGCTTTCTAGCCGCAATTTGAGCCGCCTAAATAGCACGTATTATCGCAAACTTGGAATTTGAGTTAGTTTGGACTTTCCTCTTTTTCCTTAGCCTTAACTGCTCTAATCGCTCTTCTAACTCTCTAATTCTTATATTTGCCTTCCCTAATTCGTAATCCTTTTCATTAAATCTTTTTATAATCTTCCTAAAGAGTAAACGTTGCGTCGGATGCTAATTATGTGATTCGCTTGCTAAAGTGCGTATTTATAAACGAAGATCTTTCGTAGCTTTAGGAGTCTGTAACTAAATGGAAGTGCTAGAAGGCTCGGGAGGTGGCGTTACTACTTTGTGAGACTCTTAGAGAGCCGGAGTTGTCGATTTATTACTATTTTCTAGTAATAACGGGCTTATTAAGGGTTTCGCCAGAGATACCGGCTATAATTTACTAGTTTTTTACCTAGATTTGATATTAGAAGGAGTAATAGTATCTCGGCGTGCTTTTTGATAGCAAAGAAGGAAATTGCGCTTACTAATTAGCGTGAAATCAATTAAAGAACTTAATTTATGTAATTCCTTCCGGTAAGCGCGCTTTAGCGTAAAGAAAACCGTCAAATCCAAGGGTTATAAGACGTGTGACGTATATGCGGGTAAATATAATAAAAATATATTGTTTTTAAGGCACTTCTAAAGGAATTCCGTAGTCTTATGGCTTCCGTGGCCGTCTAGAATGAGGAGTCTTGCTGAATGATTACGTGGATCCGTTTGAGGGATAAACACCTTTACTAGCTATTTAAGAGCCGTATCGTCGGTCGTCCACTTATTATCGGTTGTAGTAAAGTGCCAGTCATTAAATACGTCTAATTAAGACGGAAACCACTGTTGCTACACCGATTTTCCCTTGTAAATTATAAGAGGTTATATAAAGACTCCGGTTATAAAGACACATTTAATGATTGACGTCCAAGTACGTGAGCCTGGCTGTTTTCCTTAAATCTTGCGCTTTTCGGCGTGCCTTATGACGAATCCATTAAGACCGTAGCCTTCCATAATACCGGTCTCGTCCATATTCTATCGTTGGCTAGCTGGAATAGCCTTAATAGCTAGGATCTCTAGTTTTTAGAACTAGGGCTTAATAACTTCGGAATAAGCGCAGTTAACACGTATAAAATCGACATATATTTGCCTCTTCGTCTTTAGAATAGGATTCCGTGCCAAAAACTTGTAAATCCAGTGTCTTCCGAGTAGTAAATAGTCTCCTTAAAGAGCTAGAAGTCTCTTTCCAAAAAGCTTAATCTGTGCATGCGTAACTCCACGGCCAAGAGACTCCTGAGTCAAAATCCAATCAATCAATCGACTCTCCACTACCGTAAGTAGCCTTTACAAGTGGCTAGCACCTTCCTGGCGTGATAAAGTAGTTGCGTTGCGGCCACGAAGTGTAGACCTCGGAATACCCCACTCAAGCGATGCCTTTCGCAAAGATTTGCCATTTGCGATCTCTGCAAGCGCAGACATGACGTCATACTTAGTATATTGAGGCTTCATAATGAGAGCAAGTCACATTCCAAATTTGAGAAGAATTGATTAAAGAATCAAGGAGTAATTAATTATTTAAGTTGGTGGGTAGATGTAGCGGTGAGTTAAGCGAGGTGGGCGGAAGGGGGGTGCTCGACGTGATATGGCGAAGGCAGTTCAAACATTCCTGTGGCGCAACGATTAGTACACGTCATAGAGAAGAGGATCTGCTCACGTCTCTGTAACTAATAGCTATCATCTTTTGTAGAGTTGTCAGCGTCATGCTATTCCACACGCCTGGAATATCTAGTAAGGCGTTAAATCCAGCCGTAAACTTCTCATCCAAGAGAAGTCCCTTCAGCTTCTTCAGCTTACAACCCCGCAGGCAAGCTTTCCATCGCAACTATGCCTTCGTGTCGCGTTGTAATTATGCCTCGCAGTCGGTTGGTCGGTCCTTGTTGGAATGCTGCTCGTTGAGGCATGTTTTCAAGTCTTCGTTAATGTCTCGCGGAGGTCAGCTTTCATTTAAGGCAGAGAGGAACTATACTCACTAAAGGTATAAGGATCAACCGTCCACTACTTGTCAATCGGGAGGAGGAACTCTCGCGCAGCTTAAATTCTGTGCTGTCCACAGAGACACTCGAGTCAGAAGCCTTACGGGAAGACTAACTCCGGACATCTATCCGGCTAATTAATCAAGAGTTTACAAGCTATGACGTTCGAGTCACGAAGGACAACATCGAGAATTTACTAATCAACTTCCGCTTCGATATGATTTCGCACCTTTAAGCGACAACATCGATATTTTCGAAAGCACTGTTTTAAATAATTAATATACTTAGTATTTAAGTCTCGGTGCTTGTGCTACTAGAAGTGAAGTACATCTAGACTAATACGGGCTGACCCTCTAAAGGTCCGCCGTCTCTCTGCCTTAAGTCTTAAGTCTTCCGCTTTACTTTAAGTCTGTCTTATAGCTACAGACTCATGCTCTAAGGACAAGGGATTGAATAAAGTTTCTTCTGGAATCGGGGACGTATATTACCTAGTTATTAATAGGTAGCTTAAAATAGACGCTTCCTAAAATGGATAGGTCCAGCTCATGGCTCCCGAAGTTAATAGATGCCAAAATTAATACTATTAAAAACTAATAGATCTTATAATGCCTCCCAAACTTAATAGCTCTTAAATTAAATAATGCCTCTAGAGATTAATAGCTCTTACCCCGCTTATAACCACCGGTAGTTTTGAGTCTCCTCTTCTATCTCCCTTTCCTCGTATCCCTTTTCCTCCACTCTTTCCCTTCCTCTCCTTCCTTTCCTTCACTTCCTTCTTCTCCACCTCCTCTCCCTATTACTATATTCATTTAAGTTTTGGCGTCTTCTGTTTTTATCATAGATATTATTCCAGCATGCGCTATCACTACAGGCGGCATTATCTCTCTTTCTTCTCAGTCGTCTTCGCCCATGCTTTGTTCGATTCGTGGGTTACTTGTCGGTTCTCGTATTAAAACATCTCATGTATCCATACCTCCTTCGTCGACATCGATTCTTCGGGCCATGGAGCCGAGCAAGCGCAGCTCTACAGATCACTTGCATTTCAATAAACCTCTTTTGTATCAGTTTCGTTATCTACTATCAAGCATACAGCGAGAACTAACGACTGCATAGGGAGGTTCTTCAACTGGCTTGCTCCTTCTGCTCGCATTCCCAATTGTCCGCAGGCTCTCCTATGAGGTCTTTTACCGAGGTGGCTGATGCAGAAGTCGATATGCGTTAGGGGGGCAAATGCTAAGAAAAAGCCGGGGTAGAGTCGGATGAGGGATGTACTATAGCCTTCGTCAGCGAAATAAAAGTGAGTGATCGGGGTGTTAGTAGAAGAGCAGCGCGCTATAGCGACGCTGAAGAGGCTATAAAAGCCTTCGTTCATTTGAAATTAGACGGTTATTAAGCCGCGCTAGAAGAATTAGGCAGTTAAGAGATAGCCAGTAAGAGACTTAATAAGGCGGCAGTACGGATGCATAAGCTATATAATAACAGTATACCAACCAAGTATAGCGTTAAACGCGGCGTAAAAGTGCGGTCGGAACTCTTTCATAGTAGTAATCTGCGTATATAATGTTTCATCGATTACATCTAATTTAAGTACAGTTCCGGTAAGTATTTAGAAGACATTACGGGCCTAGATAATAAAGTCGGAGTAACTATTTTCGCTGTCTTGAGTCTTTAGCAGACTATTTTAGTAATCATCGTCAGTTAAATTAAAGTTAGTGGTAAAAGAGTTTAAAAAATAACTAAAGCTTAATTCGCCTTTTGCCAGCTTATATTATACGAGAACTCTCACGGCCCTTACGAGACGTAGCCGTAGCCTTGTAACGACGTTGAAGAATATATAGCGGTCTGTCGTAAATTTAAATAAGTAAATTGTTACGAACGCCCCGCGTCCCGTGATACTGGGCCACGGGATAACGTAGTACTTAAGATTATAAGCTCAGAAGAATAAGAGTTCCAGAAGAAAGATACTAAGAGAATATTACTCTTAAAAGTATTCTTTTAAAAGATCTTAATACTTAAGGTTGTATAAGTTATATATTATATAATTATTATTATCGGTAAACAATTAAAAAGCAACTTAGCTCTTATATTACGCGATCACGGAATTACGTAATAAACTACTAGATTACTAAAGTTCAGAGATCTAAGACCGATAAGACTTGGCGGTCTTAGCGGTCGTATACTATAAAATTTTTATATAAGACTAGCACGTCTACTATTAAATAAGAGCTTCGTGCTTAGTTAAAAATAATATCTTAATTATATTAATTATTATTTATTCCTTTATACGTAATATACTTACTTCTCGATCCTTAAGATTAATATAATTTATTATATTTATACCGAGTAAATATATGAACCGTGATATTTTAAGCACTTTCTCGTCAAAAGTACCGACTTACGTATATTATATTATTTCTTACGCTAAAAAACTAAGTACTCAGCTCGTAAAGTAATACTATCGGTATACTTTTATTATTCGCATTTATTTTTAAAGAAAAAAGCTATAAAACAAGCGAAGATAAAAAGATGCCCGATATTTAAAATAATCTAACGCACGAGCTTCAAGAAACTTTAAAAGTTAAACTTCTCGATATTTTCTAAGGAAATCGAAGGGATTTAAAGACTTTTATCTTTTAAATAGAATTTTATTAATACTTTAACGATAAAAATTTCTTTATTAGCGAAAGCTACGCTTTTTGGACGGTATTATATTTTAAAAGCGAAGCTATATAATAAATCGAGCTATTCTTTAAGAATTACTTCGAAAACGAAAATATTTGTAAAGTTATATTTATTATATAAATTATATTTAAAACTTAAAAAAGATTTAAAAAAGAAATTCGACGAATATTCGGCGATATTAATGAAATTAAAATAATAAAAACTTATTTATATAACTTAAAGTAAATCAATAGCGTAATAGCTTACGCTACGGAATTCTAGAAGCACGCTAATAAGATTAGCTGAAACTCTTAATTACTTAGTAATTATTATTAACGAGGATTTAAGGATTATATTCGATTAAAACTTATTCGGATTAATCCTTAAGCTAAAGATATTCTTACTTTTATTAAATAAATAGTCAAGATCGATAATCATTTATAGAGTTCAAACGCGAATAATAAACGTACGTAAAAGAAAGCCAAAAGCAGTTTAATTATTAATAAAACAAAAGACGCCGACGGCAAGATAACTTTAAGAATAACTAGTAATCGGATTTTATAAAATATAACGCTACTTATAAAAGAAGAAAAAGCAAAGCGCGATAAAAGAGATTATCGAAGGAGATTCTAAACGAGCGGTGCGAAAAGAAGTTATATTACGAATGTAGTTTCTCGAGATATATAATAAGCTTATACTATAGGAAAGAAGCTAAAAAGAAATAAATTAACTTTTTAAGACGAAAAGCGTACGATTTTATTAAAAGATGTTTAATTTAGCGTTACTTATTACTATATAACGATAAACGAGCTTAACGCTAATTATATCTATAATCAAATCGAGGGTAATAATAATAAAGAGAATAACAAATAAAACGAAACAAATAATAATTATATTCATTAATCTATAATAAGACCCGAGTCCAACGACTAAACTTAATAAAACGAGCGATATATTTAATAATAAGTATTCGAAATTACGCGTAAAGTATAAAACTCGGAGGATATTGTGGAGGGGAAAACACCAAGCACACAACAAGAGGGTAGCAAAGCAAGTGCCGGAGGGTAAACGTAGGAAATACCTATTTGAAGAATACTAAAGATATCATATATCTAAGGAGTATAATCTATTAAGGGAGAGGAGAGGTATAGTTTAAATAAGAAGGAAAAGTTATAATAGTAAGAATTATTATTGTCCTTAAAGGATGTTGCCTTAGAGGCTATCTTAAATACAGCAAGATGCAGCTCAATCACGTGACAAATGGGTCTCTGAGGTCAACCCCACCACAATATAATTAATATTAAGAAGAGCGAAGACTTATAATATTAAAGTAATATTATATTATTAAAATTAAAATTTTCTAAATCCTAAAAGTACGAAATCTAGCGAATCACTTAGCGGAAGGAATACGTTACTTGCGAGGCTTTTAATATTAAGCATTAAATAAATATTAATATAAGAATTACTTATATTAAACTAAGAGTCGTCTTACGCGAAAGACCGCAGTAAGGCGAAGAATATAAAGTAGTTTTTCGAAGCAACTTACGTATCGTTTAAAGAACGGCAGACGTCGAAAATAACGTTTTTCGGACGTACGTTTAATAAATCGCACTCGACGAAATACTATTCCGATAAACAGCGGTGTAAATAAACGTAAGAGATATATACGAAATTATCGCGAAGACGCTATAAAACCGGATATAAGTTAATTTACGAGATAATTTAAAAATATATTACGAAAGACTATTTAAATTATTCGTAATTTTAAGAACGAATTAATTATATCGTATCTTTTATAAGGATTTAAAGAATTGATAATAAGAAAATATATTAACCGAAGAAGTTTACGTTAAAGGAATAAACTTACGTACGCTTATAATTATAAAAAAAAATTACTTAACCTTCGAAGTTAATATTTAAGAAATGAAATTATGAATTATAATAAATTCCGAAGCGTAAAAGAACTTTATATTTCTTATTATTACGATTCAGTATCTCTTATTTACCGAAGATAAAAAGAACAGGTATTAATTAATATTTGCCGACAGAAGACTTACCGCAAATAACCTAATCGAAGTATAAATAAAGCGATTATATATAAGAATCGGCGAATACTCCGAATATATTTAATTTAATATAATCAAAACTAAAAAATATAATACTATTTTAAAGCTATTATAAATATAGCTTTATAATTTTAAGATCGACTGGAAAATATAAAAGCTAAAGTTCAGTAATTATAAAAGCTATTTTTAACATAAGAAAACAGCGAAAGGCTTAAGAGAATTAAACGTAATTTTTAAGAAAGAGCTAAAGGATAAAATAACAGGCTTTATAATAATTAATATACTGTTAAAATATAAACGATTTAAAGTATTATTTAAAAAGGAATTAAGTAGTAGCGCTTTATTTAAATATTAGAATTACGATTACCGAATCGAATTAACTAAAAGTACGAAACTATTATTTTAATTATTATAAGAATATTTAATTATAAATTTAATAATGATTAAGAATTAATAAAAACTTAACGAAAGGATTTATTTAAGAGTTTAAATCCTTTTAAAGAAGTAACGTTTTCTTTATAATGAAGAAAGACGATAAGCGAAGAATATATATCGATTACCGTCAATTAAACGATATTACTAAGAAGGATTGTTACGTATTACTTTTAATTAAGAAGCTGCGCGATAAGCTCAGCGGCGTTAAATTTTTTATTTAATTAAATTTATAAATCGCGTATAATTTCCTAAAAACAATTAAAAAGAAAAAAAATAATATGTCGTATATATTTCGGTTATTATAAGTATACGGTTATACTTTTCGGATTAATTAACGCGCTTATTATATTTTAGCGTCTAATTAATAATATTTTACGGTAATACTTAAACGTAATATATATATATATTATTTAAATAATATTTTAATTTATTTTAAAATAAAACGAATAATACGTAAAAAACGTTATAATAATATTAAAAAGGTTAAAGGCTTCTTCTATGCTCTTAAAACTCGAGAAATATTATTTTTATAAAAAAGAAATTGCTTTCCTGAGTTACGTAATTATTATTATAAGATTAATTATAAATTTTCAAAAAGCTAAGATTATTATTAAATAAATTAAATTTATAAACATTAAGGAAATGCAATCTTTCTTAGGATTTGCTAATTTTTATAAACGATTCGTTCGAAACTACTCGAAGATCGCCGTATTATTTACGGAATTAATATATAAAAACAAGAACTTCGACTGGAATAATAAAGCAGAAATAGTTTTCCGAGATCTTAAAAAAGCTTGTATTAAAGAATTAATCTTTATATTCTTCGATTTAAATAAAGAAATTATAATAAAAATAAAGGTTTTTAATTATATTATTAAAGCCGTACTAAGTTAATCGAGTAAAGACGGCAAATAATAATTAATTATATATTATTCACGGAAACTGTTATTAATAAAACTTAATTATAATATTTATAATAAGGAATTATTAAAAGCTATAAACGTAATACGTGAATAAAAGGTTTACCTCGAGGGATCGCTTTACGAGGTATAAATTTTAATACATTATAAAAATCTTATTAATTTTATAATTATTAAAGAATTAAACTAATAATAAATTTAATAATATAAAATAATTTTTATAATTAAGCTTCGATTTTCATATATTAAAAGAACGGAAAACGCTAAAGCCGATATTTTTAATAAGAAACTAAAATATGTCGCGAATAAAATATATAAATCGTATATTATATTAAAAAAAGAATAACGACTTATTAATAATTAATTATAAATAGCTAATAATATTAAGTTAAGTCCTTAAGAAAATCTGGAAAGGTTATATTTACGACCCGGTAATAATTAAATAAAAAAAGCAGCTAAGCGAAGGATTTTTTTTATTATTACCGGAGCTTTTTTATATTAAGAACGAATTTATATTCTTACTTAAGATAAGATAGATTTCGTTAAAGAATAATATAAGCTACCGGCTTATAAATATTAAGAAATAATTAAAATATTATTAAAGCTTTTTAAAGAAGATTATTTCTTAAAGATAAAAAAAGTAATTAAATATATAATTTTATCGCATAATATATATATATGAAATAAAGCAAATTATTATATATTATATAAGTTTATAAAATTACTAATAATATTACTACGTTTATAAAAGTCAATCGCCTTAAACTTCGTAATCGAATTATTATTTTTAAAAGATTCAATTACTGGAATTATTTATAAGATTATATTAAGCATATTATGAAAAGAAGAGATTTGGTATGAATGATGATTCTATTACTTCGGGGGAAACTAAGTCTATATAACTACTTTTAGGCGTTAAGCTATTTAGATCTCGCATCGGCTATTTACTCTCGCATCGGTTATTAGCTTTATATTAAAACTAGCTTTATATTAAGACTAACTTTATATTAAGACTAGCTTTATATTAAAACTAGCTTTGTGTTACTAGAGCTTCCGAGGTTTAAAACACGGAAGCTTAAGGCTTAATAAAGCCACTATTTTAGCCTTAAATAACCCTTTACCGGAAGCTTAAAGCTTCCGAGGTTTAAAGCACGGAAGCCGGAGCTTTATGCGAAGCTAGAGCTTTATGCAAAGGTAGTTAAGTTATGGAAAGGTATGCTTTATACCGAATACGGTAATATATAAGATTATATTAAGCCTCGGTTAAACTTGCTTAATAATATAAGATTATATTAAGCATACCTTTTATAACTTAACTACTTTTACATAAAGCTCTGGCTTCGCATAAAGCCTCGGCTTCCGTGCTTTAAACCTCGGAAGCTTTAAGCTTCCGGTAAAGGGTTATTTAAGGCTAAAATAGTGGCTTTATTAAGCCTTAAGCTTCCGTGTTTTAAACCTCGGAAGTTTTAATAACATAAAGCTAGTTTTAATATAAAGCTAGTCTTAATATAAAGCTAGTCTTAATATAAAGCTAGTTTTAATATAAAGCTAATAACCGATGCAAGAGTAAATAGCCGATGCGAGAGCTAAATAGCTTGGCGCCTAAAAGTAGTTATATAGACTTAGTTTCCCCCGAAGTAATAGAATCATTATTTACACTAAATCTCTTCTTTTTATTATTTACGATTCGATCTGCGTAATAACGGACAGAATAATAAAGTACGCGTATATAATACCGGTATTAAATATATAAAACGCGCCGACGATAGCGTAAGTATTTCTTTAAACGATTTTCGCGAATTACGGAATATTAAATAAGATTATTTCGGATAAAAATAAGCTTTTTACGTCGAAGTTCTGGAAAATATTAATATTACTCTTAAGAATAAAATAGAAAATATTAATAATATTTTACTCTTAAACCGACGGCTAAAAAGAACGAATTAATTAAATAATAGAAATTTATCTTCGATATTACGTAAATTATAAATAAGATAATTAAGTTCAATTATTTTTAACCGCTTAATTTATATATAATAACGTAAATCAAGAAATTATTAAAGTATTATTATTTTATACGAATTACGAGTACGATTCGAGGGCATATAATATACTAATTGCGGAATAAAGGACCGCGTATAAAGTTATATTACGGAAAGATAAGTTAAAATAATTATATAACGGATTATTAATAGATATTTCGTTTATTATAAAAAAAATTATTTATTTATTATAATAAAAAGCGTAATATAAAATTAACGTTAAAAGAAAAAGATAAAGTTTATTTAATTATAAAGAATATCGCGACTAGGCGATTAAATAATAAATTAAATTATAAAAAGCTAAGATTATTTAAAATTACAAAAGTTAAAAGATTAATTAATTATTAATTAATATTTCCGAAAATTATAAATATTTACTCGATATTCTATATATTTCTCCTCGAACTAATACCGCTAAAAGCGTTACCGGCTTTTATTATAAAAGTATAACCGGTTAACCCGAACGCTAAATATAATATCGAAATTATTTTAAATTATTAATATTTCCGAAGTATTATTAAATATTTAATTAAATAAAAAAAGTATTTATAATTAAAAAATATTTATAAAACTTAGATTTACTTAAAAAGCCGAATCCGCGAAATTAAGTAAGACTTGCTCGAATAAAAAGAACTCGGCGGAATCGACGGCGGATAATAGAATAAGCGGGCGAGTAACGGAAGCTTCTTGCCTTTTTATTTTATAACTTCTTATGTTTTTACTTCTTTTAATTTATTTATATTCTTAAGACTATAATAAAGCATTTCAGCTTCTCGCTTTTTTAAGAACTTCTGCTAACGAGATAAATAGTTTAAGCAAGCCGCGGCCTCTTATAAAACGCGATATATTTACGCTTCTTTTTTATTTAACTTTTCTTTTGCCTTTTCGAGAGCATCTTAGCTCTCGATTAAGAATATCTCGATATTATACTTTTTATTAATTCTAATATACTTCGAGTAACGGCTCGACTCGGAGGATATTACGCACGTCGTATTATTTCGAGTATAAAACGTATAAGATATCGTTTTAAAACCGTTCTTTTCGATTCTACGAGATAAAGCGAATTTTTTTTTTTTTTTTTAAAAAAAAAGTGCCGTATCTTTTTCTTTAATATATACTTATTTAATTATAATAAAAAAAGAAGATAGCCGTAAAATATATATAATATTTCCTTAAGTTATTTAAGCGTAAGAATTACGTTAAGTTAAGAAGATAATATTACGTAATAAACCGCTAAACCGCTGAAGTTCAGAAGTTTAAGACTAATAAGACTTAGTGGTTTTAATAGTCGTATAATATAAAAGTTTTATATAAGATTAGCACGTTTATTATTAAATAAGAGCTTCGTGCTTAACTGAAAATAATATCTTAATTATATTAATTATTCTTTATTCCTTTATACGTGATACACTTACTTTTCGATTCTTAAGATTAATATAATTCACCGTATTTATACCGAGTAAATACACGGACCGTGATATAAATACGGTAGAAAAAGAATTAAATTACTTCTTTAATAATAACGCGGCAGAGAAGTCTTAATAACGTAAGGTCCTCACGAGAAATACACGTATCTGTAAAGATTTACTATATGAGTTCGCTTAGTAAGACTGTCATGCCTCTACGCTCGCTCTCTTTAGTAGCCGTTGGATTTAAAGAGTAAATAAGAGTAATCGAAACGCTCTTCATCTCGAGGTACTAAAGATACGTTACAAATAAGAATTGAAATTATTCGATTTTAGTAGGATTATTAAGTTGACAAGAATACAGCCACTCATCGGCCACTCGCGAGATTAAGCGGCGTAAAACGCTTAAAGTCATCTATTAAGTTAAAGCAAGTCATTAAAGGAATTCGTTAATAACACAATGGTCGTCGAAAGGCTCGCCTAAACCACCCCGCCCCCGTAGCGAAGGAAATCTCTCCATTTAAGTTAATGCGGGAGTCCGCCGCGTGACACCGTTTGGATACGTGGCTAATAAAATACTATACCTATAGCATTGCCTTACTATTATAAAAAAGACATAATAATTATATAATAATAAAGATATTAGTTTCTTACGCGTATATCGACAGACACCAGGATAATATCACGTGTTAAGCAACGGATAACGTCGATCACCCCCTTTCCGCCCGTCTTTTATACCAAAAGTCGCGATTGTGAGATACTAATATTTTTATAACTAATTAATAAAAATCATTATTTTTTTATATTTGCACTCATTAGCTCTTCTTAACTGACTTTGCAAAAGCAAATGTAATTTGGATTATAAATTATAACGTAATATTAGATTTAAGTTTTTACATACAAAAAACACTAAAATTCGCTTACTAATAACTTTATTAATAATGAATATAAGTTTATAAAATTGAAATAACCTAAAGAATATATATAAATCCTAAAGTAGTAAAAATTTCAAGGTACTTAGATTAGTAGTTATGTTTTAATTAAGTAATTAATTTCTCTCATACAAATTATTTGTATGGTGTTTTATATTTTACTTAATTATCAGAGTACTATTAATAGAATTAACTTGAAACTTAGGACTCTTAAAACATTATATAAAATGTACTTAAATTATAAGTGTTAAGTTTTTATATTAATAATTGTGAAAGCTATTGAAAAAAATAAGAAAAATTAAATTCATACTAAATTTGTATAAGAGAAATTTCTTAGACTTTAAACACTTAGTTTGTAATATTACGTAATATGAATTGAATATCGTTGTAGAATATAGTATATCTTATAAAAAATATTACAGATCTTTAGTTTTAGCTTATTCTATTAATAAATAAGAAAAATATTAATTGTTAAAGGTAGTGAGTTTTGGTGTAAAAGGGGTGGCGGAATGGGGGTGATCGACGTTACTAGGGGTGTGATAAGCGCACCAGAAAGCCACCGTTTTGTCCGAGCTTTGAGTCTTGGTAGGACCTTGGTGAATGATTATTTCCTGCGGAGTATTTGAGACGCTAAAGTTGTTGATGCTGTCGGGTATTGGGCCGAAAGATACGCTGATCTCTCATGGATTAAACTGCTCAATTGATTCGCCTACTGTAATGTTGGTAAGCAACTTTAAGACCATCCCATTCTACCTCACGTCTTCCAGGTCAAGGATGGCTATTCCCTAGATCATGTCATCAGACCAGGGTCATAACATGACCAGGCAGCTCTTGAGTACCAGAAATACCAATCTGGACCTATGGCTCCTGGTTTGTTAAAAATGTCTGCATTTACGCGGATCGACGAACGGTTGAGGCGGTGTGAAGAATCGCGCGATGAGGTGCCAACCTCGCTTCGAGCTTGATTTTGTTGTAGAATACCAATGAGAAAACAACTCGACTCGATTGCTTTGTTTGGCTGATGCTGTAAATTTGAATTGTGGGCATGCCAATGGCGAGGATGGTAATGATAATGTGCAATCATACATACTGCATGCAGCAGCGGCTGGATGTGCCCGTTCAAAGAGCTCCTCCTCTAGTCTTTGATAGGGGTGCGTTTGTACGGAAGGTGAAGTGAAGTTATTTCCACGATCGAATTCAGTCATTTGCAAATCCGACAAAGTAAGACAAGCGCGGGTTTTTGCTGTCGCTGAGCCAATTCCTCAATCCGTAACGATCAATCTCCATGAATTATTTGTTGTAATTCCGACTTCCTTCTCGACCAGATAGATTTGTCTACCTTCCATGCCATGGGTCTCAACTTCAATTACGCTTTGGCCTTCAAGTAAGTCTTTCGATGCCATAGTAGATGTCTTGTTGTAATGTTCGGACACTCTTGGATGAAATTCGTGCTGACAGAACGAATAGCTCGATAAATGGATCGAACCAAATGGGTCGATGACTCACTTTCCATTCATCGCCATGCGAGAACGGATGCGGACTGATGAAGCAGTCACTTATCAATGATACCAGCGAGGCAAGCAGGGAGGATTTATTATATTACAAGACATGAAGCGCAGCAAAGCGGCTATATTGTTACTGTGGGCCCATTTCAAAAGTTTCAAATTGGTATATTATTGTACTTAACAAAAATTCGGTCGGGAGACTTGGGCAGGGTGAGTCGAAGTGGGTGTACTCCCACTTCCGCTTCCGGTTCGGCGATGCCTCTTGAGAAACTGGCAAAGTTATTGTCACAGAACGTATTTTTCTAGGATGGCATGCACTAGGATTGTTGGCCAATTCGGTCGTGTCTCCGAGGCTTGGCCTGCTCTACCTTGCAACTTAGAATATTACTGTACGTAAATAAGAATAGGTAATTTTTTTTCTTCAGAGAAGGTTGGCTTAGATACAAGTTGGGGAATTTAGATTGAGTGCTCGTAATTGTTGTTTATGCTGAAGGAGGTATAACTCGACTCTTGGTGGTCTCTTGAGCAGCATGGGCAAGGAAACAACCCACTGCCCTCCCAAATAGCATTTCACTGGACTTAATAACTGCTATAACTCTGAATCTGTACATATTTCAGACAACTTGATTCATCTTGCTTTCGTCCCCTAAGATGTTGATTGCTCAAAAGCATCTCTAAGTTTGGCGAAGTGAAGGAAGAGTGAGGACCAACAGTACTACTCAGGAAATTCAAGTTAGAATCGCATCTCCAGGCTGACAAGTCTGATCTGAAATTTTATGCTTGAAATCTACATGATCCTGCAGTCAGTGCCGTGCGTGTTCTTGTCTTTTGTTGCGTTGTAGGTTGCGGCTGGCGGGTTGAAAGTCATGCCTGGTGGTTCTACTGCGAAGTCGAGGCCGGAGAGACTTCCCCATAGATTTATCGACTAGGGCAACAGAGTGCTCACCATTATACTTGATCTCATCATCACATAGCCCAAAAAACTACATCAGAAGAAAGTGTGTGTGCGATCATCATATTGGTTGCCAGAATCTACGCCGACCTCTGTCCTAGAGGAGTGCAGGGCCCAGCAAAACCCACTGCTATTGCACATGCTGTGTAAAGCAAACTGCAAAAGTCCAATACCGAAGCAAAGCAGAAAAGACAACCTATCTCCCATTCCCTTCCCATGCCATCAATGCGTTCTGTGAAGAATGCGGGTATCAATCGAAACGCCCATGTCGAAGCAAGTCATAAACGAGGCGAGGCCAGAAGTTGAAAGAAAGGGATTCGTGCAGACACACTCCTATCGAAGGTCCTCGTAATGACGGCTCGTGGGGAACAATTCGATTGGCTTAGAAACCATGGACCTGGAGGGAGGCTGTTAGCTGTGCTCTCTTCCCATGTGAGTGGATATATATTACCTTAATGGTCTTGGCATCAAGCTCCAAGCCTTCTTTCTTGTCCGTGAGGAACTCTTGAACATCCTTGCGCTGATCGCCCTGAAGTTGGATCACCTCTCCCATCTCAGTGTCAACGACGATGGTGCCATTGCAAGCTGTCGCGGATTGTCAGTTTGTTGGGCGGACCATCAGCATGCCATGTAGACCTACCGAACTTCTTCTTGATGACCTTGAGAATCTTCTTCTGGTCAAACTTCTTGGGGAGACCTTGGACAGTGGTCAGAGTCTTACGACCATTTCGCTCTATTGAAGGTGGTCATGTCAGCAGGCTTATCATCTAACCGTGGCGCTGTGCCGCTTTAAGGCCAAGGGGGAGAACTTACGCTGAATACGAATGTGGATGTAATTTTGCGACTGCTTGGTCTCTCCGGTATCTTCGTCGGCTTCGGCGAAGGGGTCTGTATTACGAGGAATGTCAGCGCGCGCTTCTTTGAAAGCTCCTACGATAAGAAGAAGCAGTGGGGGCTGAAAAAGGATGCTAAATCGCGGCAAGGTAAGATGGCTGGAGGGCGCCCGAATGCAGAGCGATAGGAAGAGGCTCTTCTTGTCGCGGCTGGCATGAGGGGTTGCGTGCAGACTCACCGAAGGTCTTGAGATTTTCGATTGACATAAACTCGAGTGTTCCTGGGTTCCTTGGGGGCAGGGTTTGTGGGGACGAAGATGGGTAATAGAGCGAGAACGTTTCGCTGTATCAGAAGTTGAAGGTCTGCTGTATTTGTTGTTGTTGGTAGAGTGGAGATGCTGTGAAGGCAAAGGTGCTGGAGGCGGATCGAATTGATGGTTGAGTTGGGGTTGGAGGCAGGTCAAGTCGGAGGCGGAGGATGAGATGGGATGGAGGGGAAAACCTCAGGTCAGAAAAGGAGGGGCTAGGAACGGAGGGAGCGAGGCGCTAGTCCGGAAGGAGAAAGGCGTGAGGCCACCCGGCCTCGCAGCACGTGACACCTGCCACTGATATTCCATTGTTTTCGAGGCTGAGCTGAGGTCGCCACTTGGGCAGATGTGACAGCATTTCAACCCCTTTGACTCACTACAGTAGAAGGCGAATTGGGTGTCGCTAGTTTTTTAAGTTCATTATTTTTAGCGGGGTCCATTTCCAGAGTTGCGGCCGTGTATCGCTGCGTAGATGTACTCTATGGTACTACTGCTAATTGTCATCGCAAAGCGGAGCCAATTCTTGCCCATTCTACGCCTCACGCTCAAGTTCACAAGTACGATGACTTTGCACTAGAAGAAAAAACCCTATATAGTATCCTATGTCTTAAGATAATTAAAATTTAAAACCACTGGACAATTCTTTCTGTTCCTTGTGCTCTCATCTAATTTTGTGCTTCTGCTCTCATACCTGGGTAGCTTCTTTCATATAATTCGCTGTAGGTTAGGTGAGTATAGTTTGAAGTAATGTGATGTTCAGTGACCTGATCCGCAAGACGAGTCGGCAAGTTGCTATTGCATTGCATGACGCCCGGCCAGAGAGAAGAAATGTAACCACTCATCCATCGTGCTCGTTCGATCAGATGACGGCAACGTATATTTCGACCCCGCCTTCGAGACACGTTGGAGCTCGAAGAATTTACCTGGCTTTTTTTCTCTTCTCCCTCTCTAAGTTGAGCCTTGCGGCAGTTGTCTCCGATACAATAAATTCCCAGCGCAAGTTGGAACAATGGGAGAGCCTGCGATATCTTCCCACCGGTTATCACACCAAAATCAGGCCCAAGAGGCTGCCCGCCCGAAGGGTAGCAGTTCGAAGACTCCCGCAACCAAAGTGAAAAGCAAGGCAAATGGAACCAAGGCCAGTGATATTTCAAGTAACGGTGAAGGGCCGTCTGGAACACGGGTAACTCAAGAAACGCGACCTGTTCCCACAATTTCCAAAGGCAAAGAGCGAGCGCAAGAGGCAAATCCTAGGCTGCCTAAGCGCGGGGACAAAGATGTAGAACGCCGACCAGAGGGTAAGCCCTCTGCCAACTGATGTCTAGTCAAATTCCTAACGAATTGTTCTATTAGAGTTCCCCACCGAAAGCTCCACCTCCTCGACGCCCTCGAGTTCGGAAGATTGTCATTTCAGGGACCATCACCTTATCAAAGATTTGGAGTCGCAAATTTCGGCCCGTGAGAGAGTTGAGCAGGAACTGCGGACTGAACTTGACAAGAAGAAAGCGGACATTGAAAGTAAAGATGAAACTATCAACAGGCTCCAGGACGCAATCCTACGGAATCCGAGTGACTCAGACAGCCGTAAGAAGTTGATCGAGTGCGAGAATTTGCGAGACTTGTGCAGACAGCTGAGGAAAGACAAAAAAGATTTGGAAGAACGACTGGAGGCGGCTGAAGCTGAGATTAAAACATTGAAGAGACGTGTCCAAGAACTTCAAGAGGAACTGGCTATTGAAAAGAAGCGGAGCCAGGCAGAACATAATGGGCTGTATATACAATCCCAAACCTCCTCTTCTACTGGCCCTCATTCGCAAGGACCTACCCCTAATCAAGTGGACGCTCCGCTCTCACCACCATCCTCGCCTGCAGAGTCTCCCTCAGCTAGCACACGCAGCCAGACAAACGAGACATACCTAGGTAGGAGGACATACCATGTTTGTGGAAGGAAAGGTAAGATTCTGACAAAGACATATTTCATTTCCAAGTAGCTACTGGCATGGACATAGACATCAGATCGCGTCATAGTGGAGCGAAGAGAACATGGCGTTACGCTGCAAAAGTGCGTCCAAGGGCCTGGTTATCCACTTGATTTGATACGGGCGAGACGGAGGGACACATGAGGTCGTTTGGCAGGGAATTCGTTTCGCAGGGATGGCTCTTAAACTGTGGCCGTATTTGGCTCTCACTAAGATTCTGGCTCAGCTGTATACCACAGTTAGGGGCCTTTTCTTTTGTTTTTTTTGGGGTAAATGTTTCGCCAATGATCTTTTCTCATTTCATCAACTTGGATTGCACGAGGTTTGAACTGCTCAAAGCTTCTCTAGGTTCTGGCTCGGCAAGGGCTGTGTGGAATCAGGTATGGCGAGGTAACGGGAGGCCTAGAACTGGAATGCCATTTCTGAAGGAGAAAGTGCAGTATCTCTGTTAGCAATAGAGAATGAAAACATCCCTTTTCAACTGGTCCTTCAAAGTATACATCTCAGAGATACTTTCAATCAAAGCATCCTTTCGAATGGAAAGCGGTCAAGATGTTATCACAAGCCATTCAATCAAGTATCTGCTGATAATTTAATACTTCCGAGTCGAGCCAATACCAGCATGTCTGGTGAAGTGAAAGGGACCAAACAACCCAAGTATATTTTGACCAGCTAGCATGGTGGTGGAGAACTTGCTCGAAGTACAACAAGGACCTCCCAGAATGTGACTGTCTCCAAATAGTTGCAAATGCTTTAGAAGGAAAGCAAATGCTTATACCACCAAATCCTATATCGACCTGCTAGCATGATGGTAGAGCACTTGCTCGAAGTACAACCAGTTCCTCCTATGCTATAACTTTCTCCAAATACCTGCAAATACTTCAGAAGCACAGCAAATGCCCAGACGGCCAAACCCAGAACTTGTCCCCTCAAAATCCACCCTGAGTGATGCACGGTTGAATTGGGAACGTATACATGAAACACAATAACTTGATGATGTAGTATTAACGTCTGGGTCGGAAGACACACTTTGGCTGGTGCACTCATCAACAACCCGGCCATGTTCGACTCCTTGATATTGTGTCCGCATTACCATACTCCCAGACTGCAACATTTGGAACCCATACATTCAATATACCCTCTCAAGATGCTCCACTTGAAGGGAAATCCCAAAAGCTATTCGCCCCTATCATACACAGCCCAACCTCCTTTTATACATGCCACTTTTTAAGACAAAGGTGCCGCCGCAGGAGCTTCCGTGCCAGTGGCCGCGCCAGGTACAGCAGGAGGAGGTAAGAACATCGGTAGGTAAGTCTGCAGAAGCCATCATTAGCTGTCAGTCATCACACAAGTGTCTCACAGGAGGACATACCACAACAAGCGCCATAACTGCACACCAAATGATTAGCTATCAAGAACCTCCTCTAGTGGAGTAAGAGGTATACTTACTTCCCATGCCAACAGAGAAATACGCCGGCTGGCTTGAAGTCCTCTTCGCCTCAGCACTCTCTCCCAACCAGTTCTGGATCGCCAGAACGACAGATGCCCTACTCTCCTCATCAGCTTGCGCCCTTCATTCACCCTTCACCCTTCAGACTCGTGTATCCATCCATCCCTCCCTCCTGTACGTACCATCCGACGAACTTGTTCCGCGTGAACATGGCGGCCATGGGCAAGGTGCTCCCCAGCGTTCCACTGATATCAGCTGGGCTCTCCTTCGCGGGGGGGATCTGGAATGGGATGACTGCGATGGGGGGTTAGGTTAGCCATTGGAAGGGGAAGCTTGGAAGGAGGGGGGAATAGGGAGATGTACTCAGATCTGCCCGGCGCATATCTTTCTTGGTAGACATGATTGATGATCTCGTTGGTTTGGGAGATCAATGGGGTTGGGTTGTCTGGTTTGTCTCGTTGGAGCTGCTGCCGATTTCCTCTGATGTCGGCGGTCGGCGTCGGCTCGAGCCAGCCAGCCAGCCTGCACTAAGAGTTCTTTCCGTTCTTGGAAATCTTCCTGTCATTCTCAAAACTTCGGGGAGCAGGCGTACATTTCGGAACACCCGTCTGCTCGTTTAAGCTTCCCATACTAGAATCCTCTGGCCATGCTTCCGTACCATCACTTGTGCTCGGAACCGGGAGTACTTAGTTTAACCCGGATTCTGGCTATTTATCAAAACCCCGAGAATCAAACCAGGTCCGGACTTTTTTATCCTATCAGTAGTACAGTACAGCACAGGTAGTTAGGAGTTGTCCACCCTTGAGACTTCAGGCTCAGTCAATATCCGTATAAGTTATTCATGTTCAGTTCTTTTTTCACATCAACTCAAGGGTCTTGTATACTGCACGTGGGGCACATCTTGAAAACCCTTGCCTCCTCTCTTCAAGAGGTTGATTAAGGATAATCGCCAGTGCGATAGATACCAAAAAGAAGACGTGGCAGCTAAGTACCTGCTAGAAAGGGACATGCTCTCAAAACCAACATGATTCTGCCGACGCGTGCAGCCATATCCAGAGGAAGGTAATCTTCGATCCTGCCAAAGTACTTCCCTCTTTCCCTGCTAGAAGCTTTACGGAAAATTTGTCACCAGCAGAATCCGGCATTTTAAAGAGCAGCTCTTCCAGTAGAGTACGTGTGCCCATAGGGATCTTAGAAGTAGCGACAAAGCCACGCCCTTTGCCCTCAACAGGTCTGATAGTATAAGTCCGTCGTGCTCGAGTAGCAGGCTGGCCATCATATCTGTTTCATCACCACCTGTATCTCGTCCTGTCTTCTTTTCGTCCAGTTCCGCCCCACTGCCATTCCCTGATTAACCCAGCCTCGCCCGGTATCTACCCGCTCATTCTACGAAGTCAGAATGAGCATCGACGCACCGCAAAGAACCCCCCTCGAAGGTCTTTCGATGTATTTTCGATGAATTATCATCAACTTTGTCTCGTGTTCGCAAAAGCTTGAGAGAAGCGTGCTTACCATCTCTCTTCTACTGCGTCAAGTTTCCATCCTCGCGCACAGGGTTCCACGGAATGAAGGCCACACGAGGTACGATGCTCGCTATCACGTCCTGTCCTTTACTCAAGTCCCGAAACTACTGGGAGCTGGAAATGATTCCCCCTCCTCCCCTCCCCCTAGATGCTGCTGTGATTACATTGGCGCTCTTCCCAACAAGCAGAAATACTGGTTTTTGATCGTTTCAAGTCCTACCTTTCAACTCCTGACAACTATGTGGAAGGAGGAAAAAATGTATACGACACCAGTGGTGGCGGATGAATGCCTTCCATATATGGTCATCTACAAAACCTTACACGACATTTACAAAGAGTAGTGCAGCATTGTGGATGCCGGTGTTGGCCTTTAGGCTCTATTATCTTCCCGCTTGGACTACTTTCTCGATTGATGGAGGTGGGTTTGTCTTTTTGCGAGGCGTTGAAAGGGGATGATTTGCTTTGCTTGGGTACGGTGATTGAGGATGGCAAAAAGTCTGACGGAATGAGATGATTCGAATTAAACCCCAAAAATTCTATCGCCTCTGCATCTGCTTGCGTCACATGCTCGCTTTTGTTATGGATTATCCTCTCTCTCGGTCAAAGACAACCTAACCAATAGAAACAGTGATACGGAGCTCTAGTTGCGCCGTCTGCATCATACTACTGTGTAGGTTATCAGTTCTTGCATGCAATTGTGTACTTCAACTAACTATGGATGTTAGGACTCCTGTGACGGCGGGCCATTTTCGACCGCTGGCAGTGGCAGCTGCATGTGTGGCGGCACTTACGTCTACAAGGAGTAGCTTCGAACTTCATATGGATCTTTGGTATTGCGAGGAACGGATCGGAGGGCAAGGTGCAAGATGAATTTGGAGGAAAGCATGTGGTGATTGGAGAGGGGAAGGCTTTACAAACTGTAATCGCTATCATCAATGTGACTGGCTTCATACTCGAAATTCGTAACATTGTTCACATGTCATTGAACGATCTCAAAACTATTTAAGATAACTCATGCTCTTGCATTCGTTCCTCTAATGCCCAACACCTTTCCACTCCCATATCCGTATCTTGTTCGTAGGGGACTTCGATACCGAGGCAGGTAAACAACCCCAGCCTTGCATCGCGAGGTTGTCGCCTAGCGATGACATCCATGATGAAGCCAGCTGGAGAGATGCGCCGGGTTTTCATCTTGCCCAATAAATATAACAGACAGTAGCAAAAACACCAGATCGAACCAGTAAAGTAACAATCAACAGCTTTTGTGCACCAGCCCGCCCTTGACGCTTGTTGGAGAAGTCGCTTCTCAGCGCCTAGATTCAGAGGGGTCAACTCCCAGTCGGTCTCATGTGACATCCATAGCAACCAACGCGACGAGATCTTGAGCACAATTACAACAACTCTTCCAAAACCCACATCATATATCTATCTATTTGGATGGCAGGACCTCGGGCTACTGCTCCAGCGAACAAGCACAGCATGCGTCAACCTTCACAATCGTCTATGGCCAGAGCGCAATCTGTGGCAACATCCCGAGTTGACCGATCGCGCGCAGTATCTCCCGCCGATTCGACCATGTCTACAGCTACAATTCACGCTAGGTCAAAGAGGAAAGAAAGAGAGTTTGAACGCGATACGGGAGAAGAAACCAACATCAACGTGGTCGTCCGATGCAGAGGTCGAAATAACCGCGAAATTCAGGAGAACAGTGGTGTCGTCCTCTCCACCGATGGAGTCAAGGGGGAAAATGTCAAACTTTCCATGGGTCCTAATGCCTTGAGCAACAAGACATATCACTTCGACAAGGTCTTTGCTCCAGCTGCGGACCAGAGTATGGTTTACGATGACGTTGTTACACCAATTTAGGACGCACGCACTTTTCAAAAAGCTCAAACTGAACGACGTGGAGAACTTTGTCAAATGTTCCTTCATTGAGCTTATATAACGAGGAACTGAGAGATCTGACATCGCCGATGAAAACACAAAGTTGAAGATCTATGACGACACTAGCAAAAAGGGCCACACGAGCACTCTTGTTCAAGGAATGGAAGAGTCATATATCAAGACTGCCGCTGATGGTATTAGATTACTCTAAGCTGGAAGTCATCGACGTCAAGTTGCTGCAACCAAGTGCAACGACCTCAGCAGCCGAAGCCACACAGTCTTTCCTGTTACAGCATACATCAAACGCACCTCGGCTAATGGAGAAGACTATGCCAGTGCTGGGAAACTCAACCTTGTGGATATAAACGAGCTGCTGAAGCTGGTCTGATCAACAAGAGTCTTCTGACTTTAGGCCGAGTTATTAATGCTCTGGTGGACCGGGCCCCTCACGTACCATATCGAGAGTCAAAACTTACTCGACTTCTCCAAGACTCACTAGCAGGTCGTACCAAAACGTGTATCATAGCCACAGTCTCGCCTGCAAAAAGCAACTTGGAGGAGACGATATCGACCTTGGACTATGCCTTCCGCGCAAAAAACATTCGAAAAAAACCACAAATCAACCAGATGATCAACAAGAAGACACTGTTGAGAGGGTTTACTTCCGAGATTGAAAAATTGAAGAGTGAACTTATTGCAACTCGACAACGCAATGGTGTTTATCTCTCCAACGAAAATTTCGAGGCGCTTACCGTGGAGAATGAGTCCCGAAGATTATTAAGCGAAGAGCAAGCAGTCAAAATTGAAGCCATGAAGATCAATCTTCGAAACAAAGTTCAAGAGCTTTTCTCCTTGACGACCAACTTTGTATCTACGAAGGAGGAAAATGAGGCGACAAAAACGCTTTTGGATAAAACCAATAGTGTCTTGGAACAAACCGAAATTGTCCTGGCGACGACGCAGACAAACTTAGACAAGGAGACGATTCTACGAAAAGCGCATCAGGAATCTGTTTAAACGACTTCGTTAAACAATCACGATTAAATGCGTTAAAAAATCGGGTTCGACGTGTGACGCTTGCCCTATTAAAGGCGGCAATCACGGTGAATGGCGTTTCACATTCTATGGCGGGAATATGAAGATAACAAGAGTCTCTTAGGATCTATAACTACGTAGGAAAGAAGGTATGGACAGAGGTAGGTTATATACAAAGGTATGCTCCATAGAGGGCTCGTCTAGTCTCGGCAATTTCCCAAATAGGAAGTGAATAGCCGAGGCTGGTATTCTCGTTCCTCGCTTAAACTTAGCGTGTTCAACGAATTCCGACGCCTACAGTACTGGTGGCACTAGGCATTCGAGCTGGTTGGCATGACATAAGACTTCCCTCCGTATCGGTGTCGGCGATACGTGGCCGATGGAGGGCACGTGCAGAACACCCAAGTTCAAAGTACGAAAGATTATTCTCCCAACACACAGATATATGAATCATATTCTGTCTTTGGGACAGCTTTGAAAATAGCAGCTTCATCTCCCTCTAAAGTTTGATCTATCGTTCACAAGAGTGTCGTGGAGAAAAATACGACGCTCTCGAATGCAGGCGCCTCGGGAGTTCTTCACAGAAGCGAGGTGACCCGAAGGCACGGTTTTTTTTAGTCCCCCAGTTCGAAACATCCTTCCCCGGTGCTGAGCTTTCGGCAGGGAGAGACCAGTCAGTTGTGCTTGAGACGGATGAGGAGTGTTCGAGTAGACCCGGATTCTGGCTATTAGCAGACACAGAAGAGCCAGATCAGGTCCAGATTTGTCATCCTAATAGTACAGTACAGGCAGATACAGGCTGTGGTTGTGCCGGATTGTGCTCGAGACGTCCAGCCCAGTCACATCAGTAGATTTCTTGTTCAGTACTGTCTGCACTGTCACTCTCCTGGACAACTGCAGACAGGGCACCTCTCGAATCCCCTCCATCCTCTTTTTCTTCTCCTTTCGATCTTAACAAAGAATGATCGCCAGTTCGAAGGAGAGTGGGGGGAGGAGGAGATCATTGATGACTGGATTTCCATGGCGTGGGTTGTGTCAAAGTGTACACAGGCGTCGGTCTCGAAAGACAGGCTGGCTACCCAAGTGAGATATCGTCTCACAAGCAAGGAGAACAAGCTTTCTTTCTTTCTTTCTTTTCTTGGGATACATCACATCTGAGTACTTCCTTGGGATAGTAGTGCAAAACATTGTCTCTCCTCTCTTTACTGGTGTCGTCCACTTCGACCCTCCAGGAAAAGAGGGCGAAAGGGATGGGTAGAGCCAGCATCTCCTTGGAGAAGAAAGTTAAGTAAGCAAAGCAAGACTGAACCAAGGCGCCAAACCCACGACGCACATTTATCCTTCCGAGTTCCTTCGTACTTTCAAGTTGTCAACTCAAAATCTGCGAGCCACACGGAAGGAAGATAGGAAACGTCGGGAACGAAGACCAATCTCAGCCCAGCCTAGCTCATCCAGCTATCACGCCAAACCCGCCGCCGTGATACGTAACGCCATTCAGTGGCACGGCGCATCTTCAGCCCAATACTGTACAATACTAATAATGCCATGTCCATCGATCCGTAGTACAATCGTCTCACAGTACACCATCGCCACTTGTATTCGCTTTGCAGTTCTCCCTCCCGTCTAGCCTGGTGCCCTTGCTGGCCCTGACCCGGACCTGCCATACACCCTGCACTGTTGCGCTGCCCTCCATCTTCTTCCGCATCCTGGCCGTCTATCCAACTCTTCCCCCAGTCCCAAGCCATCCATCATCCTTCATCCATCCCAGGGCCCCCATCCACCCATACCCACCCATCCACCCATCCACCCATCATCCATCCATGCCCTTGCCTGCCCGCCCGCCGCAGTTCCCGTCGTACTGTTAGTTAGTTCGATCCCTTGGTGTAGTCGACATCCGCCCGCCGAGACTACCATCCAGCCCAGTCCAGTCCAGTCCATCGCATCGATAACCTCACATCTCCACTCCACCTCTATCTTGCGCCCACAACCTTCACTACTCACACATCACTTTGCAACTTCCAACTCAACTTCTCTATTCAATTTCTGGGAACCCTCCCAGCGCATCTGTCGGGACTCTCTCGCCTCAATCCACACCAAATCGCATCTGCTCCCCCCGAGATGGACGAATCATGACCACGAGACCCGTGGGCCGACAGCCCCCTCAGCGCTCTCTCTCCTCGACCGGCGCCATTCATCAGAGGCCGCCGCCGCATAGGACACACTCGCAGCAGTTCACATCCTCGTCGCCAACGCGGAGGGGGAACGATGGCGGCTTCGTGGACTTGACGGTGGATGGAGAGTTGTCTCGCCCGAGGATTGGGACTTCGCGGCTGAGGGTGGAGATATCGACGGATGCAAAGCAAGCCGATGTGGTGGAATCTCCAAGACCATCATCTACAGCGACTCCCACTTGGAAGCCGGCTCTGCCACCCCGTGGACGACCGCAGCTTCACTTCGATGTGCCGAGTGTCATCAACCCTAGGTCGGCGCAAGAAGGGGGACAACATGATATCACGATTAAACCAATGCCTCTGCCAGCGAGGCCTGGGCAATATGCTCCGCCATTGTCAGGAAAACAGCGACCGCTGCCAACAAATCCCAACAAGAAGGATGCTCGCCCCAAACCCTATACCCTAGAAGTTCCGCCCATGGCTCCTCATTATTCACCCAATCGTAGGTCTACTCTTGAAAAGCTAAGGCTTGGAATATACTGACATCGAGCAGGGCATGCGGATTTCTATCCTTGGACCGGAAATCACCCCGAAGACCAGTTCTCCGAACCTGTTATCCGCCAGGGTTACTTTGACAAGGCCCAGATGACACACAACGAAACTGGGTCAGCCAGAGCCGCAATCTTTCCTGCCCTCAAGCACAAGAGCGGGCTACAAACACTTTCAGCCCTCTTCACCAACGTGCTTGCGCAGCGCAGAGCGCATGGTCAAATCCACTCGGCATCGACTTTTAAACCACCGCCGCGAGTTACCGTGACAGATACCAAGAGAGAAATGTGGCTGAAGGACTTAGCAAATCCGACGATCTCGCTGCGTCGCCTTAGTCGGTCGATCCCCCATGGAATAAGAGGAAAGGTCCTGTTGGAGCAATCTTTGGGCAAGAATATACCGATTGAAAGAGCAGTCTGGCTAGCCAAATGCGTTGGTGCGAACGAACTCAGATCATTCCGCAGGAAAGGAGTGAGCGGGACCTTTGCAATGGGCGGAGAAGCCAAATGGATTCGAGATTTTACTGTCTGTGTGGAACAGTTTTTGGAGAGTATTGTTGGATCATGTGGCGAGAAGGACTTCAAAACTCGGGTCACCTATGCGTAATGCTTCCTTGATCTTGTTGCGGGATTCCTGACTGACATTGGCTCTTAGGATACGGCTAGCAACGTACTTTCACGCCGAATATTTACTGGATCGGGAACATTACATGGATTGGCTTGTATCATCGCTTGAGAACAGCCCTCAAACGAAACTCCCGATGTGGATCTTGATTACTCAAGTGTATTGGAAGGACCTTTTGAAATACCGGAAATATGGCCGACGACTATCGGCCGCGTTGATGAGCCATTTAACTGAGGTACGTTGGGAAGTATTATGTTTGGAATCGTCCAAGTACTAATCGCAACTTAGATTTTGAACCAGGCGGACCATGACATTTTAGCCCCCCTTTCAGATCGACTGAAGAGTCTATTGAGAGGGTTGATGTCTACGAACATCGACAACTTTGTATCGCCCAAGGCGTGGGCACTGCACAGAGAAACGATCAGGTTGACTTTCGGTTCAGAAGAACCCCAACTCCAACAGGTCCTGGCCATAATCGAGAGACGAAATTCACGCTTCACCACCACAGGTACGGTGAAGGAGCCTTCTGCTCGGAAGCGTCTTATCAGGACCTTAGACAGGAGTCTCTCGGAACCATTCTCAAACGACTTACCTCGGTCATGCTGGGATATTGATGACGACAAGAATATGCTCACCCTAGTCGTTCTCGAATGGTCCACATCCTCTTATCGACCTGGAAACACTAAGACTTTCGTGGCCGCACGCATATTGAGGTACTGGGCCAAACTCGGGACAGACATCACAGGAGCTATACTTGACTTTCTCGATTCGACCTCTCATACTTCTGGGACTAATAAGCCTGCTTTCTTTCACCTAGTATCGGAGCTGGCACGGTCAGATCACTTTTCTACGCCGAGATACCTTCAATGGCTTATAGCCCGGGGTGGTATATACAATCCTACAGATGTAGCGGTGGACGGACCTCCCTCAACTCGACTCCTAGCTGAGCTTCCGATCAGTAATGCCAGCGAGAGTATCTCGGGACTCCGCACTGCCTTGCTAGGCCGCGCCGATCTGTCAACGGATGACGAGGACGACCTAATTCAGGATTGTCTAGTATTCATGAATAGGAACCTACCAGGAATGCAGACCGAGGTGGATCTTGATCTAGAATCAAAGGATTATACCGAGTCGAGCAATCTTGTGGAGCTTCCAGGAAACTTGAGCAGGACAATCAAGTCGGAATTGGGACACTGGCTGAGACATAAAGTCAAGCTTCAAATGGTACAACCAACAATACCACCGCTAGATGACTGGGACGCGTCCCCCATGAAAGGAGGAAGTTCTGCCATCAAGGGGTCAGATTTCAATACTGTCCGTGGTTACCTTGAAGATTTGGACGACTACTCGATGCTCGCAGACGTGCTTAAGATTGTCACCAGTTCGAACGACACAGATGTTCTAGCCTCGTGCACCCACACCTTAGCTCTGCATTTGGAAACATTCGCTGCCATCGGTGCATTGAACGGTCTCTTCGAAATTCTCATGGCTCGGTTGCGGACCTTGACTGAAGAAAGCGACTCGGTTCCGCGGGGTTTTCTGGTCTCCCTCTCGGATCTCGCATCCAGGCTACCACAGGAAAACATCATTGCACAGCAGCTTGCCCAAGAGCTGGCCAGAAGCGATCGAAAGACGGCGGCAGATGCATGTTCGCCAGTTTCGGACCATATGGCCATCGTGGAAACGGCAGAGGTCGACTTCACGGATGAAATAGAAAAGGTGCTAGCAAGCGGTAACAGTATGGATCAGGCCACCCTCGAACGTCTATTCCGCCGTATAGTCCTCCGACTGGAGGAGTCGTGGGAAAAGTTTCCGGAACAGCAACGTAGCTGTGCCTTGTTGCTTACTCGTCTTCGGACGTTTGACGCTAAGCAATTCGACGTGTTGATGGGGACCTGGGTCAACCGAATCTTGCAGATGGAGAGTCGTCCAGGTATGATGGAAGTCTTTGGTCCCTTGATCAGCTTCGGGTGCCTGAGTCTTCTTGATGTTGTGGCTAGCTGTAGGCTGGGCAATCAAGAAGGCGGTCTTGGCAGATCGTCCATCTCTCAGGAGCTTCTTCACTTACTTGTTGCCCACTGTGACCTTCCAGAGGTTATGACGCTTGAAGAGATATATCGACTTCGAATCAAGCAGGCTCATGCACAAAGGGACTTCCCAATGGATGTCCTCCTGGTTATTCGTCAAGCTTTCGAGGTTTCTTTCGACATCCACCACACCAGCCCCCGGTCTTTCGACGTGAAGGCTCTTTTTGCAAGTCAGGATATGTACAACATTTATCAGTACCACATATTGAGGGACGCGGATGCTTTTACGCAGAAGTTGATCATGCCCTTGCTCCAGAGCTCCAATCCGGATGTTATTGCTGCCGTCAATACAACCGTCGACAAACTTCTATCAACTAGTAGTGTTAGGCAGGAAATTACCACGGAATTACTTTTGAGCATTGCAGACGATCTCTCCCTACCATTCTGCCAGGTCAAGCTTGCTTCAATGTTGCAAGCTCGAGATACCGTTATGGAGGGCGACAATTCAAGCCAGGCAGAGCAATTGGCTGACTTCGATCATGCAATCGAATCCGCAGTGGAAGCCGGCAGAACAACTTGGGGAAGCATAATCCCCCTCCTCGACGTCTCGATATCTCAACATCTTCGACGGCGAGCCGACACGCAGTTCCTCGGGCTATTTCCCAATCCAAAAGCAAACAGCAGTGACGGTCCTTGGACGAGCAGCCGTATCACACGTGCCGAGAATCTTCTACGCATTATTGATGCAACATCACATAGCATATCAGCAGCGCCTTCCCCAGATTCCAGTAGCACCAGTCTTGCTTCCGACATGGTCATAGCTCTCAATGGTACATGGCTCCTCCTTGCAAATACCCAGTCGCAGGAAACAAAAGACGCCATCATATCGAAGTGGCTGCCCCTCTTGCTCTCCTTCATGACAATCCACGTCGGCGCCTTCGAAGCAACGAAGCAAGGAAACGAGAGCCGCGCTAAAGCCACCCTTGCTCTCTCCGCCGTCTTCCTACAACTCCAAACCCTCGACACGAGCATGGTAGCCATCAGCGCCCTCATCGAGCAGACCTTCGACCTAGCTCTCCACCTAGTCGATGACCTCCCAGAAGACATGCGACAGCAGTGCATCCGCAGCCTACGAGACACTACATCCAATCCACCGATATCATACCTTTTCAGCATCGCTGCCAATCCAACGGAGTGGCTCGTTCTGAGCCAGAAGGATAGGATGAAATCCGTGTCTGGTGCGGATGGGAAGCCAGCCGAGAAAGAGAAACTTACGCCGTTCCCGTTGAAGAGGTGGGAGATGTTGGGAGAGCCAACGCCGAATGTGGGGGAGAATGATACGAGTTTGAGCTTGACGCTTTTTGGGGCTAGGAGAGGGTAGGATACTATTCGAAGACGAGCATGTATTGATTGGCTAGTTTGAGATTGGAGGGATTTTCGGTTTTGAGCTGGCATAGGATATTTAGAAGGAAGGCGATGTCGTCGTTACAGTATGATTACCATTGGAAGGGGTGGATAGGAATAGGGATATGGACAGGAATTGGAAATTAGCATGGCGTTGGGTATAGGCAGGGCATGAGATAGATGATGTTACGATCACAAATGCAATAACACTTGAGTCATTTTTGTCCCTCCATTCCTCACAAGAGTATCTTATAAGCCAATGAGTCGGACGTTAGGTGAGGTAGCCAACTCGAAGAGCATCGGAAGGCAAGTCCACGGCGTTGATGTCGAGTAAGACAACAAGAATGGCGCTGTAGCTATGAAGATATCAGCCTAGCGACTTACGACAGATGCAATAACCTACGTGGCCGTACCCAGCAGGACTCGATACCCATCCTAATGTGAAGAAGGAGATCAAAGCACTAACCTACGTGGCCGTACCGAGCAGGACTCGATACTTATCTTAATATAAAGAAGAGGATTAAAGCACTAACCTACGTGGCCGTACTTAGCAGGACACGATACTTATCCTAATATGAAGAAGGGGATTAAAGCATTAACTTACGTGGCCGTACCCAGCAGGACTCGATACTTATCTTAATATAAAGAAGTGGATCCAAGCACTACGAGCAGTTTGAGTTGAATTAAAGTAATTCATTATTATCCTTAGTTACAGAAGGCGGGAAGGGGGTGCTCGACGTTAAGTAATATATTACGTTAGTAAGTGTCATGTGCATACTTATGTCTCTTATCCTTATGGGATCAGGCCCGCAGTATAAGAAGGCCGAGGCTTCCGCGGTATAAGTTTGAATTAGTCTTACTTATATTTTCTATTATGCCGGCGTTTTGTTTCCCCTCACGGGTAACCTTTATATATACGCTTCTCCTCTAGACTTCTGTGAGTGGGTATGGCTAAAGAGCTATTGTGTGTATGTATCAAATCAAAAGAATTAGAACCCGGCCGCAGTGGCCTGGTGTTGTGCTTTTGCCTTCTAGCTTCAAAGCTATTTCTACTTCTTAAATGGCCAGAGATTAGTTCTTCAAATATATTTTCCCTGAACCTCTACAAGCTTTGCTTACCATGAACTCCACCTGACAGTAAGAGTTAAACGTCCCCTTATTAGCAACTGTTATCTCGCTTAGTTTCTTTAGAATTTGCGTTTAAAATAAATTTTTGTTTTAATTCTACTAGTAAATCTTTAATAAGACGCTGGCTAATAGCAGTTAGTTATATACTCTTACTTTTAAGACAAAGGTAAATAAAAGATATGTTATAATAGGTTGTGTTTTCGGTGTTGATTACATAATTAATTACCTCCATAAGAACAGTACGGGGAAGAGGTAATTTTTCTTCTACCTTCTATAGTAATTTAAGTATTACCAGAGACTCCGTAGCGTTTCTTCAGCTATTATATCTTGTTATAATCACCTTAGCGTGCCAATGATCATTCCATCTGCTGTCGCCCTGCTCATGTATTTATTTGGTTTGTTCCGCTTTCCTACAGAGGCAATCGTTCACATGCACCCTCAAGCTCAGTCTATGTGGCTTCTTGCTGTTCACCTAGACAATCCCTCTTACTACTACGCACTCCGGCAGATATCTAATCCCTTCACTTAATAAATCACCGCTTGGAAAGTCTAGTGCTGTTTCTTCCAATTGCAATAAGGACCAGCAGCACCCCTAGCGACAATCCGAAATATTGAAGCAAAGATTGACGGGTAGGACGCTCGGAAACTGTAAAGATATCTATATCAGCGCTTGGCTAAAGGAATAGTTATACCATAGAGAGATGTTTCTTACTCAAATCCAACTTGACTTCCTCAGCATTACGGTAATGGTTTCGCCAACACTTATCGATTACTGTACGTAGAGCAAGACCAGTTGTATCTGGAAACTCCCGTTTCTGAAAGAGCTGATAGATCTCGCTGTCGCTTTTCTCAGCATAAAGCCGATGTCCGACGCTGATCTCGTATATCACGGTGCCGAGCGCGAAGATGTCGTCAGCCTGAGTCTGGTCTAGCAAATGTTCTGCCAACGAGAGGGGTCTTGAATATCGGGTCGATGTAGACACGATAGCTGTTGAGCCATCAAGACTCGATCCCCAAAAGTCTGCCAGTGCAAGCGAACCATTCTTTTGGATGAGAAAGTTGTGGGCGCCAATATCGCAGTGGATGACTCCTTTGGAATGAATATATCGGATAGCCTCGACAGCTTGGGCCGGCCACCCATAAATACACATTCCTTGGTTAATAAAATTGGGTATTCGAATAGCACGCTCGTTAACACTCACTGCATTCTTTCTATAGGAAACTTCTCCAGCTCTAGATGCTTCGCAAGTATTCCTGTGGGCAGGTATTGAAGCATCAAGCCTTTGCCACGTACTGATTCAGCCTCGCCGTAACTGCTTAGAATGAATGGGTGGGAAGTGCCGAGGCGCTCGTAGATCTGCTCCTCCGTTGCTTGCTCTGGTTCTTCCTGTTCGAAAGGGATCTTGAGAGCTATTTTGGTGTCAGCTACACGATAAACGTCGGCGAAGGAGCCGACGCCAACGACTTTGAATTGATCGTGCTTCGCCTCTGAAATAATGTGACGAGCGGAAGCCATTAGTGAAGTGTATATATGATGGTTTGTATCGGCGGCACCGTGACATAGGATGACTTTAACGTGTGCCGAGCATCTAAGCTATTTTTGTTTAGCATACTATGACGCTTGCTTAGAAACGACGGCAATCACGTGTAATTAACGCTTTACATTTTATAAAATGATATATAAAAATAATAAGAGTCTCTGAAAATTTATATTTACGTAAGAAAGAAAGTAAATAAAGAGGTAAGTTATACATCAAAAAAACTTTATAAAAGCTCGTTTAATTTCAACTACTTTTTAATTAAAAAGTAAGTTAGCTAAAACTAAAAAAAGATCTTTAAGAGCTTCAAATATTATTATTATTATTATTATTATTATTATTATTATTATTATCTATTAAAAAGAGGGATAAGAGCACTCCGTGCTTTTCTCTTATCACGACGAGTATTAGAGCGAGGCGTATTCTTAATTAAAGTTTATATAGTGCTATTTCTAATATTAAAAGTCATAGATCTTTAAAGCAGAGCTTTAATTAGCATTTCTGCTTGTAATTAATTAATTATATATTATAAATATATTATTTATTCTTATTACGTAATAATAAGGTCTTACGTATTACGTAATTCCTATTATAACGCATCTCCTTCTTTAGTATTCTTTTTAAAGGTAATTATATTATTTTCAAGTATATCTTATATATTACTCGGCGTTATCGTTACAAGAAAGCCGGCGGGAGGAACGGAAGAAGAAGTAAAGGATATATTTACGTCTTCAGCGGGCGATTAGTTTATAAGAGAAAGAGGTTAAGTCTTCGGCTTAACTTTAATTCGTTTAGTAAAAGAGAAAAGTTCGGAAAAAAGTAATTAATTAGGGGACCAGCTAAATCGACATGGTCACATGGCTAAATCGACATAGTCGCTAAATCCCATGGTGTGCATCTAGGATCCTCGCTAACGCATATTAATTTGTAAGGCCGTGCAAGTGTCCACTATACATAATTATTAACCCCTTAACTATTATTGTTATTACCTCACCGTCGCTACCTTATCGTCGCTATTAATTAAGAATTAAAAGTAAAATTAAATATATATAACGAAAAACAACTAAATTACTATTAAGAGTCAATTGTAAAAGGAGCATCTGTATCGGTTAATTAATTCTTTGATAATCTAACTTTAGACTGATTACTTTGCGAGCGCATCGAGGATAAACGAATTGCTAGTTAAATTAATAGAAAATTAAAGGGAAGAGTATTATCCGGTGTACTCTGCCTAGGAACGCTGTCTTCTTCTAGATCTAACTCCTCCTCGCTTTTAGCTCGGAACTCAAAGAACTAAAGTATATCGGCAATTGCAACTTGATTCTGTATAGCGTTCGCAGTAAGTTTAACAGAGTCTATTATACTATTAGACTGGAAGATTAATGATATTCTTAGCATATAATTCCGCTCTCGCCGAGTTTTAGACTTATATTCATTTATATAACCCCCGGCAAGCCGTGCTATTACTAAAGCAGTTATTAATAGGCCATTTTATATTACCGTAATCTGCCGTAATAATAATAAACCTAAAGATAAGAGAAAAGCAGGAGCAAAGCTTAAAAGTAACTCGAAGAATAAAGAGTTGCGGCGTATAATTAACGGTATAACACGTGATAGTTTATTATTACTAAAAGCGCCCTTAGGCCTTCCTTTACTTTTAATCTTAAAAGGATTTAAGAGAGGCAAGGAAGAGAGATTAAGGATTTAAGATCTTATACTAGAATTTAGCTTATAAAACCACTAATATTAATAGATATCTTTTAATAAAATATATCCGTATATACGCTTTCGATGAAATATTTTATGGTAATAAAGTAAACTAAGAGACTTTTGTATTACGTAATTGTAAGTGCTTTTTGGTAATTTATTATTATTTATAAGCTTGCTGTTCTCTTGCTTAATTTTGAGTAAAGCAAAGCCATGAACTTAGTTAAGTATAATAGTAAATAAAGGTATATTTATATTGTGTTTCGGCCGTAGTTATTGTATTGCAATAGCTACTTATATGTTCTCTTATTGCGTCTCTTAAAAGAGCTTCAACTTTAAGAACACATCACGCAAATCGCCGTAGCCTGACTGTAAATATCTCTTTAATATAACGTAATAACTTTTAATAAGAAAAGTAATAGTTATACTAAAGTGTAAAGACTAATTTACTTAATAAAAGACGAGTTTTTCCTTTTAGAGGAGCTATATTCTTTTAATATAACTTATAGCGCTAATTGAGTACTAAACACGCATTTCTTGTAACCGCTTATCGTATTATTACTATATTATCTTAACGAGTAATTAATTCTAAGAGAAAAGGAATGCTTAAAACCGTAGATAGCGTATTTAAACCCCGTCGTCGCTTTTAATTAGACTAAGGAAGAACTTCTTTATTTTAATAAGTACGTTTATATTAACGTGCCATCGATAAAGAAGGTGACGGGATAAAGAGAATTATATGTCAAAACACTTAATAAGAGTTAGCTCCCTATTTATTATAATAAAAACTAACTCCGGAATCATATGTCGAGTTATTATAGCTTTTAATTAAGTTAAAGCTTATTTATAATTTTTTTTCGTCTTTTTAAAAAGAAAGTAAATTCCCAATTGAATTATTATATTATTTCCCGTAATTCCGCAAATATTTAGTAAAGGCATAGTATATCGATTCGTTTTATATATATAATTAAGTAAAAGTATATTAAAATATTATATTTAAAATAAAATAAAAGTAAGAGAAATGAAAAAGAGTTAGTAAAAGTGACCTAATTTCGGCTCGAACGCAGGGAAATAATCGTTTTCTTTTAATTCTTACGCAATCTATTAGTAATTAAAAACATTAATTTTAAAAGGTACGTACCTTCAGAAGCCATTATAACGGGGCCATTCCGTTAAGGTCTTTTTGACGTACCTTTTAAGTTAAGTTAATTACGTCTTTTAGTATTAACGTGACCGCCATATTTTGCTCTTTTAAAATAAAGATAATCTAAGCATTAAAAAGACCGGATTTTGCGTAAAAATTAATTAATAAAACTCCTTCCGCCGGCAAAGAAGTAATTCTATATATAAGATAAGCGGCAGAGTTTATAAAAGCGGCGTGATTATATTCTCTTTATATAACCTTAACTCTTCATTTACTTAATATTTTGTCTTTTAATAATAAAACCTTCATTTTATAGTCGGTCTTCTTAGAGCTTATTTTCTTGCGTTAATTAAAAGCTTTTATATGCTTCTTTTTGCCTTTATTATTGTATTTGTCGGCGCGATCGCAGAAGTAAAGCATTTTAAAGGGAGTATTATCCCGGCGGAAAAAGGCGTATCCGTTAGCTAAAGCATGCGCCTGAATAGCAGTAATTGCAGCGTTAAAATCAGTATAAACTGCTTCCGGAGGCGCAGGGCCGCAAGCTTAAAAAGAAAGTGACGCTATAATAGTAGTAGTAGTAGTTGTAGAGCGCAATTAAAGGTAAAATATATTACGACAGCCTTAAAGTTAAGCCTTATCCGCCCTTTGTAATTTTATATAAATACTTATAGTTATATAAAAGGGCCCTTGCGTTATTATATTAATTACTATAGGGCGGGAAGGTTAATAAATACACGGCCGAAGTCACTTCGTAAAAGGGACTATGTCGATTTAGCCATGTGACTATGTCGATTTAGCTGGTCCCTTAATTAGTTCTTCGGATTTAGGCCGAAGAAAAGAAGAAAGGCAAAAGCTTTAATACTTTTATAATTAATATTAATTTATTTAATGCCATTCGTTAAGTTATATTTAATTGTCAGATGGAGTTCACGGTAAGTAAAGCTTCGTAGAAGTTTAAGGTAAAATATATTTAAAGAACTAATTAATCTCTGGCCTTCGAAGAAGTCTAGAGGAGAAGCGTATATACAAAAGGGATTACTCGTAAGGGGAAGCAAAACGCCGGCGTAATTAAATATATAATGTCGCGCCCTAGCGCAGTCTACTGGTTATGTGTATACTCTCGTAAGCACTTACGTGTATATATACTTAGGTCATAGTCCTCTCTTATAAAAGGTAACGCTTACTTTAATAAATCTTTTAAACCTTTGCTCTTTACGTTAATCGTAGAGCTCTTAAACTATTAAAAGCTTATTTTATTTTTATTTAATAATTAAGAGCTACATTTATCTTTATAAACTATTTTTAATATATATAGATTTTGAGCTTTAGTTAAGCTTATTTAATTTTAACTTTACGACCTTCGTCTTCTTTTCTTACGCTTAAATCCCGTTATCTTTTTCGACGCGATCCTCGAAATTTCATCTTAAAACAGTCCTAGCGATCTTAACGTAAACATTATATATTTAAAGCTTAAGGACTTTTTATTATAAATGAATTATTTAACTTTTAGCGCTTAAATGCTCGGACTTTAGCTTTTCGTTAACTTAAATGCTTTAAATATAAAAACATTAGTTAAAATTATTAATAAAAATCCACGGACCGCCGAGTAAATCGCTTAATAAAAAAATAATTTCGTTAAATTAAATTATATAATAAAAACGAACGAGTATAACGAATAACTTTAGAAATAGGCGCTCGATTGTCACGCAATAATTACGTCTTTCTTAAACTAAATAATTATAAGTTTTAACGCTTTTATTACCCTTCTTCTTATTCGACCGCACGAGCTTATTAAAATAACCGCAGAATCTTATTAAAAGGAAGCCGAGGCCGAAGCTAAAGCGTATATTATAAAGTGCGTAATATAATAACTATAAACTACGGTATACTTTAAACTTTACGAATAAATTAAAAAAACTATAAGCTATTAATTCTTTAATATAGCAGCTATATAGCTTATCGTTAAGAAAAAAGCTAATATTTAAGCATTAATTCACACGCTTAAAATAGTTTTATATTAAACAAATATAACGATTTAAACAATAACTTATTAAAATTACTTATAATCTCTAAATATAAAAAACGTTCGAAACTTAAAGGTTTAAATTATATAATATTAAGAGCTAATTCGCAAAGGGAACTTATATTATATGCCAGAAGTGCTCGACACCCTTAATATTAACCTTTTCTTAATTATAATTAATAACTTTAATAGCTTATGGACTTAAAAATACTTTCTTAAGATTAAAGAAGCCGACGAGCTCGAGATACTTTTTAAATACTTTTTAAAATAGCTCGCACGGCTATTTTATTTTAATTAAGTTAATCGCCATTATTAATAACTTATCGATAAAAAATTAGGGCATAGTTATTTTTTTACTTTTAATTTACGCTTTAATAATAATAAGACACTCGACTCGGAAGCTTTTAATTTATATAATAAAAGATTAAACTAATTTAAGATAAAAGAAAAACTTATAAAAAAGGCATATTTATATTTAAAAGACAAAACTTATTATTAATCTCCCTTAAACTATGCTTATCTTTAAAAAATAATTTATAAAAAAGTATTTATTAAATATTAAAATAAAATAACTCGTTTAAACTTAAAAATAAATAATTAATATTATAATAAGATCCGGCAGCGATTTATTACGTTATAATAAAAGCTCTCCGCGGGTAAATAAGCTCGGACAAGCCTTTTCCTTAATTAATAAAAGATTTCCTAATAAAACTAAATAAGTAAAAATTGTGAGAATAGGCGAGCCAATCAGGAATGAGGAAGCGCAGTAGGTGAGGACACGTGATTAAAGAGAGAGAATTGCTTTGCTTGCTTAAAGAGTTAGAAGAGCTCTTCGGTAGTTATATATAAAATAATAGCTTCTTTAAAAGCTTTTACGACTACGTAACTAATTACGTGACTTATACAAGCTACGTAATTAAATACAAGGGTAATTTCCCGGAATATAAAGGTAATTTCCGGGCCGCGTAAGCAGTGGAAACTCCTTCGGCTATTCTAGGGTAGAATCGGCACGAGTTACCGAAGTCAAATCCAACAAAAATTTAATAAATTAAATAAAAAGAAGTCTACCTTTCCCGGAAACCTATTAAATAAAAGAGAAATAAGCGGGACCTACGCGCACCTAATGCTTTTATTTAATTTAGTCAAGCATTAAATTACGAGTATATACTCCTTTTAAAATTCACTTTATCCTTTATTAGACTTTATTTTACTAACCAATTATAAAATAATTAATTTAATTAATAATTATTTAATGTTATTAAAAGGACCTTTTATAAAATTTACTCTTAAGGATTTAATTAAATATAAGAGCTCTTAATTGCTTATTATCGGGCGCGGAACTCGAGTTATAAAAGGAGTGCTTAAAGGTCCAAATAGAAAATTATTTAATTTCACGCTTTACGACGTCGAAATTATAAAAAACTTTTATATTAATATTATCTTTAAAGTTTGTCTTTATAAAACTAGTCTTTAATTTTATAATATAAATTAAACTTTAAAATAAAACGAAAAAGGCTTGTCAATTAGTAAACACTATATAATACGACAATTAAAGCGTAAACGAAACCTCGTTTTCTTTAAATATAAATTACGTTTAATTTATTTTCTAAGCCTTTGTGACATATTCTTAAGCGTTATAAAAATTATAATGTTTTTAACGCTCTTTAAAAAAGTAAATAGCCGTATAAATTATTTAAAGATTATAAGCACCTTAAAACAAACTTAAAGCGTGTTTAATTTTTACGAGTAGGCCATTTAGGATTAAATGCTTTAAGGAAATTAATAAGTATAATAAGAAATGTTAAAATTATTAAAGTAATAAAAAGGGTTAAGTATAAGTAATATACTTTAACTTATATTATTGAAGTAATCTTTAAACGTTTATTAAAAAGGAAATCCCTTAAACTATTTTCAAAAATTACTTAAGATTTATTTAATTATTTAAAATATTAAAACAATTACTCTTAACTCCTCGTGCTTAAATACGAGTACAGTAGCTTATTCGTTAATTATATATTATAAATAAAAGAATATAATAAAATCTTTTAATATATTAAGAACTTTAAAGCTTAAATTCGAAAGCAATTTAAACTCTTAATATATAAATTTAAGTATAATTAAAAGAAAGCAGTTATTATAATTCGAGGATTTATAAAATATAAAAAATAGGCTAATAAGCTCGGAATTAACCTCGAGCTCTTATTAACAGCAACTTATAAATTCAATAATAAAGCCGAACGAGTTAGTCAAAAAGCAATTAATAAAAGCATTAAAATAAGACTATTAGTCAATCTCTTAATAAATTTAAATATTAAATATATACTCGTTGGAATTTATTTATATAATAAAAGCCTAAGGCAAGTAAATAACTAGCTATTACTTATTAAAGTTAATAATAAATAGTTTCGGAACTATTTTCAATAATATAACTTAGCGCTTATTATAAGACTTATTATAAATTTTATATTAAATTAAAATAAGATTTATATATATAATTATAAAACGTATTTATTAATAATAAAAAGAGCCAAAGGATAAAATAAAAAAGCGTTTAAAAAAATTACGTATACGTATATTAAATATTTTATAAGTTTTTACGGTTTTAATATTTATAAGATTTAAATGCCATGTCTCGACAAAATAATTATTACGTATAACGTGCGCTTTAATAAAAATAGCTTTTATATTATCTTAAGTAAAAAAGTAAAAATTATAATTTAAAAAGCCAAGTTTATTTACAATCTTATTAAGGAGAATAAGTTTATTATAAACTAAGCTAAAATCATTAAGAATATTATTAAAAATATAACTATTAAGAAAAATAATATAAATTTTTTAAGTAAAGACTTGCCTTAATTATATATTAAACGAATTTCAAAATTAGTCGAAAGCTTTAAGAGTTAAAACTCGAGGGTAAAAGAGTATATTAATAACTTAAATATAATAAATAGACTTTTAACTTCGGAATATAGTTTTGCTTTAAAAGGCCTTTTTAAATAAAATAAGGAATTAAAAGAGAGTGCGTTAAATTAAGAATTTACTTTAAGTATAAAGTAAGACTTAAAGGCATTCGATTCGCGTAAGAATATATAACTTATAAATCGAGATTCGAACGTATTATAAAATTAAGCGCGGAATCCGCCTTAATTATTACGCATCGAGATTTAAATACCGTCGAGACTTTAATTATAAAAGAAGACTTTAATAATAATTTTAATATTATATTTTTAAATTAAAATATAAAGTGTTCGGACGACAAAAATAAAATAAGCAAAAATAACACGCTTTTAAACTATAATAAAAGAAGCTTAATTAAAATTAAGTATACTTATTAAAAGCTTAACAAAAGTAAAAAAGCTAATTAAAAGTAAAAGAAAAGAAGAAAATTATAAAAAGATTAAAGTAATAAAGTATTTATAATATTTATAATTATTTTTAAATAAACACGCCTTAATAAAAGCAACTTTAAACTCGGGGGTAAGCCTGATTTCGGAGGTAATTAAATCCTCGATTAATATAATAATTTTCGGTCCGAAATCAATTAAATGCTTTAAGGGCTTATACTTAATTAATATATATTATTAAAAGAATAAGATAATCTTCGAGATTTAACGAAGACTATATATTATATAATTATAGGAATAATATAATTAAGCCGCTAATTATTAAAAGGGAAGATTTTACTTTTAAAAATTAAAATCTAATATTTTTTATTTAAATTAAAATAATAAAGCGATTTTTAAAATTACTTAATAAAAGAGTAATTTAAAGAAAATACGAGCTTAAAAATGGAAATAATAAATAAATAAAGTTATTAAATTTTAAAAGTATTTAATTTAAGTATTATATTAATATTTATCCCGCTTATATAAGTCTCTAAATATAAATTAAATTTAAAAAGATATATTTTAAAATATAAATCCCGAATTATTATGTAAGATAATCTTTAAAGTAAATTAACGATTGTTTTTATATACGCTAATACTCTTTTAATTAAATCCTTCCGAATCACTATAACGCTCGCAGCTTATTTTAACTTAAAAGTTAAATACTTCGACGTAATTAATACGTTTATTAATATTCTTTAAGATATAAACGGCGAAACCGTATATTATAAATTCCTTTTAGGTTTTAATAAGCTTAAATATATACTACAAGTTAATTACGCTTTTTACGGGATACGTGATTCTTTATATTTATAATATAAATATATTAGTAAAACGTTAATAGATTTAAAGTTAATTTTATGCTCGAAGGAATTATATATATTTATAAACTCTAATTATAAAATCCTTATTCTTTTTTACGTAAATAATATTTAAGTGCTTTGTTATTAAGACGACTTAAAGCTCGGATAAGATTTCATTAAGCGATTAAATTAAGCGTATAATATATATAAGTTTAGAGATATTAAATAATTCTTAAAGATTAAAATAATATACGACAGAAAGCGTAAGATTATTTCTTTAGTTTATAATTAATATATTAAAAAAATTACTTGAAAATTTGAGTAAGTTAATAAGAAGTGTTTTATAATATCGCTTTTTTAAATCGATTTTATTAAGTATAAGGGATAATCTTTAAAGAAATATATTAAAGCTTATTAAAAGAGAGTTAAGTCGGTGTTATATATAGCGATTATTATAAAATCAAACGTAGCTTTTGCGATCGCTTAGCTTTTATAGTTTGTAATAAATCTTAGTTTAAATTATTTTATAATTATATATTAACTTATTCGTTACTTATTTAATACGCGCTTTTTAAGTATTATATACGGACGTAATTAAGAGAGAGCGCTTTATATTATTTTAAATATATTTTTTGTAAATAATATTAAAATTAGGAAATTATCTTAAGGTTATATAATCTTATTATTTAGCGGGCTAATAATTTAAAAAGCATTAAAGTAATTTACGATTATTACGTCGATTACTAAAGCGGAATTATTAATATTAAAATATACCGGAAAAGAAGTTATAGCTTTTTAACGATTTTTTCAGAACTTAACTCTTAATATCGATAAGACTTAAAAGATTTTTTATAATAATTAATAAACAATTAAATTAATTATAAATAATATTAAAAGAATTATTATTAAGTTTTATTATATAAATATTTAAAATATATAATTTAAATAAAAGTATATTTGTGGATTATTTAAAGTAATATATTTTTTAATTATTAATATATTTATTAATAAGCTTACGAAAGATTTATCTCGCTAGAAATTCGAGCTTTTTAAAATACTCTTAAATTTTAATAATTATTAATTTTAAGTTAAAGAGCTTTAAATATATTTATTAAAAGTATATTAAGAAAATTTTTATATAATCTTTTATTTATAATACTTTTTTAATTTAATATTTTAAGTATTCGCGCTTTAAAAACGCCGAAAATAAACGCGAAATCCAGCTCGAGCTTAAGTAAAGTCTATTTAAATTTAGTTTAAGCCTAAGCAAAGTCTATATAATTCCGGCCTAAGCTTAGGCAAAGCCCGTTTAAATCTTGTCCGAGCTTATAAAAATCCACCTTAAACTTAAATTAGCGAGTAGCTATTATCTTTAAGACTTTCGCGAACTTCTTTAAACTTTATATAAAATTACTAAATTCTATTAAAAATCCCGTATTAATATTAATATTATCGTTAAAATTATCTTTCTTATTACGCTTTAAACTTAGTTTTTAAGAGCGTATTAAAAGATTTAATTTTATATTTTTATTAAATTCCTTATTATTTATTAAGTCTTTTATTAAACCTTTTAAAATAATTCTGTATTTCTTAATACTTTATAAGTCGGTTAATAAAATGCTCGATTAATTATAATACAATTATTACATTTTATTATTATTAAAGTTTATAATTATAATTAATCTTTTATTATACTTAAGTATATTTCCCGTAGCGGACTCGCACTTATAACTAAAGGTATAATTATAACATCGACTTTTAGTAGCGAGAGTATTAGCGAAGTAATATCTACGATTATTATAATTATAAATAGTAGCGCGAATATATAATAAATAAGGATCCGCAAATTCCTTTCTTAAATTTTAATTAATATAAATAAAATAAATTATTAATAAAAAGTAAGCTTTACAATAATATATATATACCTCGAGCGCGCTTAATAAGAAAACGAGGCTTAAATAAAGTACGAGACGATCTGCGCTTCTTTAAGGCTAATAAAGAATAAGTACGAGTTTTAAAAGTAAAAAGAGGAGTAAGAGAAGTAGTCGAATTAAGACGCGAGACGCGTAAAGTAAAAAAAGTATATTAAAAGTTATTTTTATTTAATATAATAACGCTTTTATTTAATATAATTAATAATAATAAAGTATTAAAAGAACGCTTAAGAGTTTTTTTTAAATAACGAGCTTCATTTAGTACGAGAAGATCGAAGGCGAATTAACTTATTATTAAAATTATTAAAAAGCGTATTTTTATTTTTACACGAAAAAAAATACGGCTAATTATCTTTAGGATTTATTTTAACAATCGAACGAGTAAGAGGAGAATTATTAATAAGCTTATTAATAAGCTTATTAATAAGCTTATTATTAAATACTTTTTAATTATTAAACTTATTTTTAAAATCTTATAATATAATTATTAATAATTAATTTAATAATTAATTTAATAATTAATTTAATAATTAATTTAATAATTAATTTAATAATTAATTTAATAATTAATTTAATAATTAATTTAATAATTAATTTAATAATTAATTTAATAATTAATTTAATAATTAATTTAATAATTAATTTAATAATTAATTTAATAATTAATTTAATAATTAATTTAATAATTAATTTAATAATTAATTTAATAATTAATTTAATAATTAATTTAATAATTAATTTAATAATTAATTTAATAATTAATTTAATAATTAATTTAATAATTAATTTAATAATTAATTTAATAATTAATTTAATAATTAATTTAATAATAATAGAGTTACTTAAAAATGAAGTTAAGGAATTAAATAAAAGAAGAACTTACCTAGCGAGCTGCGATTTAATTATTAATGCGCGTAATTGCTGCTTTAAATGCTTTAAGAGATATAATTAATAATCGAAGAGAATTTATTAAAAGAAATAAAAGATTAAAAAACAAAACAAAAAAAATAAATAAATAAGTAAGCACGCGAGTATAAAGTGCGTTAATATTAAGTAAAAGTTAATTATAATAATATAAAGGTTTATATATATATATTCTTAAGAATAATCGTGATCGCGTTATTACGGTACGGGACGCCTAAATTAATAATAAACTTATTAACCCGGGAGGCGGCGCATTATATAAGTTAATAAGAGGCTGACATATATTATTACGGCTTTTTATTATATATAGTAATTACTTTAAAAAGATTAAATTTATTAATTATAGTTTAATAACTTAATAATTAGACGGGACGGCACGAGATCTTAATTGTAAAGTAAACTTTATTTTAGTTTTATTTTTAAAACTTACGATTTATATACGTTAAATACGATAATTAAGATCTTGTTTACTTAATTATTATAACTTAATTATATATTTGGATTTTATTCATCTAATTATATATAGTTTAAATACGTATTTATATTTTTATTTATTATTAATATTAATTGCTTAATAAACTGCTTATATTAATATATAAAGTCCTTATATATTATATTTTTAAAGCGCGTATTAATCTTTTCATTTATTATAATATTTTAAAAGCATTAATTTATTACTCAGCGCTATACTTTTATTAAGAACTAATATATATACTCGAGGAGCTTATATTATATCTCTCGATTGCTTATGCGCCTTTAAATGGCAAGGCTTATATAACGGAGCCTTATTATAAAGGTGTATCGCGCCTTAGCGCAGTCTACTGGTTATATATATGCTTTCGTAAGTACTTACGCATATATATATTCGGCTTATAATCCTCTTTTATAAAAGGTAACGCTTACTTTAATATATCTTTTAAACCCTTATTCTTTACGTTAATCGTAGAGCTCTTGAACCACTAAAAGCATGTGAAAGTAGGCGAGCCAATCAGGAATGAGGAAGCGCAGTAGGTGAGGACACGTGATCAGAGAGAGAGAATTGCTTGCTTACTTGAAGAGCTAGAAGAGCTCTTCAGTAGTTATATATAAAATAATAGCTTCTCTAGAAGCTTTTACGATTACGTAACTAATTACGTAGCTTATACAAGCTACGTAATTAAATACGAGCGTAATTTCCCGGAATATAAAGGTAATTTCCGGGCCGCGTAAGCAGTAAAAACTCCTTCGGCTATTCTAGGGTAGAATCGGCACGAGTTACCGAAGTGAAATCCAACACGCCCTCTTAATAAATGACGTAATAGCTTTATAAGCTTATATACAAACTAGCTTTAAAGCAGAGCTTATATTTACAAGAATAAGCTTAATACATAAAATAACCCTTTGCGGAGGGTAGGCTAGTTATAAAGAAAGAGAAATACAAATTATAATCTTATTTCCTCCGCTTTAGCCTTATTCGGCTAGTCTTAAAAGCCTTATAAATTCAATGAATTTAGGCTTATTTAACGGCTTTATAAAGCCGTCGGCTTTTTGTTTAAACCCTTTTATATAAATTAAGTCTATTTCGCCTTAATTTATGAGGTCGCGAACGTAATAATATTTAACGGCAATATACTTAGTCCTCTCGTGGAATTAAGAGTTATTAACTAATAAGAGAGCGCCGTTATTGTCCGTATAAACAGGGAATTGTTCTTATATATAATAGCCTAATTCGGTTAAAAGCTGCTTTATATAAATAGCTTCTTTAAAAGCCGAATTAATAGCTATATATTCGGCCTTAATCGTACTTTAAGTTATAATACTTTAAAGCTTGCTTTTCTAGTTAAATAAGTAATTCACTAAGTAAAAGCTTAAGCCGCTAGTCGATTTAGCCGTACTAATGTCTCCGGCGTAGTCGGCGTCGTAATAGCCGCTTATATATCGACTAGAGCTTTTTTCGTAAATTAGCCTTAGCTTTTTTAATTCTTTTAGGTATTTAAACACGTTTTTAAGGGCAATTATGTAATCGGTGCTAGGGTTATTAGCGAATCGAGCGAGCTTTATAATTAAGTAGTAAATATTAAGTCTAATTATTAGCGTAAGAAATAAGAGGCAGCTTATAATTTACTAATATTAATTTATTTCCTTTTTATTAGTCTAATTAAGATTAGGCTCTAGCTTAGCCTTTAAATCTATTAGTATATTTTTAAGTTTATAGTCGATTATATTAAACCGCGCTAACACTTTTTTAATATAACTTTCTTAGCTTAGCTTTATATAACCTTTATTTAAGTTATAATCGATATTTATACTTAAGTAATCCTTTATTAGCCCTAAATCCTTTAATTTAAAGAGTTTTTTAAGCTTTTTAATAAAGGATTTAATATTATTAACGCTTAGGCTAATTATCGCTAAGTCGTCTACGTAAATAAAGACTATAAGCTATTGCTCTTTATTAATTAAGATATAATTCTCGATAATTAAAGCTTAAAAACCGAGTTTTTAAACTAAGACTTCCTTTAGCGTAATAAACCAGAGCTTAGCTGACTATTTTAGCCCGTATATGGCTTTATTAAGCAAGAGTAGTTTATTAGCGTATTTTTAGGCATTTATGCCTTCGGGAGGCATTATATATAGAGTATTTACGTTAATATTATTTTATATAAAAGCCGATATTATATCGACTTTCTATATAAGCCAACCGTAAAGGACTGCTAAGGCGAATATAAGTCGCTAAGTCATTTGTTTTATTATATTAGTAAAAGTGTTTACGTAATTAAGGCCGTAGAGTTGCTTAAACCCTTTAGCGACAAATCTAGCTTTAAATTCGAAGTAATTAAGTAATTCTTTAATTTTATATACCTATTAGGTCTTTAAAGGCTTATAAGCCTTACTAGCGTCTTTTGGCACTATTTCCTAAGTCTCGTGACTTTTTAAAGAATTGACTTCTTTTTTTATGGCTTTTAGCTAATAATCCTTATATAAAGAAGCCATAGCCTCTTTAAGGCTTTTAGGCTCGTAAATTTAAAGGCCTTTAATTTGTTTAATAACGACTTTATTAGCCTTTAGCTCTTTAGGCAGCTTTATTAGCCCTTAATCGAAGTCTTCGTCGATTTTAGAGCTTATTAAAGCCATAAAAGCTAGTCTCTCAGCGTCTTTATAAACAGAAAAAGCTTCTTTTTCTTCTTCGATTAACTAATTATTTAGCTAGCGAATAGCCGTCTTAGAGTTTAAGTATATTATTGGCTGATTTTCCGAAGAGTTATTAAAGTCTTTAGCGCTAGTACTAGCGTTTCTAGTTACGACGTTAGGCTCTTAACTCGAATAATCCTTTCTAGGCCTTTTAATAGGCGCTTTAGGCATTTCCGGGCTAGCCGTATTAGGCCTCTTATTAGCCTTTGGCGTTTAAGGGAGCTTTTATATAAATAAGTCGGATTCGTCTTTAAAATCCGTTTTTTTGCTTTTTAATTGGTCGATAGGCGACTTTTCGCTTATATTGCCTTTATTAGGCATTTCGTCGTTAATATCATTTATTAGCTTAATAATATCGTCGCTAGCGCCTTCAAACTCTTTAAGTGTTTCGATTATATAATCGAATTCGGTTTCTTCCGTTATATTATCCTTAAGGATTAAATCCTCTTTAATTAAGACGTTTTTAGAGCTTATAACGGCTCTTTTACTTAATAAATAAACTAAGTAATTATTAAAAGACTTAAAACCGACAAGGATACTCCTGTCGGATTTATCGGCTAGCTTATGAGCTCTTTTATTCTTAAGTACGTAGGTTAAAAAGCTTAATATACGAATATAATCGATTGTCGGTAATTTACCGTATAAAGCTTTAAAAGGAGTCTTCTTTATAACGGAGTTATATAATCGATTCTTAATATAAGCTATTCCTTATAATAAGTAAGGCCATAAAAATAAAGGTAATCTCTTAGCTTTATAGACGCTAATTAGCCGCTTTATTAAGTATTTATTTAACTTTTTAGCTATCTCGTTTTAAGAAGGGGAATAAGAGTTAATATATTCGCATATATATCCTTTTTACTTATAATAATACGTCTATTTATTAAACTTAAATTCCCCGGCGTTATTAAGCTTAAAAGCTTTAATATTTACTATAAATTTATATTTAATATTATTTTAATTAAATTACGTATTTATTATATTGTAGAAGTCAATAAGTACGTTATAAGCGTCGGCTTTGAGTTTTAAGGCGTATAGTTATATAACTCTTAATCTTTTATATATAATAGTAAAGAAATAACGCTTTCCTTTAAGTCCTTTGACTTTAAAAGGCCCTGCAATATCGATATTAAATATAATTAAAAGTGGCGCGTCTGACATAGGCTTTTTACTGCCGATTACGTGCATTTTGCCGCTATTACAAGCGTTACAGTCGGCTAGCCTGTCTTTTTATTAGATTTTCTTTAATCTATAGCTTTTCTCGATCGTTTTAAGAATCGACTCTTTATTTATATGCACTAGCCTTTTATAATATAAGTCTAGCGGCAAATTAAAGTTTACTTAATATATTATAAGTTTAAGAGCGTTAATATCGACTTCCGTTTGAACGTAATAAGCGTTATAATCTCATTTAGCCTGTAATTAGCTTTTTTTATACTTTAATAAAGCACTATTCTCGGTAAAGTTAATTAACTAGCCTTTCTTAGTCATTTCCTTTAAGCTTAAAAGAGTCGTTTTTAGCCCCGGAATATAATTTACTCGTTAAATAACTACTTTTATACCGTTATTGCCTTTAATAGGAATATCTCCCGTGCTTAGTATCGGTAATACGTCGCTATTAGCGATTATAACCGATTTGCGAAAGGTAGGTTAATAATTAAGTAACCATTCCTTATTAGGCGTATAATGCTCGTTAGCACCGGAGTCTAGAACTAGTTTATAATTATAAACGGTTTTAAAAGCTTAATTTATAATATCTCCCTCTAATTAGTCAGAATCGGACTCGTTTAATTCCTTTATAGTATTTACAAAAGTACTTATAATTAAAGGTTTAAGCTGCACTTTAGGCTTCACATTTAACCTACCCTTTAATAAGAGTAAGTGGTTTGTGTGTGCCTTTATAGGCTTTCTAGCCGTTATATGCTTATTAAGCGGCGTATAAGTCTTAGATACGGCTATAATAGCCTTTATAAACTTTGTTTTTAATTCGCCTTTTAACTTCTTAGCCTTTTTAGCCTTATTAGGCTTTTTATTCGGATTTTCCGAATTATTAGGCTTTAACTCAAGGTATAAGACCTAGCACGTAGACGTTAAATGTCCCGTGACTTTACACTTATTATAATGCTTCTTATTATCGCCTTTACCGCCTTTAAACGCTTTATTAGCGTTAAGGTCGGCGTTAGCGCCTATACGAGCTTCTTCCGAAATTAAGTCGTTAATTAGACCGTTAATATCGATATTCTTAAGATCATCTGATATTTTCTCGTATTTACAAGACGAAAAGGCGTCAAAAGAGCTCGGCAAGCCTTTTAATATAAGGCTAGTTATTATAAGCTTAGGAATCTCGCAGTCTAGCTGCTTTAAGTATATGGCGCTTAATTAGATTACGCTAGTATATTCGTTTATGCTCTTATAAGAGCTATAATTAAAATCGACGATTTAATTTATATAACGGCCGACTAACTCAAGCGTTAATTAACTAAAAGTAAATTAAATAGCGTTTTATAGCTTTTTAGCCGTGTCTTTATCTTTAAATTACTCTTAATTCTCTAGTAATATAATCGACTTTAGCGCCCCTAGCGCCTTTTGGTTTTGCGTCTTAAAGTAATCTAACTTCTCGTAATATTTTACGACTAACTTATAAGAATAAAGAACTAATACGGCTCTACTTCCTTCGGTACTCTTAGCGTAATATAAAGATTAGTCTGAAGGCAAAGTTTTGCCGGAAATATAAGGCATATAGCCGTTAATTTCTAAGAATAAGCTAGCGGGATTTATTCACTTAATATAATTAGATTTCCCTACTAGCTTCTCTCCTTTAAAAGCAGTAGCAGCCATTTTAAGCTTGTCTTAATTAAGTTTAGCTTTAATTCCTTTAGGCGATTATTACTTATAGTGATTTATTAGACTATTTTAGTCTTAGACTTTATTTAAGTCTTTATAACCTCACAATAAGGCTACCCTCCTTAATTTAATATGCCTTAAATCAATATAAAATCGATATTTAAGGTAATAAGTCTTGCCAAGGACTTATATATTACCTTACCGAGGGTTTCGCTTAGTTAATATTATAATAGGGTTCCCAGTGGGTCTGCTTAGGCTTTTATTATAACGCTAGCGCTACTATTAGCTTGGTTTTTCTCACAGGAATTAATAAGCTTAACTAGTTATAACTCTCTTTAAGGATGACTTCTTATATAACTAGAAAAGCCTAAAAACTATTATAATTTATGCTAAATTAATAACGATTCGGACAGCTACTTCTTAATATAAGCCACGCTAGCACGCTACTTATAGCCACTACTAGCGCCGTAAAAGGTATGGGCGCCTAAGAATAAGAAGTTTATTATAAGACTTAAAACCGCAATTTAGGTGGCTACGTACGCTTATAACGTCTAAGGACCGCTAGATTATAATTTCTTTAAGGTTTAATCTTAGGGTTAAAGGCCTCGGGTCCGTAATACGTCCTAATCGGGTTAATAAGAGCTTAAAGGGGTCTAGCTTACTTTAGTCAAGAAAAGCTAGTATAGCTTTATCGACAAGCGTTTAAACGGAAGCAGCCGAAGCGGTATTAGCCGAGAAAGCTTAGCTAGTCGTCTTGATCGAGAAGGTATATGTCGGTTGACTAATATTATTAGCTGCCTTAGCGAATTGCCGAATTACTACTATGTGATAATAGGCGAGTCAATTAAGATAAGGAAGCGCAATAGGTGAGGATACGTAATTAAAGAAAGAGAATTGCTTACTTAAAGAGCTAAAAGAGCTTTATAATAATTATATATAAAATAATAGCTTCTTTAAAAGCTTTTACGACTACGTAATTAATTACGTAGCTTATACGAGTTACGTAATTGAATACGAGCGTAATTTCCCGGAATACGAAGGTAATTTCCGGGCCGCGTAAGCAGTAGAAACTCCTTCGGCTATTCTAGGGTAGAATCGGCACGAGTTACCGAAGTGAAATCTAACATTTAGTTTAAGCTATAGCTTTGCTTTTCTCTTTATAAATATCAACGGGCTAATTATAAATATAAGAAGATTCCTTATTATTATTATTATAAATGCTTTAAGGCAGTTCGCTATTAAAAGTACTTTTGCTTTTAATTATATAAAAGAGATTTATAGATTTTATAGTCTTACGAAGAATGTTACGAGCGGCATCGCCGAAGTAAGTGTTGTTCGTAAGTCTAGCGTTATTAAATATAATTACTTAATAAAGAACCGTTCCTTTACTCTTTGTATTACCTCCTTATAAAATAAAGAAATTAACTTATTAAATAAAGTTTACGGTAGGCAAAGCTTTTTAAAAGTTTAAAGTAAATTATATTTAAAAAATTAATCTCTAGCCTTTAAAGAAGTCTAAAGGAGAAGCGTATATATAAAAGGGGTTACTTATAAAAGGAAGTAAAACGCCGGCGTGATTAAATATATAAGTGAGATTAATTCTATTAATACCGTAAAAGCCTCGGCCCCCTTATGCTACGGGCCCGATTCCGTATAAATAGAATGGATAGGCATACACATGATAAATAGTTTTCGATATTTTCAGGATTCTCTTTAAGAGGATTTAAAGACTTAGAAATTACTTCTTTTTAAATATAATAGGGTTATTTTCTAATTTTTTAAGCTTAAATTCAGTAGAATTTTATATTATATTTAAAGCGACGGAGGTTTTATTAACTATTTTAAATAATAAGTAATAAAATAAGATCGATAATTATATAATAACTTAATAATAATATATAAGATAAGTAAGATACCTTAAGAAAAAAGAAAAGTAAGCTCTAGTAAAGGAAACGACTTATTTATACTTAATTTTATAGTTCTAATATATTCTATAGCTTAAATTAATTAATAATATAATAAAAAGCTTTAGAAGGTTGATTTATAATTTAGATTTTAATCGAAAGGTCTGGAAAAGTTAATTTCTAATCCGAATTATTGTAAAGTGGCGATTCTAGCCAGGAAATGATGCCTAAGGCGTTATTTAAGGAACTAGGCATATAACCTTTAAAGGTTCGTATAAGAGGCCTTTCCCTTATATAAAATTAAAAGAATTAAATACTTTTTTACCTTAAATCTTAATTTCTTAAAGTTATTAAGCTCTTTACTTAGTATTTTACGCCGTATTACGTTTTTTATTTATTATAGCCTTTACATTAGTGACTTATATAAGGAGAAAATCGTATAGATTCGTCTTTATACGACTTATATAAAAGCATTTCGATTCGTAATTAAGACTATTTATTAAAACTAAAAATCTATAATTTTTCGCTTCTTAAATTAAGCGCCCCCTTTTTCCTTTAAAAAGACTCGACAATTAACGATAATATAAAAATTAAACTTAAATTAAGACAATTTATCTCGGTAACTTATTAATAAAGCTTAAACGGCCGAACTTAATTCTTTAAGAAAACGCCGGAAATTATAAATTATAAATAAAAGAATTAAAAGAAACATTATTAACCTTATATTTTAAATTAAAGCGTCTTTTAATAATTTAAAATACGAAAAGTAGGCCTTAACTTAAATTAAAATCGCTAAATAATCCGAACTCTTAATTTAAAGGTTCTTATTAATATTAATTTTAATTTATAATACCTTATTAAAATAGACTAAACATACGTTAACTAAAATTAACTAAGGGATTAGTAAATTTACTTGACTAGGACTAGTAAGCCGGAATTAAAAGTTAATAAAGAATAAAAACCTATAAATATCGTTAATATTTAATAATAAAAATAATTAATATATATTTTTATTATTTATAAAATTTCTTAAGTTCCCGAACTCCGATCGAATTAAATTAAATATTAAAGTAAAGCCAAAAACCTTTTAAACTCAATTACCTTTATCCTCCTTAAACTCGTTAAACACTTTAATTAATAGTTTTATAAAACCCTTAAACTTAAGTCTTAAAAACTCAGAAATTATATCGAGAATTAAAGGGAACTTATAAAATATAACTATTAGCGACATTAATTACTTTTTTTAAGGGATTATGCCCCTTCCTAAGTCAATAGACATATCTTTCTTTTCGAGAGTAAATATCTCGGATTTTTTAAAATAATATATAAAAATTAATATAAATTATAAAATGTTAAAAAGTAATTAAATTATTTATTTACCTTAATATTAGAATAACTTTTAATAAGACATTATTAAAACTCTTTTAAAATAAAAGAATAAAAAAGGATAAAAAGCATTAATAAAAGTATTAAAATCAGAATTTAAAGAGTATAATTAATAATAAATTTAAGAGTTTATGAACTTTTTCCGAGAATTTATTATAATTTAACGTATTATTATAAATTTTAAGGGCTATTGCCGACTTTATTTTCAAGTCTTAGAGGCTTTTATATACCGGAAAATCTTTAGTAAAGTCGACTAAAGTAGACTCTTCTTCTTAAGATTACAGGCGCCTTCCTCTCGAAATAAAATCATTAAATAACTTAAAATTAATAACTTTAAACTAAAATCTTATAAAAAAAAAATTTAAATTCATAAAATACGTTTTTAAGATAGTCAAAAGTAAATAAATAATAAAAGCTCTTTAATAAAAGAAATAGCTAATAACGTCGTATATAAAGGAAATTTAAGACTTAATAAAAGAATATATTTAACCTTTAATAGTCACCGAAGTAGTAAAAAAGGCACTTATTACGCTGCCTTTCTTGGAAAAGGCTAAGATAAACATTAATAAAATAAAAGCTTTAATTATAAAAATAATTAACTTAAAAATAAACTTTATTTATTTTAAGTTAAATTAACTTTTAAATATAAAGCCTTACGTTTTAAAGTTTAATTTTAAGAGTCGGATTTTATTTTAATATACTTAATATAAGTTTACTAGTCCCGGGTACTCTTAATAAAATAACAGAAGCGAAATAATGAATTTGAGCAGAAGCGTTAATATTAATATAATAAGATACGAGAATAAAGTATATAACTTTTATAATAACTAGTTTAATAGCCTACTATATAAGTTTAAAAATTAGTGTCCTTTTTTTATTATTTTATTAATAATAACGTCTACTATATTAATAAGTATAAGAAAATTTATATTAAATTATATTAAGAAAATACTTAATTAATTTAAAAAAAGTTAAGATAATCTTAAGTCGTAGCGATTTAATAAAAAACTAATAGCACAAAATATAATAAAAACTTAAAGGCACATAAATTTAACCGCTTAGTTTATATTATTAAAAAACGACCGAAAAAGGTGAATTTAGCCCTAGAAAATCAGTTAAGTAATTCTTTTAACGTAAATATTATATAAAAGGAAAAGTAAGTTAATTTTAAAAGCCCTTTAATATTAATTAATACAGCCGGAGTTAAAAAGAAATTAACGGGTATAAGGAAATTACGCTTTATACTTTTAATAAAAGAATAAAATTATAAAATACTTTTAAATAAAGCGAATAAGAAATTAAAAAGAATTAGCGAAATTAATAAAGATAATAAAACAAAAGACAATTTTATTAACTTTAAAGTTAAAATTATAATTAAACGTTTAATTAAAAGAAAAAAGTTAATTAAAGTTTTAAAAAGAGAAAAATAAATATATTAATATACTTTAGTCGTAGCCTAAGAATAAGTAATAAAGAATATAATAAACTAAAACTTAAACTTTAAGTTAAAAGACTTATATAAACTATAATTACGCTAAAATTAAATAATAAACCGCTAAATCCTAATTGTTTTTATTAAAAGAAAATATAAAGTCGAGATTATATTTATAAATAACGAAAAGGCGTTTTAATTAAACTCAAGATTAAATAAGCTTTTTATTAAAATAATTAATCTCGCGAAATTACTTAAAAAATCCCTTAAAAAAGGAGAGGTTTTAATTAACGTAATCGCTAAATAAATTAAAATTATTTATAATGTAAAGTGGCGATTCTAGCCAGGAAATGATGCCTAAGGCGTTATTTAAGGAACTAGGCATACAACCTTTAAAGGTTCGTATAAGAGGCCTTTCCCTCATGTAAAATTAGAAGAATTGAACACTTTTCCACCTTGAATCTTGACCCCTTAGAGTTACTAGGCTCCTTGCCTGGTGCCTTGCGCCGTGCTACGTTCTTTGTTTGTTATAGCCTTCACAATAATTGCCTAAAAATAACTATATAAATACTAAAATTATAAGTTATAATAATAAAATAAATTAAAAGCAGGGCTATAATCGATTATAGAGCGGAGGTTAATATAATAAATTAAGCTATAACGGAAAAAATAAAACTCTTAATCTTAAATTATAAAGCTTTAACGTTTATTATTATTACCGAAGACAAATTCACATTTACGGATTATATTTAAAATATAATAATAAATATTAAAAGAATTAAAAACCACATCGATTTTATAATTATTAATAACGTAAGCTACGACATTTTATTAAATATATTATTTATTTTAAAAAGTCGTATAAGCTTCGATTACTTTAAAAATAAAATTATATAAATAACCTTTTTAAATATAAAAAGAATAACAATTAAAAGAGTTATAGTTACTAGGGATAAAGCGGAGTACGAAGACGAAACGGAAAACGCTTAATTAATATACGTATTAAAAAGGATGTTAGTTTTTAAAAAAGCTTAAATAGTTTAAATTTAAGAGATTTTATTAATAATCCGGAATTATTAATTAAAGGTGGGATTTTAAGAGATTTTATAAGCGTTTTAAATCTTCGGTTATTATTAAAAGAAGTAAAGATAAAAGGAAAAGAATATAAAACTCTTAATTTTAAGTTAAAAGTTAAATATTAATTAAAACTAAAGATTTTCGCATTTTAATTAAATAAAAATAAAAAAGACTTCTTTTTTGTATTCGACAGTTACTTACTTAAAGCCTTACCGTTAAAGTTAATAGAAATTAATATATTATATAAAAGGAAAGTTAATAAAGTAAAGCTAATTAATTTAGGAAAGACAAATGAGGATATATTTAAAGAAATTAATAATTAGTTTAAGGAAGACAAAAAAGCAAAGCTACTTCGCTCAAAAGGTAAATTTAATAACTTTATTATTAAAAGGTGTTTTAAGTTAATAATAAAAAATAAATTAATAAAAAAACGGTTTAAATAATTAATTATTAAAAGACAAATTTTAAAATAAAAATAAAAACTTTTTTATAAAACGCTTTTAAATCGGGAAACGACATTGGCTTTCGATTAGACTTATTTAAAGAAAATTAAAAAAGAAGTTTTACTGCCTTTAAAAATTAAAATAATTTTATATAAAACGTAATAAGAAAAGTCTTTTTTTATATTAAAAGTTCTATAAAATAAAATTATCTTAATATTAAAGGAGAAGCTAAAGTAAGAAATCCTAAAATAATATTATAAATTATATAAAAATAAATAGTTTTTTGTAATTAAAAAAGAAAAAGGATTATATCGACTTATTACGGCCGTAATAAAAATAAATAAAGTTATAATACGAAATGTAAATGTTTTATTAAATATTAATCAGTTTTTAACTGAATTTATTAAATTAATTATAATATTATTAATAGACCTCTTCTTAAGGTATAATTAATTCTTATTATACGCTCGATCGAGGGACATAAGAGCAATTTATACCTTAATTAGTCTACTCCGAATGACAAGACTTCTTTAAAAAGCAACTAATTTAATCGTTTAATTTATATAAGTAATTTATAAAATTCTTTTAAATTACATTCCTTATATAGCTTTATTTTATATAAATAATATAAGAGTTAAAGGTTTTACGTCGTTTTATAATAATAAAAAAGTATTATTAAAAATCCGGAAATTTATTATAAAATACATTTAAAACTTAAATAAAGTATTAATACGCTTCGAGAGAGTAAGGGCGACTATCAGACTAAAGTCCTAATATTACTTACTTAAGTTAAAAATTATAAAATACGTTACGAATAATAAAAGGCGGCACTTAAAGACATTGAAAATTTCGAAAATTTATAAATAAAAGCAATATAAAAGCGTAACTAAAGTAAGGGCGTTTATTAAAGTTATAATATATTATTGCCTTTAAATTAAAAAACTTTTTTATTATTACGGCATTAATTTACGCTATAATGAAAAAGGAAGTTAAATTTATTTAATTAAAACCTTAAAAGAAAGCTATATAACTCTTAAAAAACGCGCTTCTTAATACACTCGCTTTAATTAAAATTAATTATAAGCTTAAAGGAGGCAAGATTATCTTAATAATAAATATTAATAAAATAAGCTAAGGAGCGGTTCTTTAATAATTAAATAAAAATAAAAAAAGGCACCTTATATAATTTAAAAGTAAACTATAAACAAAAGCCGAGAGTTAATATAATGTCATAAAAAGGGAGTGTCGAGGGGCTTTTAAAGTAATAAAGAAAATACAAAATAAGCTTTATAAAATACATTTTATTTTTAAAACCGACGTTAAAGTTTTTATAAAATAACTTAATAATATAACGAGCGATTTACTTAAGGCGCTATTAATAAACTAAATTACTTAAATAAGTTTAATAAACTTTAAGGTTAAATATATTCTTAAAAATAAAAACACGGCGGCGAATAAATTATTTAAACGAAAAAGAGAATATTTTTTAAATATTATAAAATAACGAGAATAAAATATTAATAAATAAATTATAACCGAATTAAAAGTAATTATAATATTTAAAAAAATAATAAAGCGATTAATAAGCCCAGACCATAACTCTTAAGAGCGAATTCTTAATAATACTTACTTTAACGACTTAAAAGAAATCGCCCGCTTCTTAATAAGCCTTAAGCGCCCGGTTATAATTAAATTAAGTGATTTTAAACGCTTTAAGAATAAAACTTTTTAATATTTCGTTTATAATCGTAATTTATATAAAAGAGTTAATAATATATACTTAATAAAGCTTATAATAAATAGTAAGGCTAAGCGGCATTAAGTCATTTTTAAGTGCTATAAAGAAGGCGGATATTAAAAGAGAGAAATAATATATTATTACCTTATTAAGTGCTTTTTTTAATAGAGTTTATTTAAAAACTATAAGGCCTTCTATAAGAGCTATATAAGTTATTAAAAACGGAAGACAAAAAGAAAAGAAAATCCTTTATATTTTACGTAGCTTATAAAAATATTTAAAAAAATAAGCCTAAATATTACACAAGTTTTAATTATAAATAATAGGAAGAAATGCTTTATCTTCATAAAAGAAGATTTATTAAAATAAATCGAAGGAAAAGCCTTAAACTTAACTATAGTAAAAGAAATAATAAAATTCTTTTAAGAAGACCTTATTTATTACTATAAATTATTTAAAAGATTAATTATTAATAAAAGACCGGAAAATAAAGGAATTACTTATGCCTTTATAATTAAATATAATATTAAAAAGATTTAAATTTTAACATATAACTTTAAAGGTAACGAAACAGCGAAAAGAGCTCATTAAAACATTTTAAATAGCATTTTTAAAGTAATAAAAAAAAACTTTTATTATTAAACATAAAAATTCTCACATATTTTATTCGTTTTACGGACGTCTATTTATTAATTAATAAGAGTAATACTATTTTTTTTATTATATAAACAAGAGCTTATATTGCCTTTTAAAAGTAAATTCCCAGTTTAAAAAATATTTAATTATAAAAAAATCAAAATAAGAAGTAATCTTTTAATAATAAGGTGTTAATAGCTAAAACTCCGTAATAAAGACATTTAAGAAATTATCTTATAAAAAAAACGATATAAAAAAGTAAATAAAGCACTTTAAAATAAAATAAAAAATATAAAAAACACACCGATTTAAGAAAGAGATTTAGTTTTAACGTATAATATAAAGCGTATAATTAATCTCTCGACAAATAATAAGCTTAATTATCGGTGGCTAAGACCGTTTTAAGTGTCGAAAGTAAATAATAAGAAAAGTTATTATTTTCTTTACGAACTTAATGAAATTCCTTTATAAGGTACTTTTTTAATAAATTAATTAAAACGATTTTATTAATAAAACTAAATTTTATTTTTATTAAATTTAAACCCTTAAACTAGTTTTAAAGATTTAAACGAAGAGTTAAATAACAATAAGTTCAAAGATTTTAAGGCCGAAATCACATTACTAGCGACTAAAGAGCGCTAAACTCTATTTTATATTTAAATTGTCCCTCGTTTATTAACGTAGGCTTAAAAAGCCGCTTATAAGACTATTTTCTTTTAATTTTTTATATATTTTCATTTCTTTAAAAGTAGAATTACCTCTAATTATAATTAAAGACGGGTGTTTTAGTAGTTTTTATAGTTTATAATTTTATTTACTTTTTTATTTATTTTCTTTTAATTATATTACACGTATTTTTAAGCATTTTAAACGCCTTATTACGTTTTGTTTTTTATTTTATTTTATTTTTTTTTATTTTAAAAGCTTTCTTTTTTAAACCTTAATATAAAAAGCTTAATTTTATGTATTTTATTAGATTTCACTTCGGTAACTCGTGCCGATTCTACCCTGGAATAGCCGAAGGAGTTTCTACTGCTTACGCGGCCCGGAAATTACTTTTATATTCCGGGAAATTACGCTTGTATTCAATTACGTAGCTTATATAAGCTACGCAATTAGTTACGTAATTGTAAAAGCTTTTAAAGAAGTTATTATTTTATATATAATTATTAAAGAGCTCTTTTAGCTCTTTAAGTAAGCAATTCTTTCTCTTTAATTACGTGTCCTTACTTATTGCGCTTCCTTATTCTAATTAACTCGCTTATTTTCACATAGTAATAATTCGGCAATTCGCTAAGGCAGTTAATAATATTAATAACCGACACACACCTCCCGATCGAGACGATTAAGCTGAGCTTTTTCGGCTAATACCGCTTCGGCTACTTCTATTTAAACGCTTGTCGATAAAGCTATACTAACTTCTCTTAATTAAAGTAAGCTAAACCCCTTTAAGCCCTTATTAACTTAATTAAGACGAATTACGGACCTGAGGTCTTTGACTTTAAAACTAAACCTTAAGGAAATTATAATCTAGCAGTCCTTAGACGTTATAAGCGTACGTAGTCACTTAAATTACGGTTTTAAGTCTTATAATAAATTTCTTATTCTTAAGCGCTTATACCTTTTACGGCGCTAGTAGTGGCTATAAGTAGCGTGTTAGCGTAGCTTGTATTAAGGAGTGGCTGTTCGTATCGTTATTAATTTAATATAAATTATAATAGTTTTTAAGCTTTTTTAATTATATAAAAAGCTATCCTCGGAAAAGGTTACAGCTAGTTAAGCTTATTAATTCCTGTGAAAAAAACCAAGCTAGTAGTAGCGCTAGCGTTATAATAAGAGCCTAAGCAGACCGCTGGGAACCTTATTATAATATTAATTAAGCGAAACCCTCGGTAAAATAATATATAAGTCCTTAGCAAGACTTTTTACCTTAAAATATCGATTTAAGGCATATTAAATTAAGGAGGGTAGCCTTATTGTGAGGTTATAAAGACTTAAATAAAGTCTAAGACTAAAATAGTCTAATAAATCACTATAAGTAATAAAATCGCTTAAAGAAATCAAAGCTAAACTCAATCGAGATAAGCTTAAAATAGCTGCCATTGCCTTTAAAAGAGAGAAACTAGTAAGGAAATCTAATTATATTAAATAAATAAATCCCGCTAGCTTATTCCTGGAAATTAACGGCTATATGCCTTATATTTCCGGCAAAGCTTTACCTCCGGACTAATCCTTATATTACGTTAAGGGTACCGAAAGAAGTAGAACTGTATTAGCTCCTTATTCTTATAAATTAGCCGTAAAATATTACGAAAAGTTAAACTACTTTAAGACGTAAAGCCAAAAAGCGCTAAAGGCGTTAAAGTCGATTATATCGCTGGAAAATCAAAAGCGATTTAAAGATAAAAATACGGCTAAAAAGTTATAAAACGCTATTTAATTTACTTTCGGCTAATTAACGCTTAAGCTAGTCGGCCGTTATATAAATTAAATTGTCGATTTTAATTACAGCTTTTATAAGAGTATAAACGAATATATAAGCGTAATTTAATTAAGCGCTATATACTTAAAGTAGTTAAACTACGAGATTCTAAAGCTTATAATAGCTAGCCTTATATTAAAAGGCTTGCCGAGCTCTTTTGACGCCTTTTCGTCTTATAAATACGAGAAAATATTAAGTAATCTTAAGAATATCGATATTAACGGTTTAATTAACGACTTAATTTCGGAAGAAGCTTATATAAGCGCTAACGCCGACCTTAACGCTAATAAAGCGTTTAAAGGCGGTAAAGGCGGTAATAAGAAGTACTGCAATAAGTGCAAAGTCACGGGACATATAACGTCTACGTATTAAGTTTTATACCCTGAGTTAAAGCTTAATAATTCGGAAAATCTGAATAAAAAGCTTAATAAGGCTAAAAAGGCTAAGGAGTTAAAAGGCGAATTAAAAACAGAGTTTACGAAGGCTATTATAGCCGTATCTAAGACTTATACGCCGCCTAATAAATACGTAAGGGTTAAAAAGCCTATAAAGGCACACATAAACTACTTACTTTTATTAAAAGGTAGGTCAAATATAAAGCCTAAAGTATAGCTTGAACCTTTCTTACTTATAAGTACTTTTGTAAATACTATAGAGGAATTAAGCGAGTCCGATTCTGACTAATTAAAGGGAGATATTGCAAATTAAGCTTTTAGAATCGTTTATAATTATAGATTAGTTTTAGACTCCGGTGCTAGCGAGCATTATACGCCTAATAAGGGATGGTTACTTAACTATTAACTTACTCTTCGCAAATTGGTCATAATCGCTAATAGCGACGTATTACCGATATTAGGCACGGGAGATATTCCTATTAAGGGCAATAACGGTATAAAAGTAGTTATTTAATAGGTAAATTATATTCCGGAGCTAAAAACGACTTTTTTAAGCTTAAAGGAAATGACTAAGAAAGGCTAATTAATCAACTTTACCGAGAACGGTGCTTTATTAAAGTATAAAAAAGGCTAATTACAAGCTAAATAAGATTATAACGCCTATTACGTTCAAACGGAAGTCGATATTAACGCTTTTAAACTTATAATATATTAAGTAGACTTTAATTCGCCGCTAGACTTATATTTTAAGAAGTTAATGCATATAAATAAAGAGTCGATTCTTAAAACGATTAAGAAAAGCCATAGATTAAAGAAAATTTAACGAAAAGACGTAAAGCTAGCCGATTATAACGCCTGTAATAGCGGCAAAATGCACGTGATCGGCAGTAAAAAGCCTATGTTAGATGCGTTACCCTTGATTATATTCGATATTAATATTACGGGGCCTTTTAAAATTAAAGGACTTAAAGGAGAGCGCTATTTCCTTATTATTATATATAGAAGATCAAGAGCTATTTAGCTATACGCCTTAAAACTCAAAGCCGACGCTTATGACGTCTTAATCGACTTTTGTAATATGATTGATAATTAATTCAATAATTAAAATAGCGTTAAATACAAATTTATAGCGAATATTAAAGCTTTTAAGCTCGATAACGCCGGGGAATTCAAGTCTAATAAATGGACGCATTATTGCAAGTAAAAAGGGTATATATATGAATATACTAGCCCTTATTCCCTTTCCTAAAACGGGATAGCCGAAAGGTTAAATAAATACTTAATAAAGCGGCTAATTAGCGTTTATAAAGCTAAGAGATTACCCTTGTTTTTATAGCTTTACTTATTATAAGGAATAGCTTATATTAAGAATCGGTTATATAACTCCGTTATAAAGAAGACTCTTTTTGAAGCTTTATGCGGTAAATTACCGATAATCGATTATATTCGCATATTAGGCTTTTTAACTTACGTACTTAAGAATAAAAGAGCTCATAAGCTAGCTAATAAATCCAATAAGGGTATTCTTGTCGGTTTTGAGTCTTTTAATAACTACTTGGTTTATTTACCGAGTAAAAGAGCCGTTATAAGCTCTAAAAACGTCTTAATTAAAGAGGATTTAATCCTTAAGGACGATATAACGGAAGAAACCGAATTCGACTATATAATCGAAACACTTAAAGAGTTTGAAGGCATTAGCGACGATATTATTAAGCTAATAAGTGGTATTAACGACGATATGCCTAATAAAGGCAATATAAGCGAAAAGTCGCCTATCGACTAATTAGAGGGCGAGAAAACGGATTTTGAAGACGAATCCGACTTATTCGTACTAGAGCTCCCTCAAACGCCAAAAGCTAATAAGAGGCCTAATACGGCTAGCCCGGAAATGCCTAAAGCGCCTATTAAGAGGCCTAGAAAGGATTATTCGAGCTGGGAGCCTAACGTCGTAACTAGAAACGCTAGTACTAGCGCCAAAGACTCTAACTCTTCGGAAAATCAGCTAGTAATATACTTAAGCTCTAAGACGGCTATTCGCTAACTAAATAACTGGTTAATCGAAGAGGAAAAAGAAGCTTTTTCTGTCTATAAAGACGTTAAGAGATTAGCTTTTATGGCTTTAATAAGCTTTAAAATCGACGAAGACTTCGATTAAGGGCTAATAAAGCTGCCCGAAGAGCTAAAAGCTAATAAAGTCGTTATTAAACGAACTAAAGGCCTTTAAATTTACAAGCCTAAGAGCCTTAAAAAGGCTATGGCCTCTCTGTATAAGGACTATTGGCTAAAAGCTATGGAAAAAGAAGCCAATTCCTTAGAAAGTCACGAGACTTAGGAAATAGTGCCAAAAGACGCTAGTAAGGCTTATAAGCCTTTAAAGACCTAATAGGTATATAAAATTAAAGAATTACTTAATTACTTCGAATTTAAAGCTAGATTCGTCGCTAAAGGGTTTAAGCAACTTTACGGCCTTAATTACGTAAACACTTTTACTAGCGTAATAAAACAAATGACTTAGCGACTTATATTCGCCTTAGCAGTCCTTTACGGTTAGCTTATATGGAAAGTCGATATAATATCGGCTTTTACATAGAGTAATATTGACGTAAACACTTTATATATAGTGCCTCCCGAAGGCATAAACGCCTAAAAATACGCTAGTAAACTACTCCTACTTAATAAAGCCTTATACGGGCTAAAACAGTCAGCTAGGCTCTAGTTTATTACGCTAAAGGAAGTCCTAGTCCAAAAACTCGGTTTTTAAGCCTTAATTACCGAGAATTATATCTTAATTAATAAAGAGCAATAGCTTATAGTCTTTATTTACGTAGACGACTTTGTGATAATCGGCTTAAGCGTTAATAATATCAAATCCTTTATTAAAGAGCTTAAAAAGCTTTTTAAATTAAAGGATTTAGGGCTAATAAAGGACTACTTAAGTATAAATATCGACTATAACCTAAACAAAGGTTATATAAAGCTAAGCCAAGAGAGTTATATTAAGAAAGTGCTAGCGCGGTTTAATATGACCGAATGTAAGCCTAAAGATATACTAATGGATTCGAAGGCTAAGCTAGAGCCTAATCCTAATTAGGCTAATAAAGAGGAAATAAATTAATATTAGTAAATTATAAGCTGACTCTTGTTTCTTACGCTAGCAACTAGACCTAATATTTGCTACTCGGTTATAAAGCTCGCTCGATTCGCTAGTAACTCTAGCACCGATCATATAATTGCCCTTAAAAACGTGTTTAAATACTTAAAAGGATTAAAAAAGCTAGGGCTAATTTACGAAAAAAGCTTTAGTCGATATATAAGCGGCTATTGCGACGCCGACTACGCCGGAGATATTGATACGGCTAAATCGACTAGCGGCTTGAGCTTTTACTTAGCGAGTTGCTTATTTAGTTGGAAAAGCAAGCTCCAAAGTATTATAGCTTAAAGTACGACTGAGGCCGAATATATAGCTATTAATTCGGCTTTTAAAGAGGCTGTTTATATAAAGCAGCTTTTAACCGAATTAGGCTATTATATGTAGGAACGATTCCCTGTTTATACGGATAATAACGGCGCTCTCTTATTAGCTAATAACTCTTAATTCTACGAGAGGACTAAGTATATTGCCGTTAAATATTATTACGTCCGCGACCTCATAAATTAAGGCGAAATAAACTTAATTTATATAAAAGGGTCTAAATAAAAAGCCGACGGCTTTACGAAGCCGCTAGATAAGCTTAAATTTATTGAATTTATAAGGCTTTTAAGACTAGTCGAATAAGGCTAAAGCGGAGGAAACGAGATTGTAATTTGTATTTCTTTCTCTTTACATCTGGCCTACCCTCCGCAAAAGGTATTTTATGTATTTACTTTATTTTTGTAAATATAAGCTCTGCTTTAAAGCTAGCTTATATATAAGCTTATAAAGCTATTACGTCACTCATTAAGAGGGCGTGTTAGATTTCACTTTAGTAACTCGTGTCGATTCTACCCTAGAATAGCCGAAGGAGTTTTTACTACTTACGCGGCCCGGAAATTACCTTCGTATTCCGGGAAATTACGCTCGTATTTAATTACGTAGCTCGTATAAGCTACGTAACTAATTACGTAGTCGTAGAAGCTTTTAGAAAAGCTATTATTTTGTATATAACTACCGAAGAGCTCTTCTAGCTCTTCAAGCAAGCAAGCAAGCAATTCTCTCTCTTTAATCACGTGTCCTCACCTACTGCGCTTCCTCATTCCTGATTGGCTCGCCTATTCTCACAGTCACGGACTTTATTAAAAGACCTCCTCATTTCGTAATAGCCCAAGCTATGCTAACCTTAAGTACTTTTAGTTATTTATACTTTAATAGGAATAATATTATTAAGTTCTGTAAGACTTTAAAGCAGCTCTTTACGGCTCGAGGTATTATAAATAACGCCGAAAAGAAATAATACGTCGTAGATTATTATACTCTTAAAGTAAGCCAAAACATTAAGTAGCTCCCCGACTTCTTTAATAACACTTATTAAAAGTTAATTAAGGAAGTTATAAGAGAATATTAAACGTTCGACCTTAAGTAATATTATTATATTCTTTAAAACCTAAAGAGAATATTTAATAACTTTAAATATATCGTAAAAAATGCTTTTAAATTTTAATCTCGACAGTTTCTTTAAGCTTTTAAAGAGATTAGTCGAGCTTATATATAAAAGAAAATTATTATAAAGCGGCAAATGATTATAAAGTTTTTAGCGGCTTTATTTAAGTACTTAAGGCGGAAAGCCAGAACTTTTATAAAAAATAATAATACTTTTAATATAAAAAATATATAATCTTTTAATAAAATATATATTAAAATAAAAGGCTTACTTTAAGTCGAGCGGGAAATTAATACTTTAATTAAAAAGAAAGTATTATTTATGCGAATTACTTAAGCCGACCGTTTTCGACTTAGGTCGAGTAATAATAAAACTCTTTTTTTAGCGGCACAGTTCGGGGGGCTTAACTTTATAACTCGCCCCGAGCTTATAAGGTATAAAAATAATTCTTTAACTCGGGAGATTAACGACGTCTTTAAGAAGAGTTTAGTATTTTATTTTAAATTAAATTAAAAAAGGCATATTTAAAAAGAAGTAATTTTTATTATTAAAAGGCTAATTTATAATATTAATTAGATTATAAAATAGGATATTAATATAATTGCGAAAGGACTGAATAACTTACGTATTTTATATATTATTATAAAGAAAAGAAAGAATCTAAAGTTAATAGCCGAAGTCAAGGCTTTATTTATTTACGAGTCAATCGCATACCCTAAAGAAATTAAAGTATTTTATTAAAATTTTAAAGTAAGCTTTAAATATAATTGACGTTTTAATATAAAAGACGACATAAGTATTAAATATTTCTTTTGCTTTAATAAGCCGATTCCGGGTATTAAACCTTAAGGATTCCATAAGTATTAAAATTAATATTATAAGTTTAAGAAATAGTTTAATTTAAGAATTATTTATAAAAATAAAAACAATTATATTTATATAAACTCTTAAAAAGAAGGAATAAAAGCTTAAGCGGTTTAATTTCTTTAAAATAAATTAAAGAAAAAAGTCCTTATTTTATAAATAATTAATATAAAAAAAGACTTAAACTCGAGGTAAAAAGAAAAAATAGTTTAAAGGAAGTTCTAAGACGCTTAAGAAGCCCTTTTAGCTTAATAAAATATTATATTAAAGTTACCCTTAAAAAGACTAATACTAAAAGTAAGTTAAAAGCCTTAAGATTATTTAGACATTTTTACTATTCGACTCTTTAATATAATAGGACTAGCTAACGTTTAAAACGTACTTATAACCTTCGATTCAGAAGGAATAAATAATAACTTTAAAATAGCACCTACGAAAACAAGACGACAAAGTGCCGCTGTTTTTAAAGCAATAATAAAAGCCGAATTATATATAACCGGAACCTTATTTTAAGAATGCCTTAAGGCTTAAGCTAATTATAGAAGACTAAAAGTTCGCGAAAAAGTAAAGAATACCGTTAGATTTTAAGAGCTTATAAATATAAACCTTTTAATTAAAGCATTAAAGGTAAAACCCACTCGAATTATCGCAAGGGACAGTAATAATAATATTGTTTTTAAGAAATTAAAGAAGTTATTCCGGCCGTGAGTCGAAAAGGACCGATTATTATTAAATCACTTTTTATAAGGACTATTTAAAAACGTATTAAAAGCAACTTACTTATCGCCGTTAAGACGACTTTAGGCCGACTTTACGTATATTAGGCGCTATCGCGGAATAATTACACATTAAATAATATATTAAATAAGCTTTTTACTTAAAAAGAGCTCTTTAAAAACTTAATTTTAAGAGAAATCTTTGTTTTAATTAACTTATTAAGGATAAGTCGACCGAAGACTATTAATTAAGAGATTTAGGACTAAATTATTATTATTAATATTAAGACTATAAAGTATATAAAGGCTCTTTAAGATTATAATTAAAAAGGGAATAATATTATATTTTAACGTCTCTTATTACTTTAAGTTAATACTTTAAATTCCATATTAAGAGGACTACGAGCTTCGCGATAATTTAAACGTATTTTCCTTAAATAAAAATAACGAGTTATTACTTATTTTACCGTATCTTAAGTTAGACTTACGTATAAACTTTAAGTTTAATAAAAGAAATAAAAGTATTAAGTCTTTTTAATATAAGAAATATTAATTTAATAATTAACTTTTTAATTATTATTAAGTTTAATTCTTTTTCTTAGCTTAGTACTTATAATTTTAATTATTATCTTAATAGCGTTTAAAAGAGTAATAGTTTTAAAAGGGGAATTTAAAGTCGACCTATTATTAATTACTAAAGTTTACTTAGTCGACATACTTTAAGGATTAAGTTATAAGTAACACTTTTTAACGCCGAAGTATATAATTATTATACTTAAGAGGACGAGACTTAATAATATCCGAGCTACTCTTAATTCCGGCGCAAAAGTCAGTTATATATCCTATAATATTGCTGTTTAATTAAAAGTCTTTATTATAAAAAGCGACTTTATAGTCCTAAAGAGTATTATAAGCGTTAAATCGCGATTTTTAAGATATGCGGACAACGTCCCGGTTATAATAAAAGATTATATTATCTTTATTAGGTTTTATATTATAAATATCTTAAGTATTAGAGTTATTTTTAGATTTTTATTCTTTTGGACTGCGCGCGTTTTATTTGTGAGAATAGGCGAGCCAATCAGAGTGAGGAAGCGCAGTAGGTGAGGACACGTGATCAAAGACAAAGTAGAATTGATTGCTTGCTTAAAGAGCTAGAAGAGCTCTTCGGTAGTTATATATAAAATAATAGCTTCTCTAAAAGCTTTTACGACTACGTAATTAATTACGTAGCTTATACGAGCTACGTAATTGAATACAAGCGTAATTTCCCGGAATACGAAGGTAATTTCCGGGCCGCGTAAGTAGTGGAAACTCCTTCGGCTATTCTAGGGTAGAATCGGCACGAGTTACCGAAGTGAAATCTAACAGTGACAAGTCGTACGGCCTAAAATATAAGCTATTAAAACGCTATATTATTAGAGGCAGGTTTATAATAATAACTATTTAAAGCCTCGTTTATTTCGTATAATATAGAGGTTTTAATAAGTCTATATTATCTTAGCGTAAGTCGTATTAATTAAAAAGCCTAAGCAGAAGTAGCTTAAGCCTAAAGCGGTATTATATAGCTTATATTAGCGGGGTTAAGTCCCCTTTACTTTAGAGGCAAATATAGTGTAAATTAAGGGTGTATAGGCTGAGTGAGTATTATATAAGCCGGTAGAACTTGAGGGGCGGCCTAAGCTTTTATATTAAAGCTTTTTAAATGGCTACTGCCTTAGTTATAATTGAATATGTCTTATTATAAATTATTATCGTTACCTTTGTTTCTTTTCTTTTTCTTATTTATAATTAGAGCATTGTCTATAAGTGTTCCCGGTAATTATAATAAAGTAAAATTAATAATTCCGGCGATGTTAGGCTTTATTAGAGGCCTAGTAAGCACGAAGGTAGAGGAGCTTATAGAGCCTATAGAGCCAGTCTTAATAATAAAGTAATTTATAATCGGGGTTGTAAAACTTCCTTAGGTTATAAAAAAGTTATTAATAAGTCGTTTAAGCTCCTTGCCCTTTAGGTTGCCGCTAAAGGCGTTGTTTTTAGTGTCGTTTTCGGACATAATTAATTTTTCTTAATAAAAGTAGTAGTTTACTAAAGAATAAATGCGCTTAATATTACTAATAAAAAAGTAAAAAATATAATATATTATATTAAAAAAAGAAAAATATATAAGCTCGAGAAAATAAAGAAGATATATAAATAAAATTTTAAGTTAAAAAGCCTATAACTTTAAGCTCTTCTCGGGGTAATAAAACCCGAAAGACGCCGAAGTCTAAGCCTTTTATTTTTATAATAAACAAACGTATAAGCTTAAGCGAAGTAAATAAATCTCGCTAAATGCTAAAGCTTTACTATTATTAAAGTCAATCTCGGCGTAAAATAATTTAAGACCGAAACCAATTAAAAAGGCATAAAGTAAAACCTTATATACCTTTTTATTAGGCTCTGTCTTACTAGCCTAAAGTAGGGCTTTAGCGGAAAAAAAAGAAGAAAAGAATAATAAATACGCTTACTAAAAGTGTGGTTAACGTTAAAATTTGCCGGATTCATTTTAAATAATCTACTTCTCGTTTTCTAAAGTATTAAATATACTTTAATATTAATTAAGGCGTTTTTTAATAACGTAATCTAACTATTTTCGGTCCGTCCTTTTTTAATATTAATATTTCACGTACTAGAGCTAGCATTTCCAGTAATTTAAGTACTCTTATATTAAAAGTAAGTGGTTTCCTTTTAGACTTCCTGTGCTTCTCGTTATATTATAAAAGACTATTAAGGTACCGTATTTAGTTTTACTTTAAGGGCTAAGAGATCTTTAAGTAAATAAGTTTACACCAATTCGAGCACTTATCGGTTTCAGTCCTTATAATTAATATAAAGGGCCTCTAAGCTTTTTTACGTATTTCACTTTAGCTTTTTTACTTATTTTTTACGTCGGTCATTAAAATATATAAAAAGGAAAACATTAAATATATAACAAAAAGGTAATAAAGCAAATGTCGGAAGGTAAACGTAAGAAATACTTATTTAATAAATACTAAAGATATTATATATTTAAGGAGTATAATTTATTAAGGGAAGGAAGAGGTATAATTTAAATAAAAAGGAAAAGTTATAATAGTAAAAATCGTTATTATCGTTAAAAGATATTGCCCTAGAGGCTATCTTAAATACAATAAGATGTAGCTCAATTACGTGACAAATGGGCCTCTAAGGTCAACCCCACCACATTATTAAAAGAACTTATAATTTTAAATTAAGGGTCGCCGTTAGGGTTTTTTTAAAAGAAAGATATAATATATTTAATGTCGAGCTAAATATTAAAAGTTATTATTATAAAATCCTAAAACTAATTAAAGTCATCTTAGAATTCAAAGACTCGTTCGAGATAAATTTATTATTAACGGTCCACTTTCGATTCACAAAGTATTTTATTATAAAACGAATCGACGCATAAGAAGGAAAAGAAGTAAAGACAATATACGCGTTTTATATCTAATACTTCGTAAATTATTATAATATATTATAAAAGGAATTAAAGGTTATAAAAGTTTAAAAAAATATTTAATAACTTAAAAATTATAAAAGAGACCCGAAAACCTTTCGCTTCAATCCTAGCTTTATTAAAATATTTAAGAAGTCTAAAGACGTAGAAAATGTAAAATATAAAATATAATTAAGCCATTCGAACTTTAAACTAACCGCAAAAGCCTTAATATAAGCTTTAAATTTAAAATAAACTAAAGACCTTTAAAAGTAATACTTAATATTAAAGACTCTTAATATACTCGAGAAATCTAATTACTCCGTCTTAGACTTCTTATTTAGTGTTAAATATATCTTCTCTTTTAATTTTAAAAAGGCTAAGTTTATTAACCTTTTTAAATCGGAGTTCAAAATATATTAGTTTTATTATCGAGACATAAGTAAGACTAGTCCGCTAATTGCCTTTATATATAATATAATTTATAATATTTCTTAATAATGTCTTCGCTAAGACTATAGACTATATTTTATTGCTTTAATAAATTAAAAAAACAATAATCCTAGACTTATTACTTATTTTAAAGTTTTAATTTATCCCGGAATTAAAGCTTATAACGTAATTAACTTTATAAAAGTTAATATTAAAGACGACTAAAAAGCTAAATTTACTCGTAATCTTAAATTAAGAGTTACGCTAATGACTTTACGAATTTTTAATTATTATTTTATTTCGGTTAGTTAAGCACTTATTAAATATATTTCCGGTTACTTTATTTTTTATTTATATATTAATATTATCATTAATAAGAAGTCGAATAAGCGTTTCTATATTATTAACTTAAAAAAGAAAGGCGCGATTTCGAAATACGCTTAATACGCTTAAACTAAGGACTCTTTATTTAAATCGCTCGGAAACAATATACCTTTATTTTCGCTTTTAATAAAATAAGGGTATGTCTTGCGCCTAATTATTAAAACGGAACGAAAGGACGTTATAGGCTTTGTCGTATTCTTTAATAATTATATTATAGTTATAAATAAATATAATTTAAAGAATAGGGTTTTAATAAATAAGCTTATATTATTTGTCTTTTAATTATAATATCCCCCGGTCCCTTAATAAAAAGTAAAATTAAAGACTTATATACTATTTTCGACTGTAGTTTCTATAATAAGGCTAGGCCCGTTATTTAATGCCTTTATAAGACGACTACCTTAAACTAACCCCTTTATTATTAAGGAAGCCCGCTACTTCTTTAGTCTTAAAGAAAAGGAATTGTCTATATATCTTTAAAAGTATAAGTCCTTTTAATATATTATTATATATAAAGTCTAAATTTAAGTTCGAGAGCGAGAAAAGTAATTATATAAAAAAAAGTCTTAAGCACTTTAAATTAAAAAAACTAAACCTATTAAGGCGGACAATATCGTCGATCTTATAGTCTTAAAAGAGCTAAGTAAGATAGGCTATAACGTTAAAATAAAGAACTCTTAAGACAATTAAAGTCAAAAGATATTTTAGACTAAGACTTAAAAAGTAAAGTTATAATTAATTTAATTCTTAATCTTAAACCATAAGTCGCCGTAAATAAAAGAGTATTTATATTAACGCTTAACGTAAGTCTTTAAGTAAATTTAAAGTAAACCCTTAGTTTTATAAATAAAAATAAATAAAAAACCGTAATTATAACCTTTAATCTCGACTTAAGAGTTACGACCTCTAAGATTTAATACGTTACTTTTAAAAAACCAACTATAATAAAAGAAGTTATAAGATTAAGTTTAAAGATTATAAGCTTTAGCGAAATCGACCTAAAAGATAAGGCTTAAAGAGAGGCTCGAAGAGTAAAGAACAATAAGCTTATGAATCGACTAATAGCCGAGGATGTTGCCGCGACTTGTGAAGCACTAACTAGTAGACCCTCGAGCCTCTTTAATAAGCCAAAATTAAACTTAATTTTAAGGTTAGTAATTTAAGACTTAAAGGACTAACGACACCCCTTAAAGACTACTTATTCTTATTATTAAGCCTTAGCTACTAGAAGATGTCTTTTACGGCAATAACGGCAGACTATAAAGAAGTAAATCGAAAAAGGTTAGCTACGTTTTACTTATTTTAAAAGAAGACTTAAACGGAAATAAGTCCTTTACTTTTAAGGCAAAAAATAAGCGTAATACCGGAGTAACTTCAGCCCGAGTTATAAAAAAGGGCAAAAAGAACCTTTAAGCCCGAATCACAAGTCGATATATATTATTAATTAATTAAACCTCTTTCTTTTATTTATTTCGATATAAGCCGGAAAGAATATTAAAATAGAAAAGTCTAGCGTTTTTTTTTTTATTTTAAAAAAATATCTTTTTCTTTTTTTTTTTCCTTTCTTCCTTTAATAAGCTAAGCCATAGGCAAGCGGAAGTAGTCGGGGGCGACTACTTATTATAGTTAAGGACGGATATAAAGTGACGATTTTAGTTAGGAAATAATGCCTAAGGCGTTATTTAAGGAATTAAGTATATAACCTTTAAAGGTTCGTATAAAAGGCCTTTTTTCTTATATAAAATTAAAAGAATTAAATATTTTTCTACCTTAAATCTTAACCCCTTAAAGTTACTAGGCTCCTTGCCTAATGCCTTGCGCCGTACTACGTTCTTTATTTGTTATAGCCTTCACATTATTAATTAAGATATTTTTAATATAATTATTAGTAATTTAATTAATAACTTATTAATAAATTTTAATTTATAATATAATTAGTTATAAATACTATTAGCTTTATTAAACAGTATCTTAATTATATTTATATTTAAAAAGTTATTAAATAAACTACGTAAGAGAAACTATTATTCGTCACTCGGGTAGAGCCGCTCGCTAAGCCTTATTTGGTAAGGACCGTTACTTTAAACTATTTTCGGCTAGTATAGTAGTCACATGACTACTACTCAAGTAGTAATCTAGAGTATTAGATTAGATTAGATTAGATTTAAAGTATTATATAAATTTACTAGATTAGAGTAGAGTAGTAAGTGCTACTCTAATCTAATCTAATCTAATCTATTTATCACACTGCTTGTACAGCGTCCTCGTCAGATGAGCTTTGCAGCGTTGGAGCGACGAATAGCGGCTGGCTTCCTTGTGAGTCCCTAGCAAATGCGAGTTGGCAGCCTCGATGTCGCTAACTAAATAGATCGTGGTCTAGCCTACTAATTGGGATGCGGAGAGCAAGGGCCTAGTAAGGCTTCTAGGTTTATTCGCAGCACACCGTAGGGCGACCAACACTATATATAAGCACAAATCTGGTTAACACTCTCTTTGCCGACTTATTAAGATGTTAATATCCTTGAAAATCTCGTGCTCTATTACAACATTTATATTATTCTCGTCTTAAGAGTAGCCTCAGTAAACTAGGCCTGGGAATCGGTTAAATATACCCCTTATTCCAGTTTGCCTACGCTTATTACTATTTCGTAATTTAAGTATTAAAAAAGGCATAGCTCAAGTCACTAAAATGGGGGCTCCCGCTAATTCTGGCGTGATAAGCCTAATTGTGACACTGTCAGCCATTACAATGTTCCACAAGCGCCTTCGCCAAACAGAATCAATATATTCTAAGCTTATGGAATTGAAGGAAAAGGTGTGTTATTTTTAGGAAAGTAAATATTAATATAAGATTCTAATAAGTTAAAAAGGAGTGGAAAAACACTAAGGGAGACAAACATTTTAAGCATTAAAGACAGAGAGCCGATAGTGCCACGAGTAAAGCTATAGTCAGATTCTATTAAATAATATAAGAAATTGGGGATAAAATGTAAATAAAGACTAGCGCTTTCTCTTAAGTCAATCGACCCGAAGACGGTTTTAGAATCCTCGACCTTTACATAGCTCTTAATAGCTATACATCCAGTGCTTTTGAGTATAATCCGGCAGCAAAAGCGACCGACATTACTTTACCTCCAGGTTATAGGGGTCATGAAGTCTTTCTAAACTCCGCTCGGTCTCCTGTTTTATACCGGGATATTATGATATTCTTTAAGGAGTTTAAGGTAGATAAAGTCCTTATTAAACATCTCGCATACGCTTCATTTAGTATAAAAAGGCCGTTCATCGACTGAAAATTCGATTTTGTCATCTGCAATAGTCAAGTTCTTCGAACACATAAGTGGCCTGAATAGCGGGAGGCAACCGAAGCGAACCAGCTTACAAGCTCATAGCTTATTCTAGCGTTGCAGCGCATTCGACGAGGAGGAATATTAATTATACTATTATATAAAATCGAAGCCTTAAACATAATGGAGCTTTTATACACATTCTCACGATTCTCTGATATTAAAGTCTTTAAGCTTATGAAGAAGCATACGATTGGGTCGACATTCTACCTTATTACAAAGAATGTATAGTCGGATGTAAAAGCTAGAAAAGTAGCAGTCATGGCTTAAAAGACTGCTTAGTGGAACGCAACGTTAGTAGTAATGAGGGTACGGATATAAGGAGGATCGAATTCGACGACGAGTATGCACAAAATATTATCGACTCTTTCGGCGATGAATTCACTTCGCTTGCTAAGCCTGTCTGGAAGATTCAGGCAGATGCTTTAAGTCGATCTGACTTCGTTCGTTAAATACTATGATCTCCGAAGGAAGATCTCTTGACCCGGGAACTGTTTCATAAATCGCAGTAACATTGATCGAATTATTGGGTACCAGAACTTGTCAGGTCGCAGAACTGATTGAGGGCCGAATTGTCAATCGTTTCTTATTCGGCATCGGAGCTTCATTTTTCTTTTTATTAAATAAAGAAATAGTATCTACTGCATGACGACGTACGAACCTTAATTTAACAGAGTTGTAATAAAGATCTCGCCCCCGGACAGGCCTAATTCCTCCTTAGTCTCATTTTACTAATTGGAATTAAAGCTCAACAAATAGTGTTTAGAAAGGGCTGCGGATTTTGACGAGGACGCAGTACCCATTATGCCTTAACTCGCAGATCAAGTCAGGTGGATAGCGAGTATGACTTGAGGTGCGATACAAGGATTACCTAATTTCTGAGCAGCTCGTACTATATTAAGGAGTACATAGGCTGTTCTCGTAGGGATGTATTGATTAAACCAGGAAGTGTAAACGATCTGTCATATTTCTAAAACAGCGGTAGTAATAGATAGAGGTTATCAACTGGCACTGTCGCACAGATAATACTCCCTTACTTCGCCGTGGACCCAGACAACCAGCAAAGACTTGATTCGTTGAATTAATTTGTTTGTTGTGGCCGACCATAGTGGGAACCTGCAGAAGCCGAGCCTCGATTTTCGTTAAGAGGGAAGCAAGGCGACTCGAGCTGCAAGCATCCGGTTCGGTCGGTCCGTTGTGACCTACCTAGGCTCATTGGTTTAGCCAGTCATTTCCATTTGGGGAAGCACGCCTGGCCTGGCTCTTTCGCGCAACCTGCCACATTACAAATAATCTTTGTGATCTCGTGATATATTTGGGTATCTTAGTTGTCGTGTAACAAAATAAACCGGAACGACGACTTTAAAAAGGCTTAACATGATCCACCCAAGCATTTAGGCGACTAAACGAGCCTAGGTCGGCGCTAGCATCATCGAGCCGCTCGTAAGCAAACTTGCGGAGAAAATAATTGGCAGATACAATTTTCGTTCGTCATGGTGATCGGCTCGTCGCACGCAATGTAAGATCCACTTGTCAATTTCCTCTTTCTTTGAACTGGTGAAGGTGTCGAGAGTAAAGCAAGGGACTCAGCAGCCCCTATTCGTGTATGTAGTCAGTTACTCCCTACGAGCCTCCTTTTACAGAATTCAGACGACTTGATCACCACTTTGGGAGCACCTACTTTATGCTCCACTTCTGTACCACAAAAATTTAATTATGAAAATTAATAATTGCTAGCTCTTAATATACCTGTTGTAATAAAAACAACTAGCTTAATCGGTTTATAATTACTGTGGCTTTTATAAAGCAGACTAATACTGCGCTCTGATTCCAACTAGGAGTAGGGTAACTTAGGCTTTATAACCTTTTTAGGCGATATTTGTGCTGAAAAGCCCTTATTTCGCTGATTTAAACAAAAAAACATTTGTGTAATTCGGATAATTTTTAAGAATTGCCAAATTTAGGTTAGCGCCGGACTCTAATTTCAACTAATTTTTACGATTAATAGAAGTCGACTAAAACTTAAGTAATTATAAACAGTATGAACAAAATTAATTATATTAATTAATTGTGATACTTGCTCTATGAAAGACGGCAATCACGTGTGACTGGTGTAATGGTCTGTGCTCTTAGCGTTGATTACGTAATCACTGCCCTCATAAAGATAATGAGGGGGAAGAGGTAATCTTCCCTCTTTAGTAATTAGCTTTTATATAAATTTAAATATTATTAATAAGTCTACAGCGCTTCTTTAGTCATTTTATTATATTATAATTACCTTAGCGTATTAATAATTATTACATTTTAATTATTATTTTCTTATTATTAACTTAATTATTATATAATAATTTAAATTAAAGGATTATTAACGACAGCCTTAAGTCGACAAGGACAACGATTAAATACCTTAAGACACTTAGGAATCGCTGGAGATACGTTAATAAATAATATTATCGCGATATAAGAGTAACTTTAAGCTTTTAAAAAGCGAAACAATATCTTTAATAGCCTTATCGCTAAGCATCGTCGAATGTATAGCGATGATTTTATATAATACACTCCTAAAGTAGCAGCGAGAGCTTAGCTTTTTTAACTTATTAAATTAAAGACTCCTACAAATAACGAAGACAATATAAGGAGCCCCTTAATAATAGCCGACGAACCTCAGGCTTCACGCCAAAAGAAGGGCAAATATATAATCCCTTTAAAATATAAAGAAAAGAGTCACCGAGAACTCATAAAATATTTATAAGCTTATAACCGTGTTTTTGACTATAATTTTAAAGGATTCCTGACTAATATAATTAAGATTAAATAGGAGGTAATATTACTTCGCAAAAAACCGGCAAATACTTAAGAGAGATTTAAAAAGCAAATCCTAAAGAGACTTAATATAATAACTTAGAAAAATTATAAGAAGTTTTTAGAGAATCTTTAGTTATTCTTTATCTTAAGAAGGGTAGCTAACTTTTAAGCTTATAAAATAACTTAATAAAGAGTTGGCTAGCTTATTTATAAATTTATTAATTACTTAAAGAGATTAAAAGAATACTTTAAGTCTTTTATAAAGCGCTAATTATAAGACATTTTCTTTAATAAGATTTGGCCTAAAGCTTACTAAAAAATCGTCGAAAGTAAATAAGTTAATAAATTATAAACTCGTAAAGAAGTTATTTTTGCTGTCGCCCTTTAAGAAACTTATAATTTAATGAAAAAGAATAATAAGAGGTAAAGAAAATTAAAAAAATAAAAAAGAGAAACTTTTTATAAGCCTCTATAAAGAGTTAATAAAAGGCAAAATAATTCTCGGCTAAAGTAATTTAATAAAATTAACTTAAATAAAATCTTAATTAAAAAAGGCAGGAAGGGAAGTTATAAGTCGAAAGTTAAATGTTACTTATATTATAAACTTAACTATTACGTTAATAAATACCTAAAGATTAATGCCAGCGAGTTTAAAAACAAACGCTAAAAGAGCGCTTAACTTATAATAGCTTTTACGTTTTTATTAAAATTAATAAGTAAAAGGATAGAAATTTAATTAAAGATCTTGTCGAGTGGAAAATAGAAGACGTTAATGGCCCTAATTAATAATAAAGCGGAAGACAATTTTGTCTCGAGGCTTATAATAAAGGAGTGTAATTTATAACTTATCGGCGAAGGACTAAAGACATTTCAGGCCCTTCTTAATAATAAAGATATTATTTATAATATAGCTCTCGCTTAAGTAGAGATTATAAATATACTTAAATAAATAAAATTAAATGTACTTTAGTTAAAAGTCATTAATATGCCGGGTGTAGACTTAATTTTAAGATGGCCTTGGCTAAAAGAAATTAACTTTTAAATTAGTTTTAAAATTAAATAATAAAAATATTCATATTAATTAAATAATATTTATAACTTTAATATTATAAGACTAAAAGAGTTTATATAAATTGTTAAAAAAAAGAGTCGCTCGCGTACGCTATAATACCTAGCTTTAATATAGCGCGCCTATTAAACGCCGACAATATACTTATTATTTTATAATAATATTATGGATTTAAGGACGTCTTTTTAAAAGAAAGAGGGAACGAGCTGCCCCTATTATAAAGTCGTTAATATATTATTAACTTAAAACTGAGTGCGAAACCCTTATACTTTTTAATTTATAACCTCTTCGAGACAAAACTAAAGGTTTTCTAAAGTTATTTTAAATCCTTTAAAGTTAAAAGATAAATAAGGAAAAACAAAAGCCTAACTAGAGCTTTTATTTTATTTATAATAAAAAAAGATGGTGGCCTTCGACTGTATATTAATTATAAAGCTTTAAATTAAATTACAATTAAGGATTAATACCCCTTATTATTAATTAATAAGACGTTAAATAAACTTTAAGACATAAAGATTTTCACTAATTTAAATTTATAAAATGTATATTATTATATTAAAATTAAGAAAAACAAATAAGTAAAAGACTATATTTTATATTTATTATAAGCATTATAAATATTAAGTAATGCCGTTTAAATTATTTAATACGCCGGCGACATTTTAAGTATATATTAACGATATATTAGCGGGACTTATAAACATTATTTATGTCGTTTATTTTAACGATATCTTAATATATTTAATAAATTCATTTTAATACGAGAACTACGTTTGTTAAGTTTTTAAAAAACTATAATAAGTAAATCTTTTTATTAAGTTATCGAAATACTCTTTTAATATTTAAAGTATAGACTTTTTAAGCTATATAATATCTCTCGCTAGAGTATTAATAAAGTAAAGCCGAATAAATATTATTAAAGACTAGCTAAAGCTTAAAAATGTTAAAAATATTTAAGTTTTTATTAGCTTCGCCAACTTTTACCGGCGCTTTATTATAAACTTTTTAATTATTACTTAATTAATAATAAGCTTAACGAAAATAAGAAGAAAGGGCAACCTGCCCTTGCCTTTTATTAAGATATATTTAAAAAAGAGGCTTTTTAACGTATTAAAAGATATATTTACGTTAGCCCTTTTTTTTATATACTTTGACTTTAATAAGTTAAAAAGGCTAAAAACTAATGCGTTTAGATTTATAATTATAAAAATCTTTTTTTAACCTAGCGAGTAGTCGGTAAGAAATAAGGAAAAGGCCGTATAACATTTTATTATATTTTTTAATAAAAAGCTAAATGCTATTAAGTTAAATTATAAAGTATATAATTAAGAACTCTTTATAATTATTAAGTGTTTTATATATTAAAGGCATTATTTAAAAAATAATCTAGCCCTTATTAAAGTATTAATAGACTATAATAACCTCCGTCATTTTATAACGACAACGATATTAAGCCGGCGATAAACTAAATAGGCTTTAAAACTATGTAAGTATAACTTTATAATAGTTTATAAAAAAGGGAAGAATAATCCCGTAAATAGACTTTCGCGTAAGCCTAATTATAAGTTAATAAAAGATAAAAAGAATATTATATTCTTTATTTTATAAAATAAGTTGTAAAGCGTATTTTAAAATAAGTTAATCCGTGTGCCTAATATAATTAATTATATAACGGAAAGCATCCAGCGAGAAGACAATAGTATATTATATTAACTAATTTATATTTTTTAACTTACCGGCAATAATATTATAATAAGTACGTCGACCGAGGCTATAAAAGTAACTTTTACGCTTAACTAACGGTATGTTTTTATATAGTTTAATAGTTTTTAAAATTTATTTAAAGGCTTAAACAACTTCTTATATAAAGCCGGCAAAAGGTAAAACGCTGGCTAATATAGTTATGAATATATTATGTCACGGTTTCTTATAGCAAGAGTTATAAAAGCCGAAACGGCAAACCTTAAATTAAACTCGCTTTTTTCGTTACTTTTAAAGCTATAAAAAAAGGACGCCTTAGCTATTAAAAAGCAAGTCAAATTATAAAATGCCAAGGATTTAAATTAAAGTATTAACAATAATAAACTATTAAGACACCGACGAATAGCTTATGTCCCTTAAGACAATGCCGTTTATAATAAAATTATAAAAACAAATCATAATAATTTAATTATAAGCCATTTTAATTATAAAAAGACATTAAAGCTTATTTAACGAAAGTATTTCTAGTTAAAAATATTAATAAACGTTAAAAAATACATTAAGACTTATAATATTTATTAAAAAACAAAGACAAAACGTAAGAAAGTAATTAACGAAATATAAGCGCTAAGTTAGCTTAATAAACTATTTAAGTTAATTATAATAGACTTTATTATAGATTTAATATTTTTTAAAAGTAATATTATAAGTAAAGTCTTTAATAGTTTATTAATAATTGTCGATAAATTTATTAAAAATATTAAATATATTTTGTGCTTAAAAACTATTAATATATCGCTTTTAACACGCCTATTTATTAATTATTAGTTTAAGGATTACGGGCTAATTATAACGATTATTATAAATAAAGGCTTTATATTTACTTTAAAATTCTGGACGGAACTTTGCTTTTATTTACGAATAATAAGAGGCCTTTTGACGGCGTTTTACTCGTAAATAAATAAATAAATAAAGGAATAAAACTAAGCCTTAAAAGCGTGGCTAAAGTGTTTTATTTATTATTTATAAGACGATTAAATAGATTTCCTGCCCTTAGCGAAGTTCGCGTATATAAATACTTATTATAAGTTTATTAAAATGACTCCGAATAAGATTAAGTACGGTATATTACTAGATTTTCGTTAAGGAATTGAAGACGATTTTATAAAAGAAGAGATACCGACTATTAAAGAATAAGTAAAAGAGGTTATTAAGAAACGCCAAGAGCTGAAAATTAACTAATAAAGAATTAAAGAAAACCAGGCGAAATAATATAATAAGAACTATTGCCTTATAGAATTTAAAGTTAAATAATAAGTCTTACCTTTATTAAAGAATATTAAAATAATTTATTTAAATAAGAAGTTAAATTATTAATTTTTAAGGCCTTTTAAAATTACTAAAAAAATCGGAAAACAAGCGTATAAATTAGAATTACTCTTTAAATATAGCCGTTTATATAACGTCTTCTACGTATTATTACTGAAGCTATACTAATAAAGGCCCGGCGAATCGTCGGAAGTCGTTTAATTTAACCTTGTTAATAGAAAAGAGTAATAGGCTATTAAGACTCTCTTAGATTAATAAGTAATTAAAGGTAAAAAATAATACCTTATTAAATAAAAAGGATTTAGTTTAGCGTATAATTTTTAAAAGTTAATAAAGAACTTTATTAATTTTTAAGAGTTAATTAAGTCACTAAAAGGTTAAAACGCTACAAAAAGGAAAGCGAAGCGTCGATAAAGATAAGTTTATAACTTCTTATTTCTTCGAAGAATTCGAGGGAGAGTCGCTAGGACCACGCCGACGACTTACTAGAGATATGTCATAATATTATATATCTTTTTACTTTTACTTATAGGGTTTTATAATTTTAAAAGCGTATTAAATATTATAATTTAAATAATAATACCTAAGGGAAAAAGGAGTTTATATTATTTATTCGCGCTATAATAAAAACGTAATACTTAAGAAAATTAGAAAATTAAAATGTCTTACCGAGTAAACGCTAGTCCTTTGTCGATGGATTACTAGGTAAAAACCTTAAATTTATCTTTAAGTAATAATAATAAACTTATTTTTATTACTTAAGTTCTTAATAATATTAATATAATTATTATTTTTAATAACTCCGGCCTTAAGGTCTTTAATTATATTAACCTTAAAGGAGTTAAAATAGACCTTTCAGAAGTCCTTCGCTAAAGGTTAATAAGAAACTCGCTAACAAATGTTAAGTTTATTTACTTCTTAAAGTCCGGAAATCTTAATTATAAGCTTAGTATTACTTTCCTTTAAGTCCTCGAATTCTTAAGAGAGAGTTAAGATTAACGCGCCGCGTAGCCCGTTAATCGCCAATATAACGCTAGTGTAAAGTTCTTTAATTGAGGACACTATAAGCTTTTATAAAGACTTTTGAGCTTTAATATTAAAGACTTTAATAAAATGATTAACGTAACGCTTCTTTTAGTTAAAAATAAATTAAATAACACTAAAATTTACTTATTTAATCTTATTAAAATTAAATTAAAAGGCAGTTTTAAGGAGATCGTTAAGGAGTGATTTTAATTTAGCCAGGACCTCGCCGGTTATTAACTTATACCTCGCCAATAAATAAAAAAAAAATTAACTTATTAATTTATACGGCTTGCCCTTCTTATAATAATCCAAACACTTTATAATAAATGAGCTAAGGTTATTAAAACATTAGAAATTAAGGAACTCTTAGACTTCGCCGGCGTAATATAGGTATGGCTCTTAATAAACGTCGCTTTTATTTATAATAACTCTACTTAAAAATTAAATACGCGTATCCTTTTTTTTTTAAAAAAATAAAATTCGTTAAAAAAATTAGACGTTATCCTTAGGATCCTTATTATTATAATTTTAGTCGCTAATATTAATTATCTTTAAGGAGGTTATTAAGGTTTACTGGCGTTTAGTTAAGGTATTACTGGCGTTAATCGCAGTAAAGCTAAGTGTCTTACTTTTGTGCTTATAACTAGAGGAACCGCCGGCTAAATACTTATTAAAAGACGACATTATTAAGATCGAGGGGTAGATGTAACTTATAGTTTACTATAATTGTTATTATTAATTAAAAAAGGTTATAGAAAGGGAGAAGTATTATATATTTAATAAGCGTTAGGCCCCTCTTATTAATGGCTTTTACCTCACTTTATTTTCTTTAGAATTTACTTTTAATATAAATGGCAGAAAATTTAATTCGTTAGCGAATCGCTAGTGTAGCGCTGGCTAAAGGCTATAGTATATCCTTACTTTTAGGATAAAAGTAAATAAAAGGGGAGATATTATAATAGTCTATACTCTTAGCGCTGATTACGTAATCACTGCCCTTATAAAGACAGTAAGGGAGAAGAGGTAATCTTCCCTCCTTAGTAATTAGCTTTTGTATAAATTTAAATATCACTAGCGAGTCTACAGCGCTTCTCTAGCCATTTTATTATGCCATAGTCACCTCAGCGTGCCAGTGATCATTACAACTGGCGACTCACATTCTATAGCGGGAATATGAAGATATTAAGTGTCTCTTAGAATCTATAACTACGTAGGAAAGAAGGTATGCAAAGGAATAGGTTATATACAAATGTAGGTTCTACGGAGGCTCGTCCAATCTCGGCAGCTGCCCAAATAGGAAGTGATTAGCAGAGGCTGGAAATGAGGCTCTGGAAGCTCTAAACCGTCACATTGACTATTAATTGATTAATTTGATTTGATTTGATTTGAATTTGATTAATGGATATTTTGCTTGATTTGATTTGATTTTGATTAATTAATACTTCTATTTTTAGAATATAATCTGGCATACAAAGGTTCTATAATAAATGAAAATACTCATAAATTTCGGAACTAAATAACTAAGTAATAACTAAATAAATCAATAACTAACTAACTAGATAATAAATAAGTTAAGATCTTAATCTGTAATATCTGCTTCGTCTCTTATATCTTCTTCGTCTTTTTCTTTAATAATACCCCAACTTTTAAGACAAATAATATTCTCAAAAGTGTCCTTTGCTAGCTTATTTCTTAACTTATTAACATATTATTAAATACTTATAATATATATTTTTTGTTCGTTATCAGCTAATATAGTCAAGTGTTATAGAAAAGGCTTTAGCATCACCTCGCTAGGCTAAGTAAAGCTCGGTTAGGACTCGCCACTCCTATTTTTAGTATACGCTAAACCTAATAAGGATAGGTCTTAGCACTCTATACCTAATTAGGATGCGGCTCTTATATTAATCAAATTAATCAATTAATAATCAATTAATCTGATTTGATTTGATTTGAATTTGATTAATCTAAATTTGACTTGATTTGATTTTGATTAATAGCTATTAATCAAATCAAATCAGATCATTTTACACACTGATTATAAAAAGGAAAATGCCTACGGGATCCTGATTTAATTCTTTATAAAATAGGTTTTTTATAATACGCTAGTATAGCGTTGATTTTTTACGATCTTCTCGTGGGATGCCAAGGCTCGGCACGCTCTGATTCCAACCCCCTGCCCGCATTTCCGCACTTTTTTCAAACGCGTGCATCCGGAGCCCTAATTTTAATAAACTTATAAGAATTTTATATTTGAATAGCGCTAATTATAACGATTTTAGCGATATTTTTTTTTTTAAATCAAAATTCGGATTAGGAGACGCTGCGCAATCCCGAATCCGCGCCCTGATTCCGCCGCGTGCCCCTTTAGGAGCACAAACAAAAAGTTTAGGCCACAGCTAAATCTCCATACGTGAATAGCTAAATCCCCATACGCTAAGTAAGCGAGCCAAAAATGAAGAGTGCATTTATCACCACCAAAATTAGTATGCATAACTATGTACAGTGCATATCTGGCCCTCTTATGCCAAATCATCTACTTCAAACTCTGCATCCTGAGTATATACCTCAACTCCACTAATTACCTGCAGGGGGCGCAGGGCCACAAGCTTGGGGAAGAGCATCCATAGTAGCAATAATAAGTGGTGGTGGTGGAGGTGCGTTGAGGTGTTGAGTTAAGTTTGAATAGCTTCAACTTCTCTAATTCTTGCCTCAGGGGTAATTACGTAATTATGAAGGTTTGTGCTATGCATCAAATGCCCTTGCCACTTACTATCCCCCCCCCGTCTTGAATGTTAAATGTGAAGAAAACTGGACCTCGTGTGGGTAGCTGCTAGGGGTGTTTATCCAATAATTCGGTGGATTTTCGGCCTCGAGCAAGGCTCCGGTGTCTCTCGAACCTTCTAAAGCCACCCTTACATTTACATTAGACCTATTTCTGGCTCGTGCTTCAGGCTTTATCTAGGGCCTCTGGCCATTCAGGACTTAAGAACTAAGTCCGTAGCCCACAAAATTTCACATTTAACATTCAAGCCGGGGGGGGGGGGGGATAGTAGTATTAATTAGTATGGCGCGGGAAGGTTGATAGATGACACTCGCCAAGTTACTAAAAATTTAGCGTATGGGGATTTAGCTATTCACGTACAGTCCCCCCCCCCGTCCCAACGTTATACGGCGGAGACTTTTTTCTCAGCTGCTTTTACGGTGGCAAAGTTACTTCCCCTCACGGTTGCTCTGTTAACATACCAAATCGATTTCCGTACATTCCTTGTCTAATTATAAGGCAGCTTGAAATCTGCCCCTTTTGCGTTTAAGTGATAGGCAAAAGGTCTCCACCATATAACGTTGGGACGGGGGGGGGACTGTATAGAGATTTAGCTGTGGCCAAAGTTTAATGTAGTTCGCTTCTGCCGCCACGACCAGGGCTTCTCCTCTTCTACTACCTCGCCTATATCTTCCTATTCACGAAGATGCTGCTACGCGAGAGCGGTAGAGCTAATAGACCGGAACCCAGCAGCTCGCTGCTGTTCCACTCCGACCAAGCACCAGATAAGCCTTGGCTGGCATCGCGGCTCACAGCAGTACTTCGGAAGACGAGTGCAGACGTGCTTGATGAGCCAGTCGGTGTCAGGCTCTATGACAGCTCTCCATTGGAATTACTGAGTGTCAGGGTATCCCAATTATGGCCCAAGCTCTCCTTATACTTAGCTTCCTGAGCTCTCAAGCTCTCCTCTCTTCCCTGTGATCTAATCAAATTCATAAGTCTTAGTTAGACCTTGTTCGAGCTCTCCCCTGACAGGGAGCTGATGTACGTAAGGGGGTGGAAGGTGAGTCTCGCCCACTGCCTTTACTGGAAAGGGGGAAATGAGAGTCTCACTGTGCGGCTGGTAGTTTACCGGTGGTAGGTACGTACCCAGGCCTTGGCATTGCCAAGATGGTGGCGTACCCATGACTTTTTGCCGCGACCTCCGTACTGAGAATCTAAGGCTTTATACCCCCGGACGTGGTCTAAAACAGCTATGAGACAGTAGGGCGACGACTGCCGTCACACTGAGTAGGGAATCTGAGGAGAAGTGGCCACGTAGGACGCCTGCCAGTGCTAAGCTATCTGTACGAAAGTACATGAACTGCGATACAAGAAGGGATGGTTGGAGGGTGAATCGTTCAATTGATTGATTCATACTTTGTACATGGTTCCAGCCATCCGTTTGACAGCTATGCCGGAATGGCCTAGCTTGGGCACTAGTTGCCGAACTGCATGAACTGTTGTGGGACTTACCCCATAGTAGTTATAGTGGGGACGCGCTATTCCCAAAAGATGATCCCAACATTACTAGTAAAGAACAGTTCCATCGTTCCAAAAGATACATTCTCCCTCAACATCAAGCCTCAATTACTCAATGGATATACCTCAAAGCATTACGGACTCTAATCCGTTCCAACAATACCTTCTCAACACAGCTCAACACGCGTCGGAGCTACAGAAACAACCTAGAAATGAATTCCCACTCAGACTTGCTGTTCGATCCATGTGGGTTCTCTCCTCCCATCTAGCTATCTGTCCGATATCGTATCCGAATCACTAACATAATGCAATTAGTCATTTTCGAAAATTTGCCACCATCTGCCTCGTACGAAGCACTACTGCGATCCCAATCGAAAAGCACAAGACTGCCAATTGATAACTACGAGACTGCTTCCCCATTCGAAGTGCTCTTCCTCTTCTGCCTTCTTGTTGTTTCCCTCCCGCATACCACTTGTACCGACATCTACAATATCTGCGGAGCTGGTGCGTGGACATGGGTCAGTATAAATCCTTCCTGTGGACAGGCTTTGCCAGGGGCTACAGGACACGCGGATTTTGGCTCCAATGGGGGACACCCTCGAGAGTATAAGGTATGCCACGCTGCTGTAGATCCGATCAAGGAAGAAAGCTAACAGCAAACAGCCACCTACTCGAAAGAAGACTATACACGTCTGGGAATGCTGTCAATGCGGGCGAGGGAACCTCAATATCTTGTTAGAGCAGTGCCCCGATTGCGAGATTTACCGGTGTAGTTCCTGCAAAACCACGAGAGTATCAGTGCGGCAGTGAATGTTCCAGGAATCGAAGCAAGATTGGAATAATACATGGGCCTGTGTAAGTCATGGTATTAAGAGAGCTCAGTATCGTAGACTATCGGATTGAATTGTAGGGCTAGCGTCGATGTTTTAGCACTGCGACTCGGGACTGTTATCGACAATTCGACACACGCAGATACGGACAGGTGGAACCATCTCTGTATATTGGCCTAAGATTGAGAGCTCGGCGTCACCTAACGACTATCGCGAGTGCTGGGTGACCTATATCATCAAGAACCTCCCCAGCGGGCGGCTTCTGTCCTCCTGCCAGCCTCTCCATCTTCCAATATACATTCATGTGATTTCTTTCAACTGCGTTATGGTATTCAAAAGCACTCTTCTCTGAGTATTCTTTTTAGCGTTTAATTTCGGAGTTTTCTTAATTAATTGGTTCGCATCCCTCTATTGATTGCATACCCCATTGAGCATTTCGTTTAGTGTACAGTTCTTGAGATCTAGAAAACGGTTGTATTTCTGTAGTATGGTAAACTGTTTTGCTAACCGCAAGTTCTTTTGTCTTCAAGATTCGGAGTTTAAAAAATTGGTTGATTGTATCATAGACTTGGGGGTGTAGAGCGAATCAAGCTATGTCTTGCTATGCGTTTTAATGCACGTTTGTTGTTCTGTTTTCCTTCATGTCATTTATTGCTGGAATCCACCTATTAAAAGTGCCCCCTTTCGGGGTTCGAAAATGGCATGCTGAAGTTGCTCCTGGATTGGTACATCCTTGGTACTATTTGGGTGTGTGTTGAACTGCTCCTGCAACGACAATTCATGGGCTAAGTAGTGTCAAGGGGTTGCAGTCTGGAGAAGCAAAAGCACCCTGATCTTGGTCTGGAAGTAGGCGGAGCACTCTCAAATGCAGGTCCAACCACCCTTCTTCTGCGCCACTCTCGGGATCTATATTTCCCAACTTCTCCTCGCTTGAGCCCAAAAACATCAAATCTCGGAATCCTACCACTGCACATCTCGACAAGTGGTTGAGATCTCGATAACAAAGTTCTCACTCGCATGCACGTGGCACTGCCGAACCAATTGCCGACAGCTCCAGCAACAACACATGGCACAACCAGAGATCGGTCCGCCGCCCTATCCAAATCAGTGGTATGCTTCGCCACCACGATGCAGGCTCGCCAACGCGTCCGCGCCCAACAGCCTCAAAATGCGCAATTCTGCGTGACAGCTTGCACCAGAATTAAACAGCCTCACCTTTCTCTCATCGACTTATATCTCGCTTCCCAATCCATGCCAATTGCAGCAATCCAAAGTTATGAGTGCCCAATGTTGACACACCACAATGAGGAGATCCGATGATTGACCGCAGACCGAAACTACGGTGCATTTATGGCTCCTCTGGAACTGGTATTCAGATTGATTCGCGTTTGGAATGCCAAACTCCCAGCGGCGCCTGGTAAGTAAAGTTCATCCTCAGTAGGCCATTTCTGAGGCTAAGCGACGAGAACGAGGCTGTAAGAAGAGAAGAGCAAATGTGGTGTAGGACCTACAGAGATGTGTTGATTTGTGAGTGGTTATTGAGGATAAACTTTGCTCCAGGCTCACATGGTCTAGAATTCAGCTGCTATGGACGCCCGGGGCCTTAGAAGTGCAGCATTGATGCCCAGCCCTGCTCTTGAAGCACCTTCACAAGCTGAACTCGCGGCGGATACTTCAAACGGTCGAGGGTGTAGAATAGTGCCAGCGCTCACTCCATCATGATACTCAATCGAGCCAGCGTCTGGAGGTGGACGGATGGTCGAAAGGAGGTATCATGGGGTGCATCCTGTGTTCCTGCCATCAAATACCCAAACAGCTGCTTAAGTCATACGCCAAAGTACAGTACAATACCTGACACGGATCCCCTTTTGTGCGGACACCGCAAGACAGTTAAATTCTTGACCGATCTTCATTCGCTACCTCAGGTACAGCTTCTTGTTCCTCTTGTCGGCCGGAATGCCTTGGAATACCAGTTTCAGACTCTTAACTCCCCAACCCAGGAAACAAATCCCTAAACTGGCCTCCATCCCAGTTACTTCCAGCTCAGTCTGTATCTAACTTCAGCGCTTCTCATGAACACTTGCTTCGAAAATCCTACGCCATCATTCTTCGCCTCTCACTAGAATCGCCAAACTAGTGTGTCACGAGACTCGATGGCCCGTGGTCACACACGCTTCGGCAACAGCTGGTGCGGGGAATTCTCCTCTCCACGACCCATAAACGATGAAGAGCGACTGGTCGAAGCCAGGAAAGCGCAGCACTCCGACGGAGACGAGGTGGACATCTTTTTTATCGACTCTCAGGACACCGCCGCCCCGTTAGAAGTTGACGTGGTGGGAAGCTTCTGTGGGAGTACGAATTTCGAGAACGTCGAGAAGGGCAAGGGATCGGCAGGACGTCTGAGGACCGTGTGGCTTGATGACAGGAACAGGTTTTCAGCGGTGCAGGGGAGTGGAGAGACTAGAGAGTATGAGAACCCGTTGACGCCTACTGGGTTACTTGGGGCCTTGACGGAGAAGCGATTTAATCACGAGAAGTTGTGCGACGCGGCAAGGAGGTTGATCTACATTTCGGATATGAGTCCGGACTGTATTCACGCTCTGGCAGCCACGGCATCATCGCTCCATGCTCGCGCCTTGCGAAGTGCTATCTTCAGTCATCTTGAATTCCGGACCTCCATTGGAGTCGAGATACCCTCTTCGGGCTATCTTAAATTCGAGCTGGAACTCAACCTACCGTTTTTCATCTTGAGAAAGTCCCCGCCACCCGAAAAGACTACTCATGACACTGTTAAGACGAAGCCCGACAGAGGCTGGACAGATCTCTCCTTCTTGGGGCTAGATGCCTGTGACTCCAAGATCCGGTCCTCGGAGCCAGACGAGGTTTGGTGTCTCCAGGAGGCCCAGATAACGTGTGTTGTTACGGGAACGGACGACTGGCGATGGACAGCGTATGGTTTCGTTGACTCTGAGGCTGACGGTGTGCTGGAGGAGTTATCGGCACAGGATATGCGCTTCGATCAAATAGCCGGCCAGCATATTCACAGTTTGGATGCAAATCTTCCGATCTGGACACCACGCGACTACTGGATCAAGGTACTCGAGCTGCGTATTATCCAAGTCACGGCCGAGTACAAAAACATGACACATAAATTCAAAGCCCGGTCCGATCAATATGTATGCGAATTGAGACTTACTTTTACTCTTCAGCAAGAACTCATTTTATCAAAAACTGGCTGATCTTTTGAACAGATGAAAGTCCATCCATTTTCTCTATCTTCACGACTAGCTACTTCACAGGATCGTATGACCGAGATGAAAGAAGCATTTGACTGGACTTTCCAGATGATGGATGTCTTGACAAAGCCTCTCGATGTCCTCTCAGCCGAACTCGAGGCATGGCGCGCTTTCTACTCCGAAGATGGGGATGGAGATGTGGAGTACTTCTACGACGACCCTGATGCACCTGCCACCACACAGGCAATCAAAGCAAGCACTTTACGTTCTCGCTCTATCAGAAATATCAAAGCACAATTTCATAAGCTGCGTGAATATCATATCGAGCTAGTTGCGCTTAGAGAGAAATGCAAGGGCTATACGGAGGCTGTGAGTGAGCTACTAAATGACTGGAGGTTTGCTGAGGTTTGAGAAAAAGTTTTGCTGATGATTGAAATTATAGCTGAAGTTAAGCCTGTCACTTGGCCAAAAGGACGCAGCTGACAAGACTGAATTCACTAGCATCTTTACTGTCAACGTATATATTTCCGTTTCGATTCACGGAGGAGATCACTCTACTCTCGCTAACTAGGAACCCATAGATCCTCTACCCAGTCGCACTAGCAGCCGCCGTCTTCAGCATGCAGCAAGCGGTCATCCCTTTCCCGCAGACGCCGAGGGCATTTGGTATCACGGTCATCTTTTTCATTTTTTTAGTAGTTGTCGCCCAGTTTTTGGTTATCCGTGCACGGCCCTGGCAGCGGATAATAATCACGTGGTTACTTGACAGGAATGTGAGAGAGGAGGCTAACGGAATTATGCCTGATGCTCGAGTCAGAAAGGTGGAGGAAGTTGTGAAAGGTGGGGTCCAGGAGAGGGTAACTGATGAGGAGAGTGCCACCACCCCTGAGATGTCGAGAGGCAAGACTAGGACTTGGAAGAGTTGGGTGACGAGATCCTCCACTAAGAGAACTTTAGTTGGTGGGTAATGAATATTATCACCTAATCGCAACGGCTCTGAATCATTGTCTATCGCGTAGTTGAGCACGTGTTGTGTTCATATTGGAGGGGTTAATTGAGCGACCCCACCCCCGGGCGGGGATAATGAATGTCTTGTCGTCTCTTTTAAACATTAACAACCCCCCACCAAGATAGGAACAAGACTGTCTCCTTCAAGAGTAAAAGCCGAAATGGGCACGCAAGGACCCTTCTTGTGCCTCACGTACGCGAGCCTTAGCAAGCAAAAGTTGTCTGCCACTAAAATGCACGGACTGGCTGATTACTTTCTGATCCCGCCTTCGTATTCATAATATTTTATAATATATAGACTTCATCTTATTCGTGATATAAATGTTTACAGTTTCATAATAAAATAACATGGCTAGTGACACCCCCGACAGCAGGTTGGGGGAATACTTGGACAACTATTACCATAGGGTTGGTGGGAGATATAACTACGTGCTGACGTGGCCGCATTGAGAAATCTCTATCTCCGTACCCTGCCGTCGTTCGCTGTCAACTTGAGCCTGTGCCTCTGTAACGTCCGTCCCTACGTAGCGAGGAACCCTGCGTGCCGAGAAAAATTATAGTTCAGGAGTTATGAACTCTTTCCCCTTAAGAGAATGAATTTAAAATCAATATTTTATTGTTTTTTAGTCACTCCTTTGTAAGTATTCGATTTGCAGTAACAAAACTTTGCGAAGGTGGTAATATAATTAACCATGCCGTCGCCGGCGTCGGAAGCCGCTTCAGCTTTTACCTCTTACTTTATTATAGCTATTAGCTTATTTCGAACTTTCGGCGCTATAGCACGAAGCTTTTGCTATAGGAGAATATATTATTAAAGTTTGAAGACTTAAAGCATAAGAAAATCTATTTGCCGAGTTCATCCGGATAAAAGGGAGGAGACTTTCAAAACGCTAAATAAATAAACGATAAGTTCCGCTTATATAAGATACCGTTATATTTACAGCTACGCTAGTAATATAATATAGTATATAGCTCTCGTAGACGGCAAACCTCGCTTAGCCTAATTGTGGCCACAGCGAATTTTTATTCATAATAGCGCTGAAATGCATTATTTACAACGATCTAGCTTCCGAATACGCATATCTTAAGTATTATAGCATATGTAAATCCACGCTTTACTGCTTAATAGCTTATTAAAAGGAAGATTAGCCTATTTATAAACATGTTTGCGAGTAATTCAAAGCAATTATAACTTCTAATCCCCGACCTTCCTTAGTATATAACCTCGTTTTAATACTCCCTGCCGACAAATCTAAACCGAAACTAATATAAATGAAATTCGAAGAGAAGACAAAAGCTGTTAAAGACTCAGAGGACGAAGACGTGATCTACGAAATGCCGGATTTCTCTTACCTTAGTAATGGCGGCTCTCTTTAATTGCTTACTATTAGCCGCATTATGAAAGCAGCTGTCAGATGGAGTTCACGGTAAGCAAAGCTTTATAGAGGTTTAATGTAAATATATTTAAAAAACTAACCTCTGGCCTTTAAAGAAGTCTAGAGGAGAAGTGTATATATAAAGGGGGTTACTCGTGAGGGGAAGTAAAACGCCGGCGTGACTAAATATATAAGTAGGACTAATTTTATTAATATTATAAAAGCCTCGGCCCTCTTATATTACGGGCCTAATTCCGTATAATTAAAATAAATAAGCATATATATAACAACTATTCCTTTTCCTAATAGTAGCATCCGCGACACCGATATTTTAATTAATAATATATCGGTACGCCTTCGCGTCGCTTAAGGCGAGGACTAGGCCGCGGTGGGTCGGACAGCCGCATTTTAATTAATAAGTTTAGTTAATTAAATTAATGCGGTCATTTAAATTATTACGCTAAGTATATAATATTACACCGCGATTAGTCTATCGGACGTCGTCCGATTACTTTATAAGCCGTTCCGTATAATATATTAATATTCCTAATTTAATAAATAAGAATAGCTCTTTAAAATAACAAAAGATATTTACTTTAATTATAAGACCTTTACGTATATATATAAGAGTTCTTATATTTATATTCGAGTGCTATAACTATTATTATTATTAAAGAGTTGTCTTTAGTCGGCGAAGTAATAAACAGGTTGCGCGCTAATAGCGTATTTACGTTTATTTACTAAGTAAATATTATTTACTAAGTAAATAAAATGCAAATAATATAAATATAATAGTATAATTACGTAGTAATTACGACCCCGTGATTCCGCCGAGGCGTATATATAAACAACCTTCTCGTTACGTTAATAATAACCTTTCTTTTTTAGCTTATTTATATATAACACCCGTGCTTATACGTCGCTGTCTTCCCGTCTCTCTTCTTTTTTTTTTTTTAATTAATTATCAATATTATCATTATTATTATATTTTTTGTCTAGCGTCTTAAAGCTATTGTATTTAATGACTTTACGAATTAGTCTCGAAAGAATTCTTGCGGCTAATGCTTTAAAGCTATACTAGTCAATCCCTTCTTTTATTATATTAATAAAGAGGGCAAGAAGAATTGCGATCGCTACTTTAAGTAAAAGGCCGTTTATATTATTATACGTGCTTATATTTATAAAGTTTATTAATAATATAATATTAAGCACGTTAAAAGTAAACCGTATATTAATTATAAAATAAATAGTTTTCTTATATTTTTTATAAAGATATTCGTATTATAAAGAACTTTGCTTTTAATTTTGAGAACTAATTACGTAAGAATAGCTAATAACGTAGGTGGTAAGCGACCCGTGCACGTAAGGGACCCGTGTACGTCCCCCTACCTACCCTAATAAAAAATACTAGTATTATTTAACACGTAATTATAAGCTTTTAAAACCAGTTCTATTCTACCGTATACGTATAAGGCATGTACGGGCAGTATGCTCAGCTGATTTATATATATTATATATACGCATAGCGCGCGGTTGTGGCTCTTTAAGTAAATCCACCTCTTTACTTATAGGCCCGTTTTTAGCTGTTTCTATTAGTTCTATATCTTATTAAATTATAAGAACTTCTCTAGATTATATAAAAGACTTTTTTATTACTCTCTTTCTCTTTTGACGTTAATTTTCGGCCCGTAATTGCTTATTTTTTTCTGCAAGAATTATGTTAGTATATATAGCTATTTTCGTGTATTTAATTAGCTGTTGAAATGCCGATTCTATAGGACTAGAAGGGATATTTAGGTATATACGACGTTGTAAAGACTCTTTAATTGACTTTACTTGAAGATTTACTGCCTTTGGGTGCTGTGGTGTCTCTGGAATTTATTGCTGTGGTGGTATAGATACTAGTGGAGGGGTAGGTGTACGGATTTAAGTATTGAGTTTTGAGAGCACCCGATCTGGATCGTATGGTACTAATCTAGTAGCTGCAAAACCACTACGTGCAATAGCAGGAGTTATAGCTTTTATATGTGTTTTATTATATGCTGTAAGGAAGTCTGGCTTATTAATATAGTTGACTCTATTACGTATTAATTGCTTAATTTGACGCCCGTACGCCCGTTTTAAAGTCGTAAAACAGCTAATATCTAATAGTTATAAGAGGTGTGAGCTATGCGACGGCATATAAAGCGTAATAATCTTATGCTTTCTAGTAAAGAGGTCGAAATCCGGTATTATATGATTTTTATGCTCATTTAGAATCAAGAGTCTGTATACCCCTTTCGTACGTGGCGCTATATACGGCTCAAATACAGTAGTAAGCTATAGAAGACCTAATTAGTTATTAATCTACCTCTTTTCACTAAGTGTAATCACTCAATCGCGTGGTAAATTACTATTATATTACGTAGAGATATGTACCTTTCCCTTAAGGATAATCACCGGAGGAGGCCTATTACTTGTAAAGTCAATTAATTTAATAGCTGTAACTCATTCGCGATTCCCTAGTTGTACAGTAACTGCTTTACTTACTCTTTTAGAGCCTGAAACTACTTTAGTAGTAGCTATCACTCTTATTTAAAAGCCCGTCTTATTAAAGTTGTGTATATCCTTTTCTAGGATATCGTATTTCGTAATTGTATTCTATATAAAGTCAAATCAGGCCCGTATAATTAAGACATCTTCGCAGAGAGCACGCTAGTAATCGTATTTTTGTGTATATTTCGATTAGAGGTTATTATGCCGCTTAATATAGTTGTAAACCTATTTGTGACTAATAATAATAGTTAAAATTTCATCCGCGCCAGCGCGTTTTAAGAGTAATAAATTGACTGTTACGCGTATAGATTAGAATTCTATAGGTAGACCTCTTTTAATTATAATTAATATCTATTGCTTAAGGGTCTACTCCTTTAAATCCGTGAGTTTCCTACTTTTGGGTTGAGAATCGCGTTTTAGAAGGACTCCTTGACGCGACCGAGGGCAGTCGAATACGGTGTATTGTACGAGCTACAAGCCGCTCTAAGAGATGAGAATTGGCCTCGTTAATGCGCTTATATAGCTAAAGCAATTCGCCCTTCGTTTTGAGCTATTTAGATAATAATTGGTCGAGTTATTAGTATTGTTATGAAGAGAGTCACGAAAATGTGGGGGAAAAAACACGGGTCTCTTACGTGCACGGGTCGCTTACCACCTACGTTATAACGTACTTGATAAGTAAGCGGATTATATATATTAACGGATCACACCCTATTAAAACTACCACTTTAAGGACTAATAACTCAACAACGAATTAAAATTATTATTATTAAATTAAATTAAATTAAATTAAATCTAAGTGAACACGTATAGGCTGTGTGTTCGAGCGATTTACACATACTACACGTCCGCGGCGCGCGGATTCGTCCCTCTTTAACCCCGCCCGTAAACTGACCCGTAGGCTTTATATTTGCAATTACAGATCGATTTAAGCTCTTTTATATTATTAAAACACCCTTCGTAATAATATATAACCTCCGTATAATTCTCTTCTTCTTTTAGCGTTCATTCGCGGCTTATAGCTTTTTATTTTCGTTTATAAAAAGAACCGTAAAATATATAATTATTTAATAACTTTTAATTAATTATTAAATCGCACGGTTTATAAAGCTAAAAGAACCAGCCGTACGACGTTATACGAAGTCTCCGATTGCCTTAACTTATAATTTTAACTCTTATATATTATATGGCGTCTCTAAGACTTAAGTCGCTTATTCGGTCGCGGGAAGAGGAAGAGGGGTAGGCGTCCGTAATTAAGTATTAAGCTTCGAGAGGACACGTTTAGGGTCGTACAGGACTAATCCAGTAGCTGCGAATCTATTACGGATTGTATTTAAAATCAAAGCTTTTATACGAGTTATAAGATAAGCTAAAAGAAAATCAGACTTATTAATATAATTAATTCTAACTCGCATTAAATCTTTAATTTAACGTCCGTACGACCGTTTTAAACTCGCAAAATAACTAATATTAAGAAGTTAAAGTAAATGCGACAAATATAATAATATATAAAGAATAATAATATTATAGTCTTTATAAAATAAGTCGAATTCAGGCGTTACGTGGCTTCCGTGTCTATTAAGAATTAAAAGCCGATATACACCCTTCGTACGATCTTTTATATATGAATAAAACACGTCTATAAGTTAAGTTAGACTTAATTAATAAAAAGAAGAGATTTGGTGTGAATGATGATTCTATTACTTCGGGGGAAACTAGGTCTATATAACTACTTTTAGGCGCCAAACTATTTAGCTCTCGCATCGGCTATTTGCTCTCGCATCGGCTATTTGCTCTCGCATCGGTTATTAGCTTTATATTGAAACTAGCTTTGTATTAAGACTAGCTTTATATTACCAGAGCTTCCGAGGTTTAAAACACGGAAGCTTAAGGCTTGATGAAGCCACTGTTTTAGCCCTGAATAACCCTTTACTGGAAGCTTAAAGCTTCCGAGGTTCAAAGCACGGAAGCCGAGGCTTTATGCGAAGCCGGAGCTTTATGCAAAGGTAGTTGAGTTATGGAAAAGTATGCTTAATATAATCTTATATTATTAAGCGAGTTTAGCCGAGGCTTAATATAATCTTATAATTAATTAGTCGTCTAGCTATTATTATTAATTGTAATTATTTAATTAAACGGTAAAGAGTCGAGATATTAAGAAGAGATATGAGTTTTGCCTTTAAGTATAATTATCGAGGGAAGCGACTAACCGCTCGAATTAATACACTTAATAGCCGTAACCTATTCGCGGTTCTTAAGTTAAATTATAACGGGCCGCAAAGCTCGTTCAAAAGCCGTAATAACCTTTATAATTAAAATTACGCTTATTTAAAAGCCCGTTTTATTAAAGTTGTAAATATCTTTATCTTAAATCTTATATTTTACGACCGTATTTTATATTAATTAAAACCAATCTCAAATAACCGTAAGATCTTCACAGAGAGCACGTTTATAATTGTATTTTCGGTTATATCGAGTCTATAAAGAGTCGTGACGTTAAACGAAGTTATATGGCCACCGAACTCTAATTATACGCGTAAAAGACGCGTCTATATTAGTCCGTTTTTAAAGAAGTAACGTAGCTATATTTCGAATTAAAGCCGTACGGACCGGTAAACCTCGTTCGTTTATAAATAAAATCTAATTAACGAGCGTTAATTCTTTCGTAGCTGTGAGCTTGTAGTTTACGAATCGAATTTCTTGTCGTAAAACGCGTCCGTAAAGTCGCGTATATAAAGTTAAATAAGTACCGTCGTAAGTGTTTACGGCTTCGCGAATACTTATAAAATAACTAGATTTATACGAATTAATCGCAAGAGTTATTCAGCCTTCCTTAAAAGCCAATTAAGTATTAGTTAGTTGAGACATAACTAGTTAAATAGTATAAAAGTAGTAGTTTTAGTGGGGTGTGATCCGTTAACATATATAATCCGCTTACTTAACAAGTACGTTAATACCGGCGTCGCTCCTGAGGATTATAACTTTACGATTCCCACGAGAGTTTAAAGCTTCGTTACTTGGCTTAAGAAGCATTATATAACCGATTCCTTATCGCGCGTGTTCTTTAAGCCCGATAAAAAAAATATTAATTAAGTCTCTTCTTTTATTAATACTTTTCCCGTAAGTTATATCTTTTTCTTCTAAAATATTATTAATATATTAATAAAATAAAGGAGTTCGAGAAGCTTTATAAAAATATAATGCGCTTAATTGGCAATATATTTAAGTTTAAGAACGCTTATATTATTACTTCTACCTTTAAGGTCGACTAAATTATATATAATTTAATAAAGGAATTAATAACGGAGATTCGATTGTGCCGCGAAGTCATAATAGTTATTATAAGTATTTTATCCCTGTTTCGTTATTAATATTTATTAATATTATATTAAGGCAGTATTATATTAAACGAGACGATTAAAGCTATTTTAAGAGATATCTTGTAATTCTTTAGCGCTTAATAAATATTATAATATAAATTTAAGTTTAGCGTTAAAGAGTTTAGGATTTTTAAATAATTTAATTTATAATATAAATACTTTATGCTTTAAGTACTTATAATAGAGTTGCGCTATTATTTTATAATTAAAATAAAATCTCATTACCTTTTAAATTATAATTTAAATATATTTTATAAGCTTATTTTCTTTTAATAAAATATTATATATTTTATACTTATGCCGGTGTTACTTTTAAAGCTTTAATAAAACTCTTAAAACCTTTATAAGAAAATAGAAGAAAAAAGTATTTTTATTTATCATCGGCGATGCTTTCTCGGCCTCCCGATTTTTTATAATATTCTCGGCTTTTTTATAAGTTACGTAGAGGTTTTATACCTCTTTATATTTAGTATTTGATTTTCTAATTTATAATTCTTATTATATATATTAAAAGTTTTCCTAATATTCTCGAGATTTAAATATATTAAGAATTAAATATTATAATCTTCCGGGAAACTTTTTTATTTAATTAAATATTTCTTAATCTTATTTCTTTTATTTTATTTATAATTAAAAATACTTTTAATTTTTTATTTTTAAAAGTCATTTTTTTATTTAGCTCCGGAAGCTTATTAAGTAAGTAATCATTTAGTTACTTATTAGCTTATATTATATATTCTTTTAATGATATATAAAATGTTAAATAAATCTTTTTATATAAACTTAATAGCTTTAAAGTATATGCCGTATTACTTACGCATTTAATGATTTAAAATAAATTAATATATTTTAACGACAGCTTTCCAGTCTTTAGTCGAATGTTCTTAATATTAAGTATTATTTATTGTTTTAATTAAAAATGTTTATTTAAATGCCGGGCATTATAATAGCCTTCCCGACTTTATTACGTATAATCGTAAACTTCCGTAAGTTTAACTCGTTAATTATTTAATAACTTAATTTTATTTCGGGCAGCTAGTATTTCTTTTTCTTAAATATTATTCTTAGGATTCTACAATATTACCGGCTTATAGCCGTAATAGACTTAAAATAAAAATGTTTAAAGAGTTTAATAAAAGGAATTATTATAAATAAACTCGACAAAAGCTAGTTTCTTTATTTAGTTTTTTTTATAATTTTTCGTAAAAAGCGCGGAAGTATATCTTTAGATTTTAATTTTATTTCTTTATTTATTTATCCATTTAAAAATAATATATAAAGCTTAGTCTTTATTTAATATATATATAAAAGTAAAAATAAATTAAAATTTATTAATAAATACCGTACCTCTATCGAATACGATGCTTTAAGGTACGTTATAAAAAGAAAATACTCTCTCGAATAGTAATTCCGCAAGATCGGGAGCATTAATCATTTTGCGATATATTAAGTATTAAGTTATCTTCAAATACCGGTTAATAATTATTAATATATAATTAAGATTTAAGCTATTAATAAGTCTTTATAAGGCGGCAACCTTATAATGAAATTTATTAAAATCTCGGACTAAGGCCGCGAAGGCTTTAAAATACTTATTAAAAGTCTATATAGCGTATATTCGTTTCGATTTAATCTTTAATAATATATATTTTAATATCGTTTTTTATTTTATCTCAAAAGTAGGTTTTACGGAGGAATTACGAAGTCTTTATAACACCGTAATACCTTATTAATAAGTTATTATAATAAAGTTTTATGATTTTTATTTTTAATATTAGATTATTTAAGATATAAGCCTTAAAATCTTATTAAAAAAGTCCTAATATATTTAAGTTTTATTTTTAATTTAATTAAAATTTAAGTTTACTTATTATATTAATTATACTTTTATAGTTTTTATTATTACGCTAAGCGAGGATAATTAAGTCTTATAGCGGCTTTGTTAATAAGGCTAAAGCTATTTAACTTTTAATTATTACTTTTATTTATAATATTAAAATAAAATATTTATAATTATTAATTCCTATAATAGGCGGCTATGAAAAGAAGAGATTTGGTGTGAATGATGATTCTATTACTTTGGGGGAAACTAGGTTTATATAACTACTTTAGGTGCCAAGCTATTAGCTCTCGCATCGGCTATTTGCTCTCGCATCGGCTATTCGCATCGGTTATTAGATTTATATTAAAACTAGCTTTGTATCAGAACTAGCTTTGTATCAGAACTAGCTTTGTATCAGAACTAGCTTTGTATCAGAACTAGCTTTGTATCAGAACTAGCTTTGTATCAGAACTAGCTTTGTTTAAGCCTAAAGTAGTCTCTTGCGAGCTATTTAGGTTTAGAATAGTCTTTTGCGAGCTGCCGAGCTGCCGAGTATACGTAAGCCTAAAGTAGGCTGCCGGGTATATATGAAAAGCCTTAATATAATCTTATAGCTTGGCCCTCGCCTTAGCTATTCTTAAGTCTTTATAGCTTAAAAGTAAATAAGCAGTTATTCCTTTCTTATTACACCTACACAAATCGCTATCCGTACGGCTTAATCTATATAAGTATAATCTTATAAACTTATAACTTAGTTTTAATTAGAAAAAGGAGTTAGCTAGCTCTCTTTTAATTTCAGGCGGTAAGTAGATTTTCGACTGTAGCTGCCAAGGGAATTACTTCTTATAAATAATTATATTTTAATAAAGCGTTTTTTCGTACCGATCTAACGCCGACTCTTACTCTTTAATACTAACTTGCTTCGCTTTATAGCCGAGGATTACAAAGCTGGTTTTATTTGTATTTAAGGCTAATATCGTTGCTTACTTTGCTAACGAGTCAGCGAATTCGTTTCCGTATATTTCTATATAGCTAAGGACCTAATTAATTAATATCGAGGCTCTTCTAGTCTTAGCTAACTCTACTGCTTAAATATCCCGGATTTAGCAAGCTTAACTTAAGTTATTTAATATATTTTAAGACAGTAGAGTTCCGCTTAGTTATTTAAGTAAATATAATATAACTGGCCTGGCTTAGCTATTTTACTAGCGTACTCGACTGCTTAAGTAGTCCCTTTAATCTCTTTATTATAAACTAATTAAGAATCCCTTAAGTTAATTATACTCTTAAAAATTATTTTAAGAGTGCTTCTATTATAGTTCAGTACTACGATGCCTACGCCTACTTTAATTAACTTTTCTCCTAATATAAACGAGGCATTTATATAAATCGTGAATTCGTCTACGCTTATATATAAGTTCGAGTTATATATTTAAGCAATTACTTCCTTTAATAACAGGCTAATATCGACTGTATACGGCGTTACTTTATTTTACGATAAGTATTTAAAATACTAAAAGGGCTCAAGGTTTTCTATATCGATTAAATCTTGAATTAAAGTCTAAATCCGTTCGAGTTACATTATCAGCTTAAGATTAAGTTTTATTAAGAAGTTTGAGAGTTCCTGGTTAATCGGGTGCTTAAGGGCTAGTTTCAGTGCACGAATAGCGTATTTTCGAATACTGGCGTTTAGCCGGATATAAGGAGGCTATAACGCTACCTCGACCTCCATTAGCACTATCGGAGCTATCTTAAATACCCTTAGGATTTTTCGTAGAGCTAAGTTTTGTAAGACTTAAAGGAGTTTCTTAAATGATACTTATCCCCTTTTCCAAATCGGGGACCCGTAGTCGGCTATATTAACCATATAAGCTAAGTATAGCTTGTCGTACTGTAAAAAAGAGAGCCCTTTTGCCGTATTAGCTAGTCGTGTTATCCTCTGGAATGCCGATCGGGCCTGGCTCGTACGTATTGCCACATACTGCTTAAAAATAACGCCTGGGTCGAACCAGATACTTAGCTACTTTTAGTTCTATAATAACCTTATTAAGTAGTCTGAGGCTAGCTGTCTTGGCTTCTTTTTCTCTAATAAAGTGCATAAGTTCTGTCTTTGCCAGGTCGAATTATATGGCTTTCTTAACACTTAGCTTATATATCTTTACTACTTCTTTCTGAAGAATCTTAATATTCTTTTTAAGGCTTGTAAACGCTATAGTAAGCGAGATATCGTCGATATATAAGAGGACCTTAGTGGCACTTTAAGGAAAAACCTCTTTAATATATATTAAGAACAGTATAAGCGAAATTAGATTACCTTAAGGTATCCTAGTCTCGATTCTACTAAATGCTTCTATTTAACCGTCGAAAGAAAGTCGGAGTGACCGATTATTAAGAAATAATAAGGTTTATATTACTAAATTATTAAGCAATTAGAGCTTCTAAAAGATCCGGAGTAATTAATTCTTAGCTATATAGTCGAAGGCGATTTTAACGTCAAAGAATAAAGTAATAGTCTTCCGCTTTAGCCGTCTATTTAATTCTATTTTATTAATCAAAAGCAGTATAGCGTTTATAGCTGATTTCTTTAATCTGCCTCCGATTTAGCTAAGGTGAAGCAAGTCGGTTGTTTCTGCTAAGTAACTAAGCTTTTAAGCTAAAATTCTTTCGCTTATTTTGCCGAAGCAGTTTAATAGCGAGATAACTCGGTATGCCTTTAAAGCTATATAATTTGGCTTTCTTACTTCTTTAAAATAGCTCCTGTGGCTTATCTTTAATATATTAAGTGATATTCGATTTTAATTAAGCTAGAGTAAAGTCTATAAAACACCTCGGGGATTATTTTATAAGCTTAAGGGATGATTTCCTATATAATGGAATTAGGGCCAGGAGTTCTTCCTTTAACTTTTATTAAATATATATTCTTTAGTTCTGTCTTAGTAAGATTAAGCTATTCTTACTTAGTCGAAGATTAAAACTCCTCTTAATTTGGCTCGGGGGCGCTCGGCGGGGGCGGGAATAATATATTTCGAAAAGCAGAATATTTTCCTTAAAATATATCTTCTAGCTGCGTAAGCACAGATTGAATAAGAGGTGTTCTTTCGACCCGCTTATTAAAGGTATTAGCTATAGCCTTATACATCGACTTTAGGTCTTCCTTTTCTAGAAACTGGTTCCAGTAGTCCCTTTTCGCGCGTTTAATCGCTAAGAAGTAAGTGTCTTTAGCTTAAAAGTATAGCTGTATTAAGTCAAGGTTTCTAGTTATACTTCTTTGCCTTTGTATTATGTATTTTCTGAGCGCTTTGAGGTCTTCGTTCCACTATAGCTTAGACCTTCCGGACTCGATCGACTTACGTAGAGCTGTTATGCCGCTCCCTGGACACCAATCGCCCTCTTTCCTGGGGCGTTGCCGCTGTGGTGAAAGAAGGCTTTGTTCGTATCCCATGGTAGTCAGCGAAATTACCTCTCTCTTCTAGAGAGTGACATATGTAAGTATAGAGAAGGAAAATAGGCGTCTTTCTTCTTGCGTCATTAAAAAATTAGTGCATGTAGTCGGAAATGAGCCAACTTTCGAAAGGGGCGTGCCCGAATGTGAAGCGATAAAGGAATTTCAAAGTTGGGAAAAATGCTGTTGATGTAATGGCAAAATGGCTCGTCGTCACATATACAGTGAACTCGCATATTTAGGATTTTGTTTGGATGTCAGCCAAGCGGCTAATAAAGTTCTCAGTTACGTCACAAGATTAATACTCCTATAATTATTGCCCCAATCGTCATCACCGTCATACTCAACAGGAACGTTATTTGAGTAAAGAAATCCGGTTACTCTCAGCAACGAAAGATTATGCTTCAGACTCAATTCTCTCGAGAGCTGCCTCACTTCACCAATTTTCATCTAAGAACATATATCCCTTCAATTCCAGCACCTCGTCATGTCTTCGACAGGAAACACAAATTCCGGCAATTTTGCCAACAGACCGAGAGAGGCTGGGAGGAAGGGAAAATCGGCTCATTGATTTCGGGGATCAAGAGTGGGTGCGGGACTAATACGTTGTAGCGAACTGAAGTCGGAAGTGCTCTTCACTTAAGTCACTTTATCGTTGACAATTGTTGTACCCGTATTTACAGCCATAAAAGACAATTTCTCTTCAATATTTCACATGTGGTTGTCGTGAAAGGACAAAAATGGCTATGTGGGTGGTTCAACTCGCTATTGTGACACTTCCTTGAGTCCAAGTTTTAGACTGCCCATTTAGGAAAGTTTCTTGAGTACCATACAGAGAACGGCGCATAGTGTAAGTTCCGTAAATGCCAAGCCGCCGGACGTGAAAGTTTAGTGCTTCTGTCAAATGCCATGGTTGTTTTGGGAGTCGGCGCTGCTCCTCATACCTTTATAGACTCACATGCCCTTTCATTTCTAGCTCGTCCGTGCGTGACGTTTTCTTTCCATCTGGACGATCATAGACATGACAGCCTTGTTTGGAGTAGGATCATATGCTAAGCCTGGTTAAGGTTCGTAATACCTGTCTGCCCTGCGAAAGATGGGTAACTTAAAGCCCGATGACCAACACCACGAAAACTGGCTGTTATCTTTATGCACGCGATGCAAGACATCGTCCAGATTGCCCTGGATCCGGCAATGTTGCTCCTAAATACTCCCGTCTCCCATATGCCATGTTCCCCGTCTACAGGTCTCCCAGTTGACACATGCACCTAGGCTTAACGGCGTGCTTGCAGAAATGATATCGCTCGGAGATTCACCAAAAGACATCGCAAATAGATGTGCAAACAAAGCAACTTTCCAATGCGGCTCGTTGAGTGATAGAGATGACTTAGCGAAAGGCATCCTCTTGTCTTGTAATGAGCCAGTCTAAAAATGCCTAGGAGCAGTTGCATGCGAGCCGCAGACATCCCTCGGTCTGATAAACTGGGTTTCTGGTTGTAATTTGAGCTACATAACAATTTGCCTGCGAACACGTCTACATGCATTGGGCAGACCTGGTTAAGATCTTCTTGTGCGAACAGGAATGGGCGATGAAGAAGAGCCTTGCTGCCAAATGGGACTGTCGCTTTACCAGGTTAAGCCTCAACTTGATGTTGTGAAAGAAGCGTGGGCCTAGCGCCCTGTAGCGTGAGGGGAAGCCGATTTTGTCAGGCACTGTAATGTGCAATATTGATATTATGTGAGGTTGATGATGGTGAATTGCCATTTCAAAGTAGCTGAAAAGATTGGGAATAAGCAAGAAACCGAAGACACGTGGATACATCTCCAGTTTCATTCTTCTCTCCGACGTTTTCTGCTCCGGCCTTCCCCTTCCTCCTCCCTTGCCATCCTTGGTAACTCCTATGCACAGAGCAGGGGGTAGTTGGCCATTAGTTCTCTTTAACCCGGAGGACATCCTCTGCGCTGACTGTGCCCTAAAGAACAACCCATAATTTCCACAACGCCCTCGCATGTTGCCCAAATATCCGCTATACTGCCGTTTTTAATCCGCCAACGTTATCTTTTCAACGTCGTGGACCAAGGATGTGCCATTCACTTTCAATCTGTATAGCTGTTAGTATGAAGTGACCAACAAGGGGGCGGCACTCACTTCGTAGCCGGCGTGATTCCGAGGACTTTCATTCCGTTCTCCAGCACTGTTCTCGTAGTTTCATACAGCATGACCTGAGCCGGCGTAGGGCTAGCTCCTTCCTCCAGTTCACCCAAGCATGTTGACAATTGTGACATAACGCTAGAAAGATATGCCATAATGCCAGCCGATTCCAAGGTGTTGTAAGCCGTGCTCGTAATGTCCGGGTATTGTATCAAGTAACGGAGAAGGTTGCTTTGATCTTCGCCTTCAACAGAGGTATACTCTTCGTCGGTGAGGTCAAGGGTAGCGTGATATGGGTAGAGGATGGAGCACAGCTTGGCATACCAATACTGGAGATCAGGACCTGTCCCTTCATCGAACGATGTCATCTGGCAGATGTCGAAGGCGTGATTGTTGGCTCTCCTTGCTGCAAGTTCTTGAGCCAGAAGAGCAGTGGTCCCGATGGCGGCAAGTGCTTCTTCGTCGGTATCACCAAGCAAAGCAGATTTCTTCGGGTTCTCCTTCAGTGACCCCTCCATTGCAGTCTGATATTGATCGAGAATATCACCTAGCATATGCCCCTCGCCCAACTGCTTCGACATTTGGGAGCTTTCGCTAAAGTTGACCCACTGCAACTTGTTCACTAGATCGGACATACCCATAAGCTCCAAGATCTTGAACATTCGCGGGAAATGCGTGGTATGTTGATCTGAAGCAACGACGTAGATCATCTTGTCGAACTTGTATTTCCTGTACCGCTCCAAGACAGCAGCAAGGTCTCTGAGCAGGTACGTACTAGTTCCAGCGCGGTTGCGGATAATCGCCGTACCCAGTGGCCTGCCAGTGTGCTTCTTCAAGTCAATGAGCCAGGTCGTGGATTCCCCCTCCTCGCTCACCTCGCTTATTCCTTTGCTCTTCAAAATCTCCTCCACTTCAGCGATGATTGTGGGACTGACTTGTGACTCGCCAGAGTATTCATCGAAGCTAACGTTCAGTCGAGCATAAAGCTTGGTGTAGTTCTCGATGTTGACGTCGCGGACTCGCTTCCAGAATCCTATCGCTTTCTCCTCACCATCCTCGATTCTCTTGCAAAATGAGTTTCGTTCTGCGAATACGCCTTTCGACTCAATCTCTGTGGAATCACCTCCTCCATCTCGAATTCTCTTGCTTTCCACCACCTCTGGAACGAATTCTGCGTTCACCTTGTGGTATACCTCCAGCAGATGTCCAATTGGGTCCGCCACGAACTTTTCTTCCGAACCATATCGCTCCCATCCCGCTCCTAGCAAACCAATAGGCATACCCCAATCTCCCAAATAGTTGATCTTACAAACGTCCCAGCCCATTGACTCGTGCAGGTTGCTGATGAAGGAACCAATGATGGTACTGCGAAGATGTTTCCCTTGAAATTCGCTTGCGATGTTTGGTGACGAGAAGTCAACGACCAGCTTCTTGCGGCCGGAGTCGAGTGCAGATATGTCTTGAACCCTGAGTAAGGTATCTCGTCCATACATTTCCTTCCGGTCATGAATGTAGGGGAACAAGAGTCGAGGAAGTATTTGTGGCTTGAGCATAATGCGAAGTTGAACTCCATCCAGGAATGGAAGGTTGAAGAGCGCGCATTCTGGAAACTAGTTTGGCATATTACTATGAATTGATTACTGAAGGGAAGGGAGAGTTGTGATAGAAGAGGGAAACCCATACCGTTGTTATCAGCTCGACTCCAAGCACGTTTGGTTTAGAGCCATGTTTCAGTCTTGGCAAGATGACCGCCAGATCTCCATTGAAGACGTCGCCGGGTGATAGGATTGAGGTGTACGCATTTTTCGGGTCACCGTCGACAAGGCTATTGAGGATGTCGGCGAAGTAGCAACGACCAATATCAAGGGGCTTCTTCAAGACCTCGGCAGCGTCAAAGTGTGGAATAGGGACCTTCAGGCCCAGCCTTCCGAGAAATGCCTCAAGTTGGGTAATCGTTAAGGTCGCCATAATCTAGGCGTTGCGTCAGGTTCTCTCGGTGATGTCTTACTATGAAAGTGCGTTGTTGTTGGTTTTGTGAGAGAGATGGTGGCTGTCCTGCTGTTTGGATGACGTGGATATTAGCTGAAGATCGAGTCATCGACACGTCGTTTCGAGCGAGTCGCCAGATGCGAGATGACATTGCACACTTGGCAATTTTGGGATGTCCATCCATGGGAGGCAAAAGTTGTTGTTGCCAATTGCCATTCTGCCGGAGTTTCTTGTGGTGTTTTTGAGTGAGGCTGCGGACTCGTGTACGCTGCCCATTGGTGTTGGTCCTGCAGGTGAGCAAGCCTTCCCCAATGAATGCGGATGCTCCCTCAGATTCATGCAGCCTCGTATTATTTATTGGCCAAACTTGCTCTATGGTCTCTGATTACCTCCCATGATCTGATAGACAAGGACTGGGTGGCAAGGCTCAGACGGGGAAGAGTTGGCAGGGAGATCATGCCCTTCGATTACCAAGATACACGCGGCTTTCTTGCTCGAGTCCAGTCGTAAATCGGTTCATTCGATGAAGTTCGGACAATCAAGAGTGGCCATTTCTGCGATCCGAATTTCTCTCTTTATTATATCTTTTTATTCTTTGTTATTTAATTTCCCTTTTCTTAAGCGTTTTTAAAAGCGTACTTATTAAAGACTTAAATAAAAGGTAAAAAAATACTTTTATTTTAATATTCGTACTTATATAAATTCAAGCATTTAGCTTAAATTAAATATAAAAAGTAATATTTTATTAAGTAATAAAGGTATTATTAGTTTTAATAAAAATCGTATACATTTTTCTAATTTATCATAATAATTAAATAAACTTTTTTTTCGTTCAATCTTTTTTAATTTTTTGATAATATTTTTAATAGTAATTAAGATTTAATTAATAAAGAAATTAAAACTTTTTATAATATAAAATTATTAGATTTCTTAACGAATACTTAAAACTGTTTATTTAAAACTTTTTTTTAAAAGAGCTAAAGATTATTTTAATTTTATTATTTAAATTAATATATTATAAAAACTTAAGTTTTTTTTAAAAAGAAAACTTAACTTAGCTGAGTTATTATAATTTATAATTGATAATTTAAAATTATTAATTTTAATTAAGAAAAAAGCCTTAGTTTTGCTTAAAAAGCTTATAATTAATCGTTTACTTTTAATTTTACAAATAATAACTTTAGCTTTTATAACTTATAAATTAAGATTATAAGAAACTAAATTAATTTTTTATTTTTTATTTAAAATTATGAGTAAAAAAGTAAAGTTTTTTGTTATAATTTTTTGATTCCAAATTTTTGGAAATATTAATTTTATTAAATATCTTTTAGTTTTATTTATAAGAAAGAAGAAAAAAACATATTTTTAACTTATTTACGATTATATTAACTTAATGATGAGTTTAAGTTATTATATATAATTAATTAAAAATTTAATTATTTTTCACGATAGATTTTTATACGATTTTAAACATTTCTAATAATACTTAATCTAAAGATCGTTTAAAGCTAAAGTTTAAATGTGTTATTGATTTATTACTATTATTAAAGTATAAAAATATTTTTTTTACTTTTAAATCATACGTTTCATATTAGTTTATTTAATATATATATTTAAATAAAATATTTTCTTTTATAAAATTAAATCTCATATGTTATAATTATATTACATAATTTAAAAATTAAATATATATAGTTTTAATATAAATAAAGCAAGTTATATAAATAAATATCTTAAATATAAGTAAAGGCAATATATAAATTAATAGTATATTAAATTACTAAAGTATTTTAATTCAACTTTAATATAAAGGACTTAAAAAAGCATAATTTATAAAAATACTAAATTCATTTAATTGATTGATTGATTCCTTCTAACGTGCTGTGTAAGTCGATGACTATAGTAGCACGGCTAAGACCCTTAGGCCTAGCGATCTGGTGAGGTAAGGTCTTATATACAAAGTCTGAGAGTAAAAAATAAGGAAGGCAGGAGCACAGGGTGCCCTGAAAGGACTATATTAGCTAAGCCTTAATATACTTCCCCTAAAAACCTCTTATGTATTCCCGGAGATATCAGGGTTTAGGTCCTAAGCAGGCCCTTTTACTTATTACAAAACTAAAGTAGATATATGTTCTCCTCTCCTTTCTCTTCTACTGCCCCTACTCCGTAAGCAGCCTTTCCCTTAACTCCTTCAACCCTTTTCTTCCGAATATACTGTATTTTCCCTACTTAACCCTTTGCTAACCTCATATAAGACTTTCCTCCTCGGTAGTATCTCTTTTACTCTTTAAGTATATATATATATATATCGATATAGCCGGGCGTATTAAGACAGGCGGGAGAGGTAGTATAATATATAAAAAACCGAAGGTCGAAAGAGCCACAGGAAAGAGCGCCTTTTGTCGTACACGTAGTAAATTCGAACCGAAGTGAAAAACTCTGCGTCGCTACCTTAGAAGGCTCCGACCGATCGGTAGTACTAGGCAATCAGTTCTACTAAACACCTCGGTATAGTCCTATTCCTTACATAGGTAGTCGGTTTCGATCTTTCGTTAATTTTATGCTTTGTCGTAGTAGCTGCCTCTGTTTTGTAGCTACGGTGGCCATAACTCCAATTAATTGTGACCCAATCTTAGCTCTGCAAATACTCAAAAGAGTACTAGAGGTTCATAAGATGCACCGCGTATAGATGTTGAGTCGTCGCATCCCACAAAATTCAGTTATTTATCTAAGTAAATCAATTATATATTTATTTTATTTGACTATAATATAAAGTGGTTGTTTATTTATAATATTTCTAAAGTAAGGTATTTTGGTAGGAAAAGGGTGTGCATGTGTCCGGGGTGTGTACGTAACAGGGAATACGAGTAGAATCATTTGCAAAATCAGCTTTACCTCCAAACCCGCTAGAAGATCGGAGCTCCTTCAATAGTACCTATGCGACATGTTCTCGCGATTCAAAGGCACAAAAAACTGGGCATGTTTTAGCAGATCTTAAATTTTATTACACTATCTAGTCTTCTTCCGATTCATCTTCTTTATCGTACTCATCTCTAAAATCCACCCCTTGGATATCTTCCTCTTTACTCTTTTCCTCTTCATTCTCTTCCTCTTCACTCTCTTCTTCACTACTCTCCTCTTCACTAGTCCCCCTACTATTTTCCTTATTACTATGCTTCCCTTTAATACTCTCTTCTCTAGCTGTTTGGATATCCATAAGATGCTCAAGATCTTCGAGGTCCTCAAGATCTTCGAGGTCCTCAAGATCTTCGAGGTCCTCAAGATCTTCGAGGTCCTCAAGATCCTCAGAATCGTCCAGATCCCCAGAACTCTTATTACTGCTTTCTGTAAGCTCGCCTTTGTAACGTCGAGCACCCCCATTCCGCCTACCTCGCGTAATTCAGCACTTTTTATTTAATACTTAATAACTTTACGCTACGTTAACTTTTATATAAGAAATTATAAAATTAGAATCTCTTGTTGTTTTTGATTTTATATAATTTGACGATTTCTAGTAATAATTTGGACTAGTTCCCCCCCCCCCCCCCCTTTTCCTTAGTTTTAATTACTTTAACTTTTTTTTACTTTTTGATTTTTATATTTGCTTTTCTTAATTTGTAATCCTTTTTATTAATTTCTTTTATAATTTTCTTAAAGAGTAAACGTTATATTAGAAGTTAATTATATAATCCGCTTGCTAACGTATAGATTTGTATATAGAAGTGTTTCTTAGTTTTAAGAGTTTATAATTAAATAGAAGTATTAAAAAGCTTTAGAGAAAGTATTATTATTCTTTAAGGCTCTTAAAGAGCCGGTTCTGTCGATTTATTATTATTTTTTAAATAATAATAAGTTTATTAAGGGTTTAGCTATATATACCGGCTATAATCCATTAGTTCTTCACTTAGATTTAATATTAAAAAGAGTAATAATTTCTTAACGAGCTTTTTAGTAATAAATAAGGAAATTGCGCTTACAAATTAGTATATAATCGATTAAAGAACTTAATTTATATAATTCCTTTCGATAAGCACGCTTTAAAGTAAAGAAAATTATTAAATATAAAGGTTATAAGACGTATGACGTATATATAAGTAAATATAATAAGAAAATATTATATTTAAAGCATTTCTAAATGAATTCCGTTGTCTCATAGCTTTTGTAATTGTTTAAGATAAAAAGTCTTGCTAAACGATTACGTAGTTGCGTCTAAAGGATAAATACTTTTTTTTTTTTTTTAGCTATTTAAGAGCGGTTTTGTCGGTCGTTTACTTATTATTAGTTATAATAAAGTATTAATTATTGAATATATTTAATTAAGACGGAAACTATTATTATTAAAAGTTATATTGTGGTGGGGTTGACCTCAGAGGTCCATTTGTCACGTGATTGAGCCGCATCTTACTGTATTTAAGATAGCCTCTAGGGCAGCATCTTTTATAAATAATAACGATTTTTATTATTATAACTTTTCCTTTTTATTTAAATTATACTTCTTTTCTCTTTTAATAAATTATACTTTTTAAATATATAATATTTTTAATATTCGTTAAATAAGTATTTCTTACGTTTATCTTCTAGCACTTGCTTTACTACTTTCTTATTATATACTTAGTGTTTTCCCTTTTATATATTTTAATAACTTACGTAAGAAGTAAGTAAAAAAGCTAAAATAAAGTACGTAAAAAAGCTTAAAGGCCTCTTATACTAATTATAAGGACTGAAACCGATAAGTGCTCGAACTAGTATAGACTTATTTACTTAGAGATCTCCTAGCTCTTAAAGTAGAATTAGATACGGCACTTCGATAGTCTCTTATAATATAACGAGAAGTATAAGAAGTCTAAAGAGAAATTACTTACTTTTAATATAAGAGTACTTAGATTACTGGAAATACCAGCTTTAGTATATAAAGCATCGATGTTAAAAAAAGTCGGACCAAAAATAGCCGGATTACGTTATTAAAAACGCTTTAACTAATATTAAAGCATATTTAATATTTCAGAAACGAAAAGTAAATTATTTAAAATAAATCCGGCAAATTTTAACGTTAATTACACTTTTAATAAGCGTATTTATTATTCTTTTCCTTTTCTTTTTCCGCTAAGAGCTTATTTTAGGCTAGCGAGACGGAGCTTAATAAAAAAGTATACGGGGTTTTACTTTATACTTTTTTAATTAGTTTCGGTCTTAAGTTATTTTACGCCGAGATTAATTTTAATAATAATAAAGCTTTTATATTTAACGAGATTTATTTACTTCGCTTAAACTTATACGTTCGTTTATTATAAGAATAAGAAGCCTAGACTTCGGCGTCTTTCGGGCTTTATTATCCAGGAGGAGCTTAAAGCTATAAGTACTTTAATTTAATATTTTTACTTATATATTTCCTTTATTTTCTCGAGCTCGTATATTCTTCTTTTTTTAATATAATATATTATATCTTTTATTCTTTTATTAATAATATTAAGCGTATTTGCTTTTTAATAAATTATTAATTTTTATTAAGAAAAATTAATTATATTCGAAAATAATATTAAAAATAACGCCTTTAACGGCAACTTAAAGGGCAAGGAGCTTAAACGAGCTACTGATAACTTCTTTATAACCCGAGGAAGTATTACGACCCCGATTATAGATTATTTTATTATTAAGACTAATTTTACAGGCTTTGCAAGCTCTTTTACTTTCGTGCCTGCTAGACTTTTAATAAAGCTTAATATCGTTGGAATTACTAATCTTATTTTATTGTAATTATTAAGAGTACTTGTGAACGATGCTTTAATTATAAGTAAAAGAAAGAAGAGAAATAGAACTAGCGGTAATAACTTACGATAAGATATATTTAATTATAATTAAAGTATTAGCTATTTAGAAAGCTTTAATATAAGAGCTTAAGCCGCTTTTTAAGCTTTACCGGCTTATATAATACTTATTCAGCTTATATATCCTTAATTTATATTATATTCGCTTCCGAAGCAGAAGGGACTTAACCCCGCTAATATAAGTTATGTAGCACCGCTTTAAGCTTAAGCTATTTCCGTTTAGGCTTTCCAATTAATACGACTTGCGCTAGGATAATATAAACCTACTAAAACTTTTATATTATACGGAATAAACGAGGCTTTAAATAATTATTATTATAAACTTACTTCTAATAATATAGCGTCTTAATAGCTTATATTTCAGGCCGTACGACTTATTACGGACTTTATTAAAAGACTTTTTTAATTCGTAGTAGCTTAAGTTATATTAACCTCAGGCACTTTTAATTATTTATATTTTAACGAGAATAATATAATTAAGTTCTTTAAGACCTTAAAGTAGCTCTTTACGGCTCGAGGTATTATAAATAACGCCGAAAAGAAATAGTACGTCGTGGATTACTACACCTTCGAAGTAGGCCAAAACATCGAATGGCTCTCCGACTTCCTTAATAGTATTTATTAAGAATTAATTAAGGAAGTTATAAAAAAATACCGAATGTTTAACCTTAAGTAATATCGTTATACTTTTTAAAACTTAAAGAAGATATTTAATAATTTTAAATATATTATAAAAGATACTTTTAAATCTCAATCTTAATAGTTCTTCCGAGCTTTTAAAGAGGTTAATCGAGCTTATATATAAAAGAAAATTATTATAAAGCGACAAATAATTATAAAGTTTTTAACGGCTTTATTTAAATACTTAAAGCGAAAAGCCGGAACTTTTATAAAAAATAATAATATTTTTAATATAAAAAACATACGATTTTTCGATAAAATATACGCTAAAATAAAAGACTTATTCCGAATCGAGCGGGAAATTAATACGTTAATTAAAGAAAAAGGATTATTTATATGTCGTGCGAAATCCAGGGGTGCAGGGGTATAAAGGCCATATATAGTCAAATACGCAGTTTACAGACTGCGGGTCCGCTTTTTGTACGTCAGTTAAGAGCCACAGCTCTGTCTTGAGTCTACGACAGGGGACTGCGTCACTGTGGCTATTTTTGAGCTTCTATTTATGCCGCGCTTTGCCCGAGATTTCCCCGCCTTCGCTTAACCACAGCGAGCGGAGGCAGACGTTCGCTTCTTTAGCGAATGAGCTGCTTGCCAGCGACTCAGGGGCCTTAAGAAAGCCTACTGCCTGACGTCACCAGCTGAAGAGCACCTTGGACACAAACAGGGGTTACCCTGGGGGGTGACAGAAGGGCCTAGACCTGGATTACAAACAGAGATCGCTGATTGGATAATATCTTCGACCTCTGGGGGGTGTGTCGTGCGAAATCCAGGGGTGCAGGGGTATAAAGGCTATATATAGTCAAATACGCAGTTTACAGACTGCGGGTCCGCTTTTTGTACGTCATTATACGAATTACTTAAGCCGACCGTCTTCGACTTAAGTCGAGTAATAATAAAACTCTTTTTTTAGCGGTATAATTCGGGGGGCTTAATTTTATAACTCGCCTTAAGCTTATAAAGTATAAGGACAATTCTTTAACTCGGGAGATCGACGACGTTTTTAAAAAGAGTTCGGTGCTTCGTTCTAGACTAAATTAAAAAAGGCATATTCGAGAAGAAGTTATTTCTATTATTAAGAGGCTGACTCGCGATATTAATTAAGTTATAAAACGGGATATTAATACGATTACGAAAGAATTAAATAACTTGCGTATTTTATACGTTATTATAAAGAAAAAAAAGAATCCAAAATTAATAGCCGAAGTTAAAGCTTTATTTACTTACGAGTCGATCGCATACCCTGAAGAAGCTAAAGTATTTTATTAAGATTTTAAAATAAGCTTTAGATATGATCGACGTTTTAGTATAAAGGATAATATAAGCACCGGATACTTCTTTTGCTTTAATAAGCCGATTCCGGGTGTTAGACTTTAAGGATTTTATAAGTATTAAAATTAATATTACGAGTTTAAAAAACAGCTTAATTTAAAAATTATTTATAAGAATAAAAATAATTATATTTATATAAGCTTTTAAAAGGAAGATATAAAAGCTTAAGTAATTTAATTTCCTTAGAATAAATTAAAAAGAAAAGTCCTTATTTTACGAATAATTAATATAAAAAGAAACTTAAACCCGAAGCGAAAAGAAGAAGTAGTCCAGAAGAAGCTCCGGGACGCTTAAGAAGTTCTTTTAATTTAATAAAATATTATACCGAAATCAACTTTAAAAGAACTAATATTAAAAACAAGTTAAAAGCTTTAAAATTATTCAAATATCTTCGCTATCCGACTCTTTAATATAATAAGATTAGCTAACGTTTAAAACGTACTTATTATTTCTAATTCAAAAGGAATAAATAATAGCTTCGAAATAGCACTTATAAAAATAAAATAATAAAATACCGCTGCTTTTAAAACAATAATAAGAGCCGAATTATATATAACCGAAACTTTATTTTAAAAACGTTTTAAAGTTTAAATTAATTATAAAAGATTAAAAGTTCGCGAAAAAGTAAAGAATATTATTAAATTTCAAAAGCTTATAAACGTAGACTTTTTAATTAAAGTATTTAAAGTAAAACTTATTCGGATTATCGCAAAAGATAATAATAATAATATTATTTTTAAGAAATTAAAAAAAGCTATTCCGGCTATAAGTCGAAAAGGACCGATTATTATTAAATTACTTTTTATAAAGATTATTTAGAAACGCGTTAAAAGTAACTTACTTATTATTATTAAAATAACTTCAGGCCGACCTCGCGTATACTAGGCGCTATCGCGAAATAATTATACGCTAAATAATACGCTAGATAAGTTTCTTGTTTAAAAAGAGCTTTTTAAAAACTTGATTTTAAGAGAAATTCTTATTTTAATCGATTTATTAAAAATAAGTCGACTGAAGATTATTAATTAAGAGATTCAGGATTAGATCGTTACTGTTAATATTAAAATTGTAGAATATATAAAAACTCTTTAGGATTACGATTAAAAAAGGAATAATATTATATTTTAACGTCTTTTATTATTTCGGACTAATATTTCGGATTTTATATTAAGAAAACTGCGAGTTTCGCAATAGCTTAAACGTATTTTCCTTAAATAAGTATAACGAGTTATTACTTATTTTATTATATTTTGAGCTAAACTTATATATAAGCTTTAAGTTTAATAAAAGAAATGAAGATATTAAGTTTTTTTAATATAAGAAATACTGATTTAATAATTAATTTTCTAATTATTATTAAGCCTGATTCTTTTCTTTAGCCCGGTGCTTATAATCTTAACCGCTATCTTAATAGCGTTTTAAAAAACAATAATTTTAAAAAAAGAATTTAAAGTCGACTTACTATTAATTGCTAAAGTTTACTTAATCGATATATTTTAAGAACCGAGTTATAAGTAATATTCTTTAACGCCGAAGTATATAATTATTATACTTAAGAGAATAAGACTTAATAATATCCGAGCTACTTTTAATTCCGGCGCAGAAATCAATTATATATCTTATAATATTACCGTTTAACTAAAAGTCCTTATTATAAAAAGCGACTTTATAACTTTAAAGAATATCATAGGCGTAAAATCGCGATTTCTAAAATATATGAATAATATCCCGGTTATAATAAAAGATTATATTATTTTTATTAGGTTTTATATTATAAATATCTTAAGTATTAAAGTTATTCTTAGATTTCTATTCTTTCGAATTACGCGCGTTTTATATAAATACTTATTTAATATAAAAAACGGTTTAATTTACGCTAATTTATAAAATAAGACTACGCGACTAATTATTATTATTAAAGCAACTGAACTTACGGAATACGCTAGAAGCATTGAAGCTGCGAAGTCTAAGAGCCGAGCTAGTAGAATATTATTAAATCCGGAATTAAACTATTTAGAATCCGAAACTGACTCGGAAAACGAATAATTAATTATAATTAAAGCTTTATAATTAATACCGTCGAATGCTTTTTGAAAAACACTTCCTTTAAGCTCGAGGACGAGCTTTTCTATAAAAAGGATAAAGAAACTTCTAATAATAAAAGTAATTCCTCTTTTAAAGACGTCTTATATATTTCTATCGAATATATAAAGCGAGAATTTATAATTTTAAAAACGGACTTTTACAATTACTTCTTTTATAAAAACTTTATTAAAGCTCTTTTCGGCAGAGAACGCGTATTTAATATTGTATTAATTAAGAAAATTAAACTTATTTTTTAATTTATTACGGATTATAATACTTTATTAATAACGTCTTTATTTAAAGAACGTAAATAAGTTTCGCAGGTTTATATTATATATAAGACGAAAAATAAAAAAATCAAACTTATAAATTAAATAAATAAAATAAAAGATACGCTTAAAAGCCGTGAAGACTAGTACGAAGTCTTTAAAGAAAGAGACTTTTATTAAAAGCAAATTAAGAAGTACTAAGATATTTTACTTTTTCGTTTTGCCGGCTTTTCTCGCGGATTTAAGATTACGGAAAAGCGACTTATTATTTTAAATATTAAAAATATATTATAATTAAAAAAAAAAGCCTTCTTCGACGAAATTATATTAAATCGAAAAAGTATTATTATGTTTATTTAATTAAATAAAATATAAGAAATTCCATAAAAATATTTCGTTATTTATAATTATTAAGACGATAGACTATAAAGCTTAGCAAGTATTATACTTTTTACTCCCTAAAGTATTAACTCCTAAAGTCAAGAAAATAATAAAAAACAGACTTAACCGTAAGGTCTTCGAACTCTTTAAAGGGCTATATTATAACGCTTAATTCTTAATTAAGAAAAAAGAATTAAGAAAATATTACTTAATTAACTCGGTAATTATACTTAACGTAATTATTTTAAGAAACGCTAATTTATTTCTTTTTATTAACGAATTTTCAGAGGAATTTATAAGGTATTATATTACGAGCTTAATAGACTTATATTTAAGTTATAATTAATAAATATTATATTAAAGCAGCCGAGATATAATAGCTTTTTTCGTGCTTAATAATAAATTAGTCCGAAATACGACGCTATTTTAAAAAGCTATAAACTTTATTATTTAATTCGTAAGAACGATCGATAAAATATTAAAAAATATTATGCTTTTTATTATAATGCCGTTCTTAAATAACATTAGCGTAAAAGGATTATATATAAATTATAATCGGAAGGAAGTACGGCCTGGAATTCGCTAATTCATTCTTAAGCACTTTCTTAACCTCGATAAGATACTAGAACGCCTTAAGCGCGCTAAAGTTATTATAAGCCTTAAATCGCAGTTTTATCGTAATAATATAAATATCGTCGGCTACGTATATAACTTATAAAGAAGAGAACCTTTAATTATATACTTAATTAAAATATAAAAATAAAAAAAACTTAAGAACGTTATAAAAATTAAAAGATTTTTAAGTTTAATTATTTATTTTTATATTTAAATTAAAGACTTTTGTTTATTAATTAAGCTATTATACGATTTTATTAAAAAAGGAATTAAATTTATATAAAATCCTGCAACTTATAGCTAAATAATAAAAACCTTTTAAGATATCTTATACTTTTTCCTAATACTTTATAAGATTGATTACTTTAAGAGCGCTAGCGAAATTATTATTTTTATAAATTTTAATAAAGTCGGATAAAATGATTTCTTTAATTAACGTGACCCAAAAAATAATAAGCTTAAACCGGCGAAATATAAGAGCGGCTTTTGAATGAAGGCAAAACGAGATTATAATATTACGAAAAAAGAATATAAAAATATACTCTTAATCCTTAAGAAGCTTAAAATCTAGCTTATAAGAGTCTATTTTATTATAAAAATTAACATAAATATTCTTATTATTTAATTTAAAAGAATTACTTACGACTATTTTAGTATAATACTCACTCGCTAGCTCGCCTGGATTAGGCTTTTCGACTTCGAAGTGCGCTATATTAAAAGTATTACGCATACAGTAGCAAATACTCTTTTAAAAAGACTTAAATACCTTAAGAATACTAAAAAGGATACTGAAAATAATAACGATAGGAATTAGATTTTAATTAAATTTAATACGGTTAGAATTTACCCGGTAAAAGCGGAAAACACGGAAAATTTAATAAAAGAGCCAGAGACCTTCGATGACCTTAAGCTAACTCGAAGACGCGATATCCTCATCGATATAAAGCGAAAAGTCCAAGAACTGCGAGATAAGTCGAACGATTAAGTAATACTTAATAACGACTTAAGTATAAATTAAAAGAATAAAGCGGACTTATTAATATCTTTAAAATATTATAAGGAATATTATTAAAAAATAATTACTTACTTAATTATATTTAAAATTCCGAAAAGTATAAACTTAAAAACTTTTTATATATTTAAGAAAAAAATATTATTATATGAAGTTTATAATTAACGTATTTAGAAGCTTTTATTAAAAAGCGTACTTATTAAACTTATTATTAATACTAATAAAGATAAAATATATATCTTGCGAAGCTATTATAATAACTCCGGTTATAAAAGAAGAAAAAGTATATATTATCGCATCTTTTAGCGCTATTTCTGGAAAAGCTATTTTAAAGACTTCGCGGAATTCGTTAAAATATACAATAAGTATATATTACGTAATATTAAGTAATAAAAAGAATTTATAATCTTAATTACTTTAAATAAACTTATAAAAAAATAAGCGCTAAATATTATTTTTATATTAATACGAAACAAGAAAAAGTATTTTATTATCGCTCGGGACGATATAAGCGATTAAGTCGAAGCTAAGGCGCTTGCTTCGAAAGAGATTAAAAGCATCGCTGATTTCATTTAATAAGATATTATTTGCCGATATAAGCTGTTTTAAAAGCTAGTAATCGATAAAAGTATAAAGAATATAAGCGAAGTCGTTAACTTATTAAATAAAATAGAAATTCGACGAATTCAAATATCGACTTATAACGCGAAAGCTAATAATATAATCGAGCGAAGATATAGCCTTATTAAGAATACTTTATTTAAAATAAAAAAAAACTGAATAAGTAATTTACTAGCGGTTCTATTTACTGATCGTATTATAATTTATAGATTTATAAATTATATCTTTTTTTATATAATTTACGATAAAGAATTAATTCTTCTTATCGAAACACGTTATTTTATTTAAAGAAGCTTTTTTTCGGAAGATATTAAAAGTATTAACGATTTAATTTATATTCGAACTTTTTAATATTAAATACGGAATAATAATATAAAAAAAGCTAAGTTTTAAAAGATACGCTGTAAATAAGAAAGAAAAGAAGCTTTCGACGTAAAAAAAGATATTCGAAATAAGCTATTATAAGTTAAAGACTTAATTCTTAAGCACGATTTTATTTAAGAAATTAATATATTAAAGAATAAAAAGCTTAACTTTCGGTAGCTAAAATCTTACGAAATTTATAAAGCTTTTTCTAAAAAGAGTTATTATAAACTAAAAGAGCTAAGAGATAATAATATATTCTTTTACGGTATTTTTATAATTAATTACTTTAAGTTATTTCATAAACGAAAGCGTTTTATTTATTATAAAAACGACGAGCTTTTAATAATAACTTAATATAATAATAATAAAGACCAGCTTAAACTCAGTCTTAAAAAGCGAAATTTATAAGATTTTAAAGACCTTAAAAAGCTTACGAGATAAGCTATATAAAATAATAAAATTATTATTAAAATACTTAAAAAGTTAATTCACACAAAATAAAGTTAATATTAAGTCGTCATTTATTCTTTTAGCGATTAACTTAATCGCCACGACTAATACTATTAATTACTTCTTATTATAATTCTTATAGCTTATCGCTCAGCGTTATCGAACGCTAAATTATAGCGAGGATATACTTTTTATATCTTACGGGGAAGACGAAGATTAAGGCATAATAATAGAAGCATATATTAAAATATTAAAAGCTCTTTCTTAAATAACGAAAAATCCCTTCAGTACTTCGAATACTATTTACGCTTATAAATACCCTCCGATTATATTCATAAGTCGTTTCGTAATAATAATATTAATATCCCAGTCGAGCTAAATAATATATTTACGGTAGCTGCTTTTCGAATAATTTAATATTATTAACGTTAAACGTACAGGCTCGAAAGCTTATAAATATAATAATTATTAGTATTTTATAAAGCTAAAGAAGCTCTTAAGAAACTCAAAGAGAGTTTTAGCCTTATAAAATAATTTAATTAAATTAAGTCGATTATAACTTACGTTATAAAAAAGCAGAATCTAATCGAGCACTTATTCTTTATTAAATCTTATAAAGAATTAAATAATAAATTAAATAAGGTTCTTTTAACAAGCTATTCCGGAGCGTTAATAGTCTTAATATATTAATAGGCTAAGCGCTGAAAATAATAACCCCCCGAGATATACTGCCGAAGCAAGCTCGTATAATAAGTCCTTAAAAGTAATCGAAGACTAGAAATTCTTTTTTAATATTATTTAAATATTTTATAATAAGAAAGATTTACTTTAATTAAAATAGTTTTTAAAACTACAGTAAATAAGTTATTAATTTAAAAAGAAAATATATAACGATTAAGAAATTACGCGTAATTAAACGATTTAAGATTTGAAGAAACTTATAAGGCTAAATAAATAAAATTAATCTATATATGCAAATAAATAATAAAACGCGCGATAAGCTATAAGTTATTATAAAGGAAATAAGCTATTATAATTACTTTATACCGGTAATAAAGATCGTCAGATCTATTATTAATAATATAAAAAGTTTATTTAAATATTAATAATTCTAATATAATATACTTAAAAACGGAGCTTAATATTCCGAGACCGTGACAATTAAGCTAAAAACGAGTAAAGTAAGTACGGCTAGTAAATTATAAATCTTTAGCTTTTCTATATCTCTCTTACGCCTTTAATTCTTTATATTATAAATGCTTTATTTCTAATTAAACTATCGGTCCTCGGAAATTAGCGGTCGAGTTATTATAAGCTTAAAGTTTAACGTAAGAGTTATTATTAGATTTTATAAGTTCTCTCGATCGACGGCTATTAAGTCTAAGCTTTTACGCTGCTTAAGTATTAATAGCAATAACTTAATTAAGAGCAAAAGTATAAGACACCGGATTGAATACCGTAATAAGCCGAGCTTGCCTTAAGCTATTCTAAGTAACGCATCGAAGTGCTGAAGTAATAACGATTTTATTTCCTCAGAGTTTCGGTTAATTAATTTTAAGATAATAAAATAAGCAGAATTATTCCGTGCGAAAGGAGATTTTAATTAATCTGAATTACACGCTTCTTCCTTAGCTATTCCGAAATCTCGCTTATCGGAATTCAAATATTATTATTATAGTTCCGTTGCAGTAATAATTTTATAAAAGATTTAAACAAGTAAATAATGCCTTATCGTAAGTATTTAAGCTATTTATAAGTATTCCTCTGACTTTATTCTTATAGAATTATTTCTTATTAAGTAAATTAATTAGATTTTAGATCAGGAGCTTTTTTTAGCCAGATATTAGTCTTCGGACTTTTAAATTAAGAATATTAATTGACTAAGAAAGAGTATTATTACTTCCGCTTTTAAGATATATTTATTTCTTCTTTAAACTTAGAATCCGGTTTAGCTTACACCGGCTTATAAAAGTGTTCGAGGTATACTTTTATTACTTTTAGAGTTATTATAGAATTATATTAATATAAAGTTCTTTAAAAAAGAACTTTACTTTTAGACAAAAAGGATTACTTTAATAAAAAAGAACTTTTACAAAGCTCGATATTATCGGTTTAGAGGTTACTTATAATATAATTAATAAAAGCTTAAAATAAGTAACGAGATTAAAAATACTTCTTATTTTAATAAAGCAATTAAAGCTGCGTTTTTACTTTAGGTCTTTAAATCGCATTAGAAGATTATTAAGATTTAAAAGTTAGCGATATCGAATAAGAAAGAACTTACTTTTAGTCTTTTATCTTTCTTAATTAATTAATAATAAAAAGCAAATCGAAGGAAAACGATAACGAAGGCGGTCTAAAATAGCTTATAATTTATTAAAGCTTTAAGAGTTATTCTCGAGAAGCTTTTATTCCGTAACTTGCCGCTAAAAAAAGAAAAAGATTATAAAGAAGACTAAGTAACTCGAAGTTAATATATAAAGTATAATATCTCTTCTCTTTTCCTTTTAAATATAATAAATCTTAGCTGCTTATAATAATCTATTTATTTATTAAAGAATAATAAGAAGATATAATAAGAAATTATTAAAGTATTATCGGCGCTTTTATCCGATATAATGACTATTAAGATAAAAAGAAAAAGAATTACTTAAGACCGATTTCGTCGCTATTTAATATCGACTTATTAAAGAAGTAAGAGCAAAAAAAAGAAAATAAGAGTAAAGAAGAGACTTAATTAAGTTTAAAAAAGATGTTCCGATTGGCTTTTTTTCACTTTTTTATTATACTTTGAACCTTAAAGGTAAGAAAACCATCTTTCGATTACTTATTTACTTTTAATTTTATATATTTATATATTCTTACTTCTTCAGTATATTCTTAATATATTTCTTTTTATTCTTAATGACGATTAAGAAGGTTCGTAGAAGATTCGTTAAAATAAGAATATAAAAAAGAAGTGGGGTCGTTAAAAATACGCTAAGTTAAAGTATAAAAGAATATTAACGAATCTGACGCGTTATAGGGATCGATCTTTATTTTATAAGGAAAGTCAGTTTCTGCGTTATAACAAAAAGAATAAAGAACTTATTCAGAATATTAATTATACGCCGATTTATCTTAAAAGAATTATTTTAATTTTACTAAAACTGAAGTTTACTCGAATATAATATTTAAGAGGGCAAGTTTAAGCGGCAGGAATAATACGATAAGTATTAAGAAATATGAAAAAACTAATATAAATATAAAGAAACGCGTAAAGCTTTCTTAAGAATATTATAGAAAAGAATAATAAAATTATTAAAAAGGAAAAAAAGAAAAAAGAGTAATAAGATAAAAAACGATATTTAAAGGTATTAAGCGAGACGATTATTTACTTCTAAAGGTGAGGTGTAGGTTATTTAATATTTACCTGTCTTTATTTAAATATATTTTCCTTTAAGTATTTAAAGCTTTAAAGCTATAATACTAATTCTTACTTTGTTGCTCGAGGTCGAGTATGAGTTTTCTAAGGGAGGGACGCATGTAATAGGGTTAACCTTAGAGGTCTATTTGTCACGTGATTGAGCCGCATCTTGTTGTATTTAAGATAGCCTTTAAGGCAGTATCTTTTAAAAATAATAACGATTTTTATTATTATAACTTTTCCTTCTTATTTAAATTATACCTCTCTTTTCCTTTAATAAATTATATTCCTTAAATATATAATATCTCTAGTATTTATTAAATGGGTATTTCCTACGTTTATCTTCCGGCACTTGCTTTGCTACCCTCTTATTGTGTGCTTGGTGTTTTCCCTTCCATAATATAAAGACTCTTATTATAGAGATATACTTAATAATTAACGTTTAAGTACGTGAGTTTAATTGTTTTCCTTAAATCTTGCGCTTTTTAGCGTGCCTTATAATAAATTTATTTAAATAGTAACTTTTCATAATACTGGTCTTATTTATATTTTATCGTTAACTAATTAGGATGGCCTTAATATCCGGAATTTCTAATTTTTAAAACTAAAGCTTAATAACTTCGGAATAAGCGTTATTCATACGTATAAAATTAACGTATATTTGCTTCTTTGTTTTTAGAATAGAATTTTGTATTAAAAACTTATAAATTTAATTTTTTCTGAGTAGTAAATAGTCTTCTTAAAAAGCTAAAAGCCTTTTTTTAAAAACCTTAATTTATATATACGTAACTCTACGACCGAGAGACTCTTAAGTCAGAATCTAATTAGTTAATCGATTCTTTATTACTGTAAGTAGCTTTTGTAAGTAGTTAGTACTTTCTCGGTATAATAAAGTCGTTATATTACGGCTACGAAGTATAGACTTTAGAATATTTTATTTAAGCGATACCTTTCGCAAAGACTTGCTATTTGCGATTTCTGTAAGTATATATATAATATTATACTCGGTATATTAAGGCTTTATAATAAGGATAAGTCGTATTTTAAATTTGAAAAGAATTAATTAAAGAATTAAGGAGTAATTAATTATTTAAGTTAGTAGGTAAATATAGCGGTGAGTTAAGCGAGGTGGGTGAAATGGGGGGGTGAGCGGAATGGGGGTGCTCGACGTTAACTCGAATTCTGATCGGAATACTCGTTATCCTCAGCTACTTACGATAACCTCTCTTCGTTATCTGTGTACTTACTCTTATTATTTATGAAACTCCGAACCTCCTAGTTCTGAAGGGCTACTTACAGATTTACTGTCGAGAGGGCTTCGCTGTTTAAGTTTTTCGTTATATATTAAAGACCTTTTGCTAGTAGCTTAAGTAGGCAGAAGCAGTAGAGAACTAACTTTCAAGCCCTAGCTCTCCCTCGAACGGTAATATCAGGAGGTTAACTAGGCAATCTCGATTAAAGTCAGCGGTATTTCCGACAATTGTCCTTTTACTTCCTATCTACGCTTCTCGTCACAGAGATTATTCCACTCGAAGAGAATATCTTTATCCTCGAATATGAAGTCGAGATCTCCTTGCTTAAGTCGACTTTGAAGTAATGCATTAATGCTGTGCTAAGAATAGTTTTGGTCATTTATAATACTGTATAGTTCTTCGAGAACATGTTGATTAGATAATGCCTTCGCCCACAGAACCGCTTGTTCTGGCTAATTATAAGAGCTATTATATTCTGAGCTTTGGAGAAAACTTTTAAAAGTTATATTAAGCTCTTGGATAATAAATAATTGCTAAGCATAGATTGGAGTGGTAAATATATACGTGTTAGAGGGCATTATTGTGGCCATCAGGTATATAAAGTCATAAAGTTCCGGAGGTTATCTAGATGATCTATTGTGCCGAGAGCAAGGAGGAACGGCTGATCGAGGTCTAACTCCTCGGAGGGCTGCGACCCATTCATTTTGCAACCGAGGCACCAGAATTCTGTTTCAAAATTGGTAATGGAACGTGAGAGATGGATAAATCGACAAACCAAGCCTGTTTACTCTCGCTTTCACGTTTGATTGAGATAATCTTCAGAATATGATAGAACGTGATGCCTTTGTTTAGTCGGTTTTTGAATTGATTTTTAACTCTAATATAATTTTACTGTTCTTCAATGATATCGTGTACTTCTACACCTGACAAGCTGTCCTTGTCAACATCGGGCAAACATCCACGTGACAATTTAAAGGCAAAACGAATTCGTGGGATCAGCCTTCTTGGTAGCACGGTGAAAGTTAAGAAGTAGTATTGCGTTCTTTAGTTACTTGTCTTTTTAAATTTTAGACCCTTAGTACTTGCATTAAAGTTTTAAGAGACTTTGTTAATGTGCAAGAAAGAAAGCTAAGAGTATCTTCGGACTAGTTGAAAGTAAGATAGTAACGTGAAAGTATTATATCTTCTATTAGCTCAACTAGGATAGGAAAGTCCAGAAGAACTTGCGATGTTTTAGGAGACTAGTGTAAATAATCGCGCTTAAGATATTGCAGATCTGGGACTGAGAGCCTGTCAGGTCTGACCTCGAGGACTAGCGAGCTTACTAATCTTAATCCTTTTATTAAAGGAAAATCCTATATTCGCTTCTGACAGAGACTTGCAGGATATCTTTAAAGAGGAGATCAAAGTAACGCTTTTCAAGACTCAATATCGTAAGTTCTGGTTTGTATTTTAGAGAAAGAAGCTTATACTTCGGCTATTACGGTAGCTATTTCTTATTTCTTTATCTTATATCAGTGTGAGCAAAATTAATCGTATAAAGCAATTAATATTTGATTTGATTTGATTTGATTTGATTTGATTTGATTTTGATTAATTAATGACCTTTTTTTTATAGATATTTATATACAATATAAGAATAGATTAAATAAGCGAGTACTTTAATAAATAAATAATAAACTAACTAATAAACTAATTATTCAACTTCTCCAATAAAGAATAAGTTATTATTCTTTACATTTATAACTTCTTCTCTTATATCGTCTTCTTCTTCTTTCTCTTTAATAACTCTCCAACTTTTTAAGCATATAACCTTCTCGAACGTATCTTTTGCTAGCCGATTTCTTAGCCTATTAATAATAAGAGCTCCTTGTAACGATACTAGCCAAGAGAGCGGTGTAAGAGGTATATGGTAGTACTTTAGCTGAGGCTATCGAGAGCTAATAAGTCTAATACGAAGGAAATAAGAAGATGAAGAAGGAAAGAGGGAGTAGAGGGAGTATGAGTTCATATATATAAGCTCCTCCGAAACTCTTCCGGTATTAGTCCGACTCGGCATGACTTAATTACCTTTAAACCCTTAGATTCCTTGACTCGCTAAGAAGCTCTTAAGTGTACTTATTATTATATTATTCTCTTTTTAAAAAAGAAATTATTTTTAATTTTTAATTAGTTATAATTTAGTGTTATTGCGGTGCTAAGGGCTCTTATCTAAGGTTAAGCGAGGTTACGCGAGCGTAAGCAAGGTCTTATATAATAACAAATAATATATTATAAAAAGGCAAGCTTTTATTTATTTAATTAATAAAATAAGCGTTTAAATCTAGTCCGTTACTTATTATATTATACTACTTTAACGCCATCGATTTGTTTACTTATATTAGCGCATATATACGTCAAACTTTTTAAGGAATTAATTCTTCTTCTTTTAATAATATATACTTCTCCGTAAGTTACTTTAAATTATAGATTTACGTTATATAATTATTAATACGTATAATTAATTAATTAAAATAAATAAATAATAATAAATAAATAAAATCCCGTAACTTTTATAATAAAATCCGAATTCTGACTATAATAGTGCTTCTTTTAACTCTATCGGGAGCCTTAGCGGCGGCTTACCGCAACTACTGCGTGCGCTGCGTGCGCTGGATGGCGAAGGAGCCGGGCTACTCTTATTACTTCGACAAGAATGGCTCGAAGAAATGTGCTTATTATATAGCTTAGAAAAGATCTTGCCGCCTTATAAATTAAGGTCCGGAAAACTTTTAAAACAAATCTAATATTAATACTTTTGACTTTTTAGCTTCCGTAATTTATAAGCCCGGAATATAACGCGTTATTAATAGCTGCCGATAATACGGAAGTTTAAGTTATTGCCTCGTTAATCGACGAAGTATTATTTATAACGACCGCGGAAGCGTTTAAAATTATAAAAAAGCTAGGGTTTACGGTATTAAAAAAGACTCGGACTTTTCGTTATATTATATCTAAGCAATTAAATAACGTTATTATAAGTTATTAAATTTATTATAAATAATATTAGTATTTAATACTTAAAAGCCTTACTAGAGTTTTCGCGAGTCCTTGCTACTTTAATAGTTAAAATAGCTCGCCGTAGTAATAATATTAATAATAAAGAAGGAGAAGAGGATAAGAATAAGAATATAAATATAATTTATTATTATATACGTTATAATAGTATTAAGCGTAAGGCGGCTATTATTACTATTAAGAAGAAGAAGAAAAAGAAAAAGTTTAGCTTTTTTTATAAAGGATTAAATAGCGAGCTGACCGAGCTTCTATTGAGAGAGGAGGAGGATTCTTTTAATAAAGATTAAAAGGCCTTATTTCGGATTAGTTTCGGTAGTCTTTTATAGCCGTTATCTTTTTTAAACTCTTATACAAAAGTAGCTATTTATAATGAAATCGGTAGCTAAGTTTTTATTAAGGTGCGATCGTAAGGCCTTATTAATACTTTAAATTAAAAGGTAAATAGCTATTAATTAACGTCGTCGTTTCGCTGTCTCGAAAGAAGTTATAATTTATTATCTTTTAAATAATTATAATTATCTTCTCTTAATTCCTAAGCCTTAAGCCATTCGGATAAGTTTCGAGGTAGTCCCGGTCTATTAAAATGCGTCGTATAGAAATCTTTTAATTTATGAAGCGACTTTATTAAATCGGAGGCATTATATTATTATAAATTAGGATTATAGCTTAGCTATTTCACTTAATATTTAAGTACGTTACAGTATAATTTAATATTAAGGATTTCCTCGATTTCTTATTCTTTTTAACCTTCGATTACCTCCGGAAGAAGTTTCGGCGTCTCTTAATTTAATAAAGGGTTTTTCGAGTCTTTAAAAAGGAGTTCCGGTGTAAATACGTCGTATATTTAAGAGCTTGTAGGTAATTTTAACTTATAAAAGTGACTTACCTTTTTTAAAATTTTAAAAGGGTCTTTTTATTAATTTATAAGCTTACGATTAAGTCAGTAGCTCTTAAGGTTCTTAATTAATAAGAAGACCTTTTCTCCGATTTCTTAGTTAATAAGCCTCCGTTTCTAGTTTATTACGCGGGCTATACGGTCTTAAGCGGCTTATATGTTTTCTTTAATAATTTTTTACGCTTATTTTATACGTTAAGTTAGCTTTTTTACATCGGCGTAATTAAGCTTTTTTAATGAAATAATAGCTTTAAGCGTCTTCTAGTCCCAGCTATTACGTGGTTTTATGCCGAATTTAAGCTAATATAAAGCCATATTAATGGATTCGTGAGGCAAGGATATTTAAGCTCTATTAATTAAAAGTATTAACTTACTTTAGTTATTTTAATAATAAGTAATAAATAATTTAAGCTTTTAATTAATATAGTAATTTATAATTTCCGTTTATTTATCCGTTTTCTTATAATAAGCTATAAAAAGCTTAATCTTAATGTTAATAATATAATAAAATTCTTTTTAAAAAAAAGAAATAAACTAAACGCCGCGGTTAAATATAATTGTCTTTAAAGTATATTTAAATCGGTAAATTTATTAAATAAATAATTAAGTAGTACTACGAGCGTCGATATTTTAATAATAAGGAATTGTAATAAAATCTTTTTTAAAGCGGTTAATAAATATTAAGATTCGATTAAAACCGTATTTGTCTTTTAGAAAATCTTTATAATTTATATATAAGTGCTACATAAAATATACGGGAATAAGTAAAAAATATAAGAACTCTTATTACTTAATTTATTTAAAGTAAAAGTATTAATAAGCTTTATAATTTCTTATATACCGAAAGCAGTTTGAATTTATTCTGAACTAATAATACTTAAAAGTAAGGAGTTAGTAAGTCTCCTTTTTATTTAAATGCGCTATAAACGGCTAGTTATAAGCCTCTTAAATTAATTTAATATATAGCGGGGTATTCTTTTATATATATAAACGGCTTTTAAAGTATAAAAGTCCGTCTATTATTATATAATTTTTAAGTAAAGACTTTCGTTCTTTTATAAAAGACTCGCGGTTATCTTAATAAAGCTTTTTAATAAGGTCGAATAAGGTTTTAAATAGCTTTAAAATTAAATTGTTAATAACGTTTTCCGTTTTTAGGAAGAGAAAATAAAAAGAAATAACGTTAATTATAAACTTATTTATTAATTCCGTATTAATTTTAAAATTAAGGCGATTAAGCGTAAGTAAGATTTTAAATCGGCTGTTTAATTTTACTTTCTTTTAGACTTTTAGGTTTTATTTTCTTTAATTAAAAATATTAGTCTTTTAATTTTATTTATTTAATATATATATAATCCGGAAATTAAAATTAAATAAGAATTCTATTTATTAAGCTTATTTACTTATAAAGACTTTTGTCGTTATGAAATACTTTAGGGATCGATAGTCCAAATATACTTTAAGTCTAGTCTAAATAAATATAAGTTTAAAACGCTATTTATAAAATAATCTTATAATTATATAAAGTTCTTTATTATGAATTTCTTAATTAAGCTTATAGTTATTTAAGACGTAAGAGTAGAATCTTAAGGGGTATTATAGTTTATTAACGTATTATTAAAAAACTACGCTTATAATTACTTTATTAAAAGCATCGGTTTTTAGTCGCGTTAATAAATCGAGGTTGAAATAGTAAATCTTTTATATAACTAATAATTAATTTCGTAATTCTTTAAAAGTATTTTTATACTTTTTCGTTTAATTTTAAGGAACCGTAAGTTGGGTAAGCGTAAAAAAAGGCTTTGCGATGAGTTTAAAGTTGTGAATAAATTATTAATAGAAACCGTAGAAACTTAGGAAAGACTTCGTTATTATAATAGTTTTTAAGTATTTTTAGTTTTATAACGGCTTTACTTTTTTTAGATCGGCTTTAATTCTTTTTATAATTATAATATAATTTAAGTATTTAATATAAGTAACGTAGAATTTATACTTTTTAATATCGGCTTGTAAGCTAGCTTTTATAAGCCGTTTTAGAATTATTTTAACGTATTCTTTATATTTTTCTATTGATTTTAAATAAATTAAAATATTATTAAAATATATTATATAAAAGTCGTTTAAATAATTTAATAATACGTCGTTTATATAACGTTAATACGTACTTAGTTTATTATAAAGTCTAAAAGGTAATATTTTATATTTATAAGTCTTATATTTAATATAGAATATCGTATATTCTTCCGACTCGGGGTCTATTTAGATGCGATTAAATGCGGCCTGAATATTAAGTTTAATAAATATTTTAGCTTTCGATACGCGAGAGAAGAGCTTGTCGATTCTCGGTATAAGATATAAGTCCTTTTGCGTTAACGTATTTAGACGACGGTAATTAATATAAAAACATAACTTTTTATTATTCTTTTTTATAAAAAAGACGAAAGAGGCGAAAAAACTTTAATTTATCTTAATAAATCCTTTATTAAGGTTTTTTAAAAGGTATTCTTTTAATATTTTTAATTCTTTTATTAATTAACGGTATAAAAGAGAATAAGAATTAAATAATAAAGCTTTTAATTAAATTTTATAGTCGTAATATTAATAGGGTAGCAAAACGTTTGACTTTGTCTTAGAAAATACTTCTTTAAGAAGTTAATATTACTTTAAAAGCTTTTCGGCCACGATTCGGAAGGTATTTAGATTTTCTTTTTTAAATTTTTCTTATAAAACTCGGTTTATTTTATAAATATTAATTATAAAGAATTTAATATTTTTGCTTTTTATATTAAAATAGAATGCGTTTACGCTAATTTTATAAATAAAGAAAGAAGTTTTCTGTAAAATTATAATAAGTTCCGGACGACGGCGTAGTCGTAAATAAGGCTTTTTTACTTTTAGTTTTCTAACCGGCTTTAATAATAAGGGTTCCGGAGCTATTTCTGGCTTTTATTTCTTAAAGGGATTCTTTAATAACGTCGATACTTATATGTAATTAATAGCGAATTAATAGTGTCGTCGTCTTCAATCAATTTAATTTATAACTGAATTACGTCGGTTAGTATTAGGCTAATAATAGCTAATAGTTTTTATTTTAACTTTAATAAAGAACGATATAATTAGCTTTTTTATTTAACGAAGAATTTATAAGTATATAAAGGGTTATATAAGACGGTTATTAACTGAATCGAGTTTAACGTAAAAGCGTCTTATTTATTTAATGTTAATTATTATATTTTAGTTTTTTAAATTAAATATAATAAAAGGGTAGTTATATATGCGTTTATTGTTTATTATTAAGTAAAGACGTATATAATAAAAGGCGTGGCTTTATACGGAATTCTGGAAACTACGAATTAGGATAGTATAAGGAAGGGGTAGAATCTTTATTCTTAAGGCCTCCGAAAGGCGTACGGAAAGGGTCCGATTTACGAAAAGATAACCGTTTGCTTTAGTATTTATTAAAGCGGAGAGTATAACGTTATATTTATTTATATTAATAATATAAGAGATTAAGAATTGCTTTCCTTTTATAAAAGAGTTTAAATTAAGCTTAAATAAATTATATTTACGTAGATTTAAGAAAGAGTCTTTTCTTAGGCTTTTTCGTTTTCTTTTATTTATTTTTTTAATAATTCTTTTTACTTTTCTTTTGGTTTTACGCTTTTTTCTTTAATTCTTTTGTTTATAAGCTAGACCTTAGGAGTCTTAGGGCAGTCGCTCTTATAATAATTAAATTTACCGCAATTATAATACTTAATTAGATTATCGCTTATAAAAGTCTGAAGCCTTGAATATATAAAGCTCTAGCGCGGTAGCAAGGAAATAAATTATTATTAAGGAGTAGAAGAGCGTTAAAATAAAGTAAAAGAAGATTAACGAGCGAAGGTAATTCTTTAAGTAAGCGTTTAAGCGGAAGAAGTAGTCTGACCCGAATCGGACGGCTTTCGGGTTATATTTAAGATGCGAATTAAAATGAAATTTGAATTAAGTATACGATTCCGGCAGTTTTTTAAGTTTAGTAAAATAAAATAGGAAATTATTTTATTATAATTATTCTTTTAAGTTAGCTTAATAATAAAGGTTTCGTCTTATAGCTTAAAAGAGAGCTTTTGCTATATATAAAAGAACTATTCCGACTTAGCGACGCTACTTTAGATAATAACGCTTTAGAATTTTACTTTAAACTTAATAAAGGTTTCCTTAAAATAAAAGTTTATATATAAATTATAAAAAGCAAACCGGAACTCGTTCGCTTTATAGCCGGTTAAAAAATAAGATTTTAAAAGTATAATTATCTTTTTAGCGATCTTAAAGAAATGAGTTTCCGAAAGGTATTAAAGTTTTAAGTAAAATCGTATTATTCTGGTAGTTAATCCTTAAACGAGAGTATAATAAGCTTTTTCCGTTAAGTAAAGATTAGCGTTAACTTTTAAACGGTCTTAAATTAAAATACGCTATTATTTAAACGAGGGGTTTAAGCTATTATTTAATAAAGTAATTTTTTTTATTAATTAAATCTTAAGAGGCCGAAACGAGCTTAAATAAGCTCTAGAAGTAAAAGAGGCGTAATCTTTTAGCGAACTTTTATTAAATTTTATTAATTAAAATAAAAAAGGAGTAAGGGTTCGTAAGCGACTTTAAAGTAGTTTAAAAAGCTCGGAAAGAGTAAGGTCTTTTTTAAGATTATCGTTAAGTCGTATTAAATTAGGCCGAGGAGTAATAAAAGCTATAAATATAGTTTTAATTTTAATAAAATTTAAATTAAAGTTCTTTTTACTTATTTATTTAATCTTTAATTCGATTATTAACAGCTTAAAAGAGTTCTTTTAAAACGTTAAGATTATTATAATCTATGTCGTCTCGAGCTTTACTTTTATTCTTTTAAGTAGCGACGCTAGTTTTAAAAGGCGAGGCAATAGGTGTTTTTGAATTAAGAGGCGCCCTTAAGGAAGTCGTAGCAGTTAAAGGACTTAATTTAATAAATTCTTTAGTAATTAATTAAGACATAATAAGTCTTAATAAAAACAAGTATTTAACTCGGGGCAGATTCGGGCGGGTTTTATACTTAAATAATAAGATTCTAGGTATAATAAAAATATTTCCTTAAAATCTATTTATAGCGGCTTTTATGCGAAGGGGGTTGTTTAAAGCGTAGTTAACGAAGACTGCTTTAGGCGTTATTAATTGCGAAGTGCTAAATTAAACTTTAATTCTTAATTATTAAGAGATTTCTGGAATCTTGATTCTTTAAAATATTATTAACTGAATCTCTAGTGAGGTATTGTAAAGCCGTCTCCGGCGGAAGTGATCTTCTTGTTTAATGTAACAACACTGCCAAGAGAGCGGTGTAAGAGGTATATGGTAAACTTATTAGCTCTCGATAGCCTCAGCTAAAGAACTACCATATACCTCTTACACCGCTCTCTTGGCTAGTGTCGTTACACTCCTTGACTAAAAAACCTCTTATTAGGCGCTGAAGTAGCCGGAATTTGTAAGAAACTTCTAGCTATTAAAGATAATACAGGGTATTTCTTTTTATTTTAAAGCTAAAAAGTAAGAGGTTTAGTTTATTATAATATTAGTATATATTGAAAAGAAGAGATTTGGTGTGAATGATGATTCCATTACTTCGGGGGAAACTAGGTCTATATAACTACTTTAGGCGCCAAGCTATTTAGCTCTCGCATCGGCTATTTAGCTCTCGCATCGGCTATTTGCTCTCGCATCGGTTATTAGCTTTATATTGAAACTAGCTTTGTTTTAGAACTAGCTTTGTATCAAGACTAGCTTTGTATTAGAGTTAGCTTTTGTTTGAGCTTAAAGTAGTCTCTTGCGAGCTACCGAGCTGCTGAGTATACGTAAGCTTAAAGTAGTCTTTTGCGGGCTACCGGATATACGTGGAAAGCCTTATTATAATCTTATATCTAACACCATCCTTTATCAAATAGCACGCTTATTAATAATTGCAATACTACTTACTTAATTAATAGTATTAATAAACTCGTCTCCGACAGTTTTAAACGTATTACAAGAGATACGGTTAATATTAGCACTTTAAGTCTATTAATTACTAGTAAGAGTATATACATCTTCGAAAACGCTTTATATAATCTTAAAAGATTATATACTCGGAATTTAATATTAAGTAACGTAATTATTATAAAAGAGTTTAACGTTAATATTATTTCTAAGAGCTTCCTCGTACAGTTGGGGGTATAATATAATAATATTAATACGACTTTACGAGTAAGTAATACTGAAGATAAGTATATAATAAGAAACTTATAGTCTAAGTAGAACCTTATAGTATTTAAATATAAACTTATTAATAACTGCTCGCGTTTTTTATAATTATATGCCTTTATAAAGCTCGTAAATCTCTTATTATAATAATATATTTAATAATTAATAAACAATTATATTTTCTTAAGAAGCATACCTTTTAATTAACCTGCAGTTTCTTATAATTCCGGAGCGATACAGTACAGATATAGCATTTACGCGCCGGTTACTTTGGTAAAATAGCCTTAGAAGCTCTAGTAAAGCATGCACGTAATATTTAAATCGATAGAATCACGCGTACAAAATGCGAATATTATATTATAATATACTTAAGTTAATAACTATCGCGTAGAGAATTAGATAATAAGTCTCCGAGACCTTTCTTTAGAATCGCAAAAGACTTATTTAATTATTTTATAAGTTACGATAAGATATACTAGTTATTATTAATCAAAAACGAATATAATAGAAAGCTCTTCGCATTCACGCTTATTAGCAAATCTTAAGATTCTGTTATAAGCGTGCTTAAGACGTTTGAAATATAAACTAGACGCTAATATAAGATTATATTAAGCATATTACCGTATTCGGTATAAAGCATACCTTTCCATAACTCAATTACCTTTGCATAAAGCTCCAGCTTCGCATAAAGCTCCGGCTTCCGTGCTTTAAACCTCGGAAGCTTTAAGCTTCCGGTAAAGGGTTATTCAGGGCTAAAACAGTGGCTTTCAGAAACCTTAAGCTTTCGTGTTTTAAACCTCGGAAGCTCTGGTAATATAAAGCTAGTCTTAATATAAAGCTAGTTTTAATATAAAGCTAATAACCGATGCGAGAGCAAATAGCCGATGCGAGAGCTAAATAGCTTAGCGCCTAAAAGTAGTTATATAAACCTAGTTTCCCCCGAAGTAATAAAATCATTATTCACACCAAATCTCTTCTTTTCATTTATTACTCGAGGTATTAAGAACGATATTAAGAAGAAATAATACGTCGTAAATTACTGTACTCTCGATGTAAGCCGAAATATTAAATAGCTCCTTAACTTCCTTAATAATATTTATTAAGAGTTAATTAAAGAAGTTATAAAGAAGTGCCAAACGTTCGACCCCGAATAATATTATTATATTCTTTAGAATTTAAAAAGATATTTAAGGACTTTAAGTATATAATAAAAGACGCTTTTAGATCTTAATCCTGTTAATTCCTTCGAGCTTTTGAGGAAGTTAATCGAGCTTATATACGGAAGAAAATTATTGCGGAATAATAAATAATTATAAAGTTTTTAATAGCTTTACTTAAGTATTTTAAGCGGAAAACTAGAGCTTTTATAAAAGATAAAAATACTTTTAATATGCGGCCTTTCCACGAGATTTACGCCGAAATAAAAAGCTTATTTCGAGTCGAGCAAGAAATTAATATATTAATTAAAAAGGAAGTATTATTTTTGCGCAATACTTTAGCTAACTGTTTTTAGTTTGACTCTAGTAGTAATAATACTTCTTAGCGATATTATTCGGAGAGCTTAATTTTATAACTCGCCTCGAGCTTATAAAATATAAAAACAATTCTTTAATTCAATAGATTAATAACGCTTTTAAAAAGAGCCCGGTATCTAGCCTTAGTCTTAATTAAAAAATGCATATTTATAAAAAGGTTATTCTTATTATTAAAAAGCTAACTCGCGATATTAATTAAGCTATTAAGTAAGATATTAATATAATCGCGGAAGGACTAAATAACTTACGTATTTTATACATAATTTAAAGAAAAAGAAAAACCTAAAGTTAATAGCCAAAATTAAAGATATAATTAGAGTACGGGGATTAGCTACTATTTATTAATATATAGTTTCAATTTTGAATTGATTTTATTAATAAATCGTTGATTAATTACTAATTAAAGAAGAAGGGTCATTTTTAGAGGGGTTCGCTTAAAATGACTGGGAGCAATGGCCACAACTCTTACGTCTTCTTAGTCTTCTTATATAAAGAATAAGATATAATTTCAATTCCTACGGATTCGATTTTATAAGCGAAGAGTAAATGTTCGCGAATTTTCTTATTTAGCTCGAATAATATAATAAAAGAAAAAGACGGCCGTAAGTAATCGTCGATATTTCCTTTAATATATTTAAGCCTGAGGATTGCGCTAAGCTAAGAAAAGGATAGTATTACAAACGCTCTTACGCGATCATTAAGTCTTAAGAAGAAATATTCTAAGAGCTAGCGTAATCCTAAAAACCGGATAATTCCTGAGAGTACGCCTCCTAAGAGCTAATAGAATCCCAGGACTTACTTATATTATAGTATAATTATAATAAGTAAATAATTAAAAGGCAAGCTGGCCTCGGATCACGCGACTTAAGTTATATAATAAATCTCAAGATCCCGATAAATCTCTTAAATCTTAAGATTTAAAGAGATTTAAGAAAAATAAAGGTTTTATATAAGGCTAATATGTCTGCTATTAAATAAGAGCTTCGTGCTTAACTGAAAATAATATCTTACTTATATTAGTTATTATTTATTCCATCGTGCGTAATATACTTACTTCTCGATCTTGAAGATCATACCGCAACCGCCGTATTTACACCGAGTAAATACAAGGACCGTGACAAATTAGTCTCTTGCGAGCTTTTAGGTTTAGAATAGTCTTTTGCGAGCTGCTGAGTATACGTGCAGTGCCTTGATATAATATTATAGACAGAAGATATAGCAATTATTAACGCTTATAAGCTTAATTATTACTCTGATGTGCTAAAGGAAAAATGATGGATTAATTAAATTAAGTTTGGGACGGAGCTAGTTTGACGATATTTTGCTTTTACTAAAGAAAATCGCTTAAAGTATAAAAAATTTGCAATATTTATTATTAAAGAAGTAAAAGAGAGAGGAGACTATACTTTAAAGTAAATAAAGTACTTTAAAGAATGTGTTATGTGTCTTAAAGAAAGTGTATCCCAGGCAGTATAAAGGAAGGTTTAAGTAAGCTTTCGACGGATATTTTATTATATGTTAAGAGATCTAAATATAAGAAAATGTTAATATTTAGCTGCAAGTCTGTATAGTCTTGCTGTATAAAGATAACACTTGTTTTGCTTAGTATTATAACATAGAATAAAAATATGATTGATTTTAATCTAAATGCCCTCGAATTTTAGTGGAGGATTTGCTCGCCAAGGCGCTAAAACCTGCAAGCGAACTGCCACACCTTGGGATAGGAGAAAGCATCATTAGCATTGTGGCTGCTGTGGCACGCACATTCATGCACGGTCGCCACGTCGATCGGCACCTCCAACCGAAGCGATCACCAACCCTGCACGTCCTGATAACAGGACGTGATCGCCGATGGCCTTGTGGCTGTGCAGAATCTTGGCAAACGTGCTGACTCACCCCCCCCCAGCCTTGCAATCCAACTCAAACCTTGGCCATGCCTCTGGTCACCAACTCCACCCAGAGAATTCGCCACCTCACAAGAGTATGGCTGGAGCGGGTCGGCAATCCTCCCTGCTTGGTGGCGGGTGTTGAGGATAATGAGCTTCCTAAGATCTAGGGGCTTGGGGGAACGCATAGGCAGAAACGGAGGAATTTGACAAAAACCCTGAATCTATTGCATACTACAGAGGCCGTAAAGAGCAGGAAAGAGGAGGCGAAGTATATTTGACTAAATCTATAAGGATTGAAAATGAGAAACACTCGGTAGTCGTTATTACATGCCATGTCATCGCTACCCTATAGTCGTCCCTGCATAAAACACAAGGTACCTCGCGTTTCTCTGAATCCCACCACCATCGAGAGGCTGTTCAGCATAAACAAATCCTTGAAAACCCGCTCCGACATCAGACCTGACTGTCAAATAATCCCCAAATCGATTTTCACAAGTCTGACTTAACTCAGGATAATAAAGCGTTTCCGCCAACACGCCGTCGGAATTAATTACGCCGACAACACTGGAAGGATTAAGCGCCGCTGGACCGCCGCCGAATATAGCAGCTACTCCAACATCTGAGCACTCATTCGTGTATATGGCGGGGTAAATGAACGCAAAGTCCGCGTTCCAGATCTGCCATTGGCGGTTTAATCGCAGATTTGGCCAAGAGCTGACATGGATTTGGACAATCTGGATGTGTGGATTAGGGAAGCCGTTGCCTGATGGGGCATTCCATGCGAACCAGACTTCGGTGGACGAACGACGAGTTGCGGCTTTGATTGTGGCGAAGGCGGTGGACCTGGCCCAATTGGTTTTTGATAAGGGACTGGGGCAAAATGAGACGAAGTTGGCAGGGTCGGAGGGCCAGTCGTTGATGCGAAGGTCGTTCCAGTAGTATCTATCCTCAGACTCTGGCCACCGGAAAATCTGCATGTTGGTGCCGTATGTTGAATGACCGGTCCAGAAGACCGTGTCGCCGGGTTTTTGGGTGAGATAGGAGCGGATGGCGTGGGTTCCGTCGTTGACGTTGGTGTAGCTGTAGGTGAATGTTCCGACGACATTGAAGGCGGCAATAGGAAGCCGTAGGACAACCAGAGCGCCGGGGCTCGCGGAGAGGTAGAAATACTGGCTACCAATCACCAGGCCGGGTTGATCAAGGTCATTGGTAACGCCGTTCAAGTCTCCCTCGTTGAAGTCTGCGTAGAGCCATGAGTTTATGCTTGTTGCGGTCACGTCGCGAGGGTGGAATGTGATGACACGCAATTTATTTCGACTCGAGGTGGCATCGTCCCAATACTGGATAACCCAGGCGAACCGATCAATCGAAGGTAAGTACTGGACGACTTGGTCACAGCAGAAGTTTGGTCCTGAGTAAACGGTTGGATCGATGGTTGTGAAGGTTAGACCACCATCCAACGAGATGGCAGCTAGGTCGTTCGCAGTTGTGAAAATGATATTTCCAGCTCGGGCACCGCTAGGTTCAGGAGGTTGGCCTGTGCTATTAGAGAAGACGGTACTTGTGTCGAAGAAGATGCTAGCACCGCCGCAGGATTGTCTTCTCCCTTTTGCGTTGACCCGAGCAGCGTTTCCGTCCATCTGTGCAAGGTTGATAGCCGGGCCAGAAGGTATGAAGGGCCCTTGCGGGTTTGCATTTGGGATGTTCGCTGGTTCGTCTTCATCATCTGGTGTGCCGAGAATTGGAGAAGGGTTATATGGAGTTCCTACATGTGTTACGCCCTGACCTGGTATTGCTGGGGCAGAACAGCTGGTGCCGTTGCAGTCTGGAAGCTGACAGCAATGAGGGGGAGGCCTATGGCCATGTCCTTGCTCGTGATTTGGGAATGCATTGGTTACGAAAACTGAACAGGAGATAACAATAATCACAACCACAAAGCTTTTCATGCTGATTTCGACGGTATAAGAGCTTCCTTGACTCCCTTCAAGTTAAATAAAGCGACCTGGCAACGTTCAAACTGCCAGCAAAGGCGAGGTATTAACAGAACACAGAAAGGCTGTGTTCTTGTCCCTGCTTAGTACTTACGTATGCGACCGTTCTCATTGATCATCCCACCTGAAGACAAGGCCAGCAGACGTGTCGCGAGTACATGAACGAATCGACGGAGGCGGCAAAACGAGCGCGCATGACCAATATGGCTACTTGTATTCGCTTCCGTCCAATAGAATACAGAGAGTGACACCGCATGCGCCCAAACTCGAGAGAAACCAACCAAGGAGCTTGTGTAAATGAAGTTTGGTGGCGCACACCCGCACTCAGCTGTTGACCTGGGACCCCTAGAGAAGCAAGTTAAAGTCGTGAATCTTGCGGATACCCGTGCCCGCCGACCGATCTCCCTTGAATTTAAATATATATTAAAATAAAACTTAATTTTTATAAAATTATACAGTACTTACGATTATTTAGCTAAAACATTAAGTTATATTATAATTTATAAGAGCGCTTTTATTATAATATGGTGGTGTTGACCTCAGCAGTCCATTTATCACGTGATTGAACTGCCGCTTGCTGTATTTAAAATAGCCTCTAAGGCAACATCCTTCAACGACAACAACGATTTTTACTACTATAACTTTTCCTTTTTATTCAAACTATACTCCCCCTCTTCCTTAATAAATTATACTCTTCAGATATGTAATATCTTTAGTATTCGTCAAATAGGTATTTCCTACGTTTACTCTCCGGCACTTGCTTTGCTACCCTCTTGTTGTGTGCTTAGTATTTTCCCCTCCACAATAATATTTTAAGAAAATACTAACGACGTAAAAGAAAGACTTAAACGTTACATAACGAACTTAAAACCCGAGGGAGTGAAAAGAAGAGATTGTATGCCTCCTCGGGAAGCTATCAGTGTTAATACGGATGTTTTAATATTTATTAATAACGAAGAGACATCGAAGTACTTACGGCAACACACCGAGACTTTTAATCGCGGCAGCGATTACACTTAATACTATTAGCCTTCGAAAAGGCATAAACGTAGTTTACCACGCTACTAACGCAGTGGCAGGCGTAACGGCAGTAAATCGAAGCTATATCGAAAGCAGGTCGTATATATAATTTAATTTAATATAACATAATATGATAAGGGGAAGACAAAGGAATAGCGAAGCCAAATCGGAAAAAAAAATAAGAATGTTAGCCAAAGATTAGGTTTATTTAAAGGCCGAACGCAAATAACTTATAATAGAATTTATTATACTGCTTAACTACGCGAACTACTACTGATTTAGATCCGTTTGCATTCCGACTTAAGTCTATAATATTATTATTTACTTTATAAATAGATCATCTTAATTTAACGAAGTCAAGACTAATTAAAGTCCGTATATATCTTAATTTTCGTTTACTATACTATTTTATTATGCTATTATCTTATATCTTATAAACAAGATTTTAGAAGAAAAAGTATTATTAAGAGTAGAATCTAAGATAAAAGTAATTAGGGGTTCTACGGAAGGTTAATAAGCTTAATATAAATCACGTGTTAAGATTCTATTTATTTACCTTAAAGGGGCATAAAAAAGGATTTAAAAGACTAGAGATTAGTTTAAATTACAATTGATATACCCTAAACGTTTCGAATAGTAATTCCTTATTATTTAAACCTTACATTAAATATCTTAATCTATACGTGCGTAACTCTATAATTAAAAGACTCTTGAGTCAAAACCCAATTAGTCAATCGACTCTCTATTACCGTAAGTAGCCTTTATAACTAAATAGCGCCTTCTTTACGTAGTTAAGTCATTGTATTATAGTCACGAAGTATAGACCTTAGAATACTCTACTTTAAGCATGCCTTTCGTAAAAACTTGCCATTTGCGACCTCCTCAAGCGCAAACATAATATTATACTTAACACATTTAGGCCTTATGATGAAAAAAATACTAATTCCAAATTTGAAGGGAATTGGTTAAAGAATAGAAGAGTAATTAATTATTCAAGTTGGTAAGTAGGAGTAGTGGTGAGTTAAGCGAGGTGGGCGGAAGGGGGTTAGACGTTACTAGAAGAGGCATTTCTGTACAGCTTCAGGAGGTCATGGAAACACTGAACGAAGTGGATTATATAATATAGACTAGGGCCCTCTAGGTTTAGAACCGGGCGAATAAACTTCTTCATCATCATCATCATCATCATCATCATCATCATCATCATCATCATCATCATCACTGACTTAACCGGCGTCAAGGCAACAGCTGCCACCTAACTCGCATCAAGGCAACTGTACCAAAGTCAACACACGTAACTACCACACTTCTGTTACAATACCAACCGACATTCTACATTCTTACCTTCTGCGTTATGAATAAGCTTTTATTGAGTTCGTTAGAGTTCATTACAGATATATTTCAAGATTCTAAGATAATTTAGTGATACAAAATTAAAGGCCTTTAGGAGGGAGCCTGAAATACTCTAACCTGAAGTAGACATTCTGATCTGATAGAATCAAGGGAACAAGAAACCTTAGAACACAAGTAATAGAAAAATACAATCTTATAACAATTCCCAGTAACCTGCCATGTCACGCCGAACCCTTTCTTACACCCCAATGCCGAGGTTCAGTCCCGCTCATTTCCGAATTCCTGTAGTGCCCTTCACAGTTATCAATCTCCCATTCGTCCAATATGTATTTATCGTCTGATCGAACCAGCATCACTGTCGTTTGGATTCACCTCATCCATATCCCTTAAGCTGTCCGCAGATGGCATTCGGCTGTCAGGAGAATGACCTTGCTCGTTCAGAGATATCACGAAGCTGGGCTTCGAAATAAATTGTGCGGCCTGGCGCTTCATGATCCCAACTCGACGGAGAAATCTCTCCGCTTGAGACTTGAGGCTGGGCAAACAAGCCGTGATGATACCCACTTGCTCCTCGAGCTTGCACCAGAGAGTCACCTTGATCGTCGTCGCGAACAAATCACCCGAGGGTGGGTGTACCAACATAGTCATCTTGTACGCGGCAATGCCAGTCGCGAGAAGCCCCAGTGCCATCAAACCACTGATCAATATCTTCTCATGACGAGGTCGATTTAGTGTCCGAATAAGTTGAATAGGCATCGTAGCAAGGACGAAGTCCATCAATATAAGAATTGCTGGTTTTTGTTAGTTGTGTACAGAAAGTGAGATTCTATGGAGGACTTACTATTGGCTACCCAGCTATACCGGGTTATATGTTTATGATCCCAGCACGTTACCTTTGGCACAGGCTCCCATCTTCCACGTAAAGGGTAACAGTTGAAGAGCAAGAGTACCATCGTACCTGCATAAACAAGCACTTGAATCCCAATCATGACCCACAGACTCCACTTCCAAGTCTTCTCGGCATCTACGGTAGAACCACTGAGTCGTAGCAGTGAGCATGCAACTGATATCCTGACCAAAGCGGTTCCAAGCAGCCAACAAATCTGCACTGCGAATAGGCATTTAAGGGCTATTGTTCGATTTTCCTGGGAGATATAGCGAGAGGGGTTGCCCGATCCGTGCAGCAAAGCCACCCCAGCAATAATATAAGTAGAAAAGGATAGTATCTATCAGAGCGATTACTATGAGTTCGTACAAAGGCTTGTGGGGTGAAATACCGTTGCAATTCCTATCAGATAGTCCTCTCGGTGTAGGTGAGGTGAAAGGCGAAGCCGGCCAATGATCCGAGCGATGCAGAGACCAAGCACAATCACTGAGAGTATGCCACATGGAATTAAGAACCTCGGAGCCAGGTTGGGATCTGGAGGTAGGGGACGGGAAGTGTTCATCCTGCGTTAGGGATTGGGAAGCGGGGCGACGGGGAGAGCAAATTTAGGTTTGAATTATGATCTGCTGCGGAGCCAGAGGGCAGGAGTGAAAGATGCTGGATTGGTCTTGTAGAACTGACCTGTGGTTATTTAATAGATATAAGGAGTGCTTCTTGAATGCAGCTCGAGCAGCCATTGATGATGGTCAATCCGGGGAAGGGAAGGCCAAGCTCCGATCAGAGATGAGAACGGAGCGTGCTTAGGTGATTCATTTGATCACAGCGATAAAAACAAAAAACCCCTCAAAAAAATAAAAGAATACTGGGACTGGGAAGAATCACAGAATCACACGGCAGAGATTGACCAATAGACAGGAGGACACAGGACACAGGTGGCTTTTGCTTTTGCGTTCCCCATTCTTTGTGTTCCCGCCCTCAACATGTCTCGGGACGGCGATTGCCATCACTGGAAGCTTCCCCGCCAGCCTCGTTGAGCCACCTCGCCGCAAATGGAAGCGCCGGCCTCTCTTCATGGGAAAGTAAGGACAGAATCGACGATCGGCGGAAAGGCAATCTTGCAAGACGCAAAAGAGCGACATATCGCCTAATCCCCCACCGAGGGATTGGGCGATATGTCGTTTGTCGTGATTATCTCGCTTCGCAGATGGTTCCAAAAGGACGGGGGAGCCTTGTAGCGGGACGACACCCCCCCGATTGGCCAAATTAGGACGAGGATACAGTGACATAATTACATGGTTGTCTTACCTCTGACCCAGGAAGGCGTTTCCCCTGCATGGCTTCCCCATTTTTGTGTACGCATGGTTGCGATGTACTAACGCGGGGTAAGGGTCCGCCGTATCATGAAGGACTACTTCGGATTTCGTGTTAAGTTCGTTATGAATACGACTAATGTCGGCAACAAGATCATCCTCCAGGGCCGCCAGCAGTACCTGCTCGTGCGCGCTTCAAACAGGAATATGCCAGTGAGGACGACTCAGTGAGCGATTCGGGTTTGGTAGAGGCCAAAGCTGCATTCCGGCACTACATTGGGAAGAACCTTCCGTCTGTGCCTTTGGATACCTGCCCGAATTCTTCGCCAAGACGGACGATATTTTTCTCCCATATCTTGATGCCTTGCATGGGTCAGAGATGGACTCCAATAACCACAAGATATACCTGGAGCTGACCCAGAAATTTGAACGCCGCTTCTTCGAGGACATGAATGCGCTTAATGTCCTGCCTCCCGACCAACTCACTCGTGTGACCGAGTATGTCCCTCAGATTGTCCACTTCGCTGAGAAGATTGTGGCGAACGGTTTCGGTTACGCTACCCCAGACGGCTCCATATACTTTGATATCGACTCGTTTGAGAAGGCTGGGCACACCTACTCCCGGCTAGAACCGTGGAACAGTAATGACCGTGCTCTCCAAGCCGATGGTGAAGGTTCACTGTCCAAGGGAAAGTCAATGAAGCGGAGCGAGAATCATTTTGCGCTGTGGAAAGCTAGCAAGCCAGGTGAGCCAGCATGGCCGAGTCCATGGGGACATGGGCGGCCAGGATGGCATATTGAATGCTCTGCAATGGCCTCAGAAGTGATCGGGAAGACGATAGATATCCATTCCGGAGGCATCGATATCCGTTTCCCCCATCATGACAACGAACTCGCACAATCGGAAGCTTACTCGTCAACTCCGGGCTGCCAAGTACAATGGACAAATTACTTCATTCACATGGGGCAACTGAGGTGAAAAGCTCCAAATGCCAATAATTCCGTATGACCAAGGCGTTAACAGGTCGTAGGATTCGGGGCTTGAAGATGAGCAAGAGTCTCAAGAACTATAGGACCATCAGAAGTGTTCTCTCCCAACAGGAGTGGAGTGCACGTTCTCTCCGAATCTGCTTCCTCCTTATGCCTTGGCAGGATGGTGTTGAGGTAACAGACGAGCTTATGAAGGCTGTAGTCGCCTGGGAAGGCAAGGTGAATAACTTTTTTTTTCGAAGAGCTTGGACGTTTGGAAACATCCAACCCCCAAGACAACGACAATGCAAGCGCTTGGCAACGCAGACCGGCAATTGTTAGGCGCCCTGGACAAAGCGAAAGCCGATGTCGATACAGCTCTTTGCGATTCCTCCAACACCTCAACTGTTATGAGATTCCTCTCTGATCTTGCTACCGAGCCTAACTCGGCAGAGGCACTTTCAGACCATACAGTCATCTTGCTTGCCCGCTGGGTAACGCGCATTGTCACCATATTTGGTCTGGATCCCGAGGGAGATCTCAGCAACCCGGACCGTATAGGGTGGTTGGGTCTCGATATTCCCGCACCAGCAAAACCCTATATCTACCCTGCATCTCAAGTTACGTGACCAGGTTCGAACCTTGGCCTGTTCCGGCTCGGTCGATCATACAGCTATAGCGAAGCTCGCTGACGGAATTACGATCGTGCCGTCAACATCAGTAACTGAGTCCTCCAAACCATACGACCAAGTACTGCAGCAGTTCCGTACCAACGTCAAGGCCCTCGCCGCCCAGCAAGCGCCGGCAAAAGACCTGCTCGTCTTATGCGACCAGCTCCGCGATGTACACCTCTGGAACCTGGGCATCTATCTCAAGGGCCGCAACAATCCCCAGGCTGCTTTGGTACGACCCCTCGATAAGCTGCTCATAGAGGCGCGCGCAGAGCGAGAATCAGCTGGCACTGCGAAGGCGAAGGCCAAGCTGGAAGACGAGGTTAGGGAGGCCGAGAGAGAGAAGGAGCTGCGCGAGCGCGCTAAGGTCGACCACCTACTAATGTTCAGAACCTCGGAAGAGTACTTGGAATGGGACGAAAGCGGTATCCCGACCGTGGACGCAGCAGGAATGTGGTGCCCAGGAACAGGCGTAAGAAGCTGGTCAAAGAGTGGGAGAAACAGAAGAAGAGACACGAGGAATGGCTGGCCACACAGCAGGCAGCATAGAAGGGGGTATTGTCTACTCTGGAGAACCTTCATTTTTACCAGTGTCTACACTTCCATGTCAAGGTGACCGACAATGTTGGAAGAGTGTTTCTCGTGTGTACTCGGTGCGGCGTACGATTCTCAACTGGCTTTGGTCATCAGGCAAGGGTCTATAGTCAATCAGAGAGCTCTATCCGTCGACACCATCACTATCACCGTCACCAAAAGCTGAAGAGGGAGAGGAAGAGCCAAGGAAACGCAACACTTCAACGCCGTACCGAGTAGCCTGCCGCTCAACCCCGCTACTAGTAGAGTCGATCCCCTGGCCGCCTATCTAATTAAAACGCTGTATCTAATCGTAGATTAACCTAGGTAGCTTTGTATCGACTATTTATAACCACTCTAGTCGTGGCCACAAGCTCGCCGGCACTCTTGCCAATGCTAAACTTATAGACTCCAGCCTCGACCACCCACTTATTCTCTTTCTCGCTCCAAAACGCTATGTCTCGCGCCGTCACGGGCACCTCAACCGTGGACGACACCCCAGCCTCGAGGGTCAACTTCTTGAAGCCCGCCAGCACCTTAATGGGGTTCTCGGGGTTCTGCTTAGCGCTGCCAACATAGACCTGTACCGCCGTGGCGCCTCTAATAGTGCCCGTGTTGGACACCTTGACGCTAACGAGGTACTCGTCTGCCGAGGCATCACGGACAGCGAGGTTCGAGTAGCCAAAGGTGGTATACGACAGGCCAAAGCCAAAGGGGAAGTTGACCTTGTCGGCAGGGAGGCGGTCGAAGTGTCGATAGCCGACAAAGACCCCTTCGGCATATTTGACGCGGAGCTTATGGTTGACATACTCCCCAGGGAAATTGCCGTGGGCGGGACAGTCTTCAAGACGCTTTGGGAACGTGCAGGTGAGATGCCCCTCGGGGTTCTGGGCGCCGCTAAGGACGTCGGCGATGGCATTGCCGGCCTCCTGGCCGGGGAACCAGGTCTGGAGGAGGCCACGAACCTGGCCGAGCCAGGGAAGGGCGATTGCGACGCCGGTCGAGTTGACGACAATGGTGTTGGGGTTGACAGCGGCGACATCCGCTACGAGACGGTCCTGGCTACCCTCCTTCGGCAGGTTAAAGCTGGCCTGGTCCTGGCACTCGGTCTCCCACGAGGGTTCGTGGCCCGTGAAGACAATGGCGTAGTCGGCGGCCTTGGCGAGTTCGACGGCTTCGGTGAGGATGTCCTTGTCGTGGTCGGATGCGACCATGAAACCGAGGCGCACACCGACCTGACCCTCAAGGGTACCGAGCTTTTCATCCTCGACTGCGACGGTAGGGGAGGCCTTGATCTGGATCATGTACTGATTACCTGCCTCAGCATCGAAGCGAATACGGGGCACGACGACGCCGCCAAAGACGAACCCCATGGGATCCGAGCAGTTATCCTTCTGCTCGTAAATGGTGTTCTCGTTAATGACCAGCTGCGCGGGGCCGAGACTTGACAGAGTGAGATAGTACTGGGCCGACTGGGGCGGGGTGAAGGTGCCGACGAGCTCGACGTCGTTAGAGATGGTCCTCCCTTCGACTCCGTCGAGGAGCGAGATTTCAGAGGAACCGTGGCCGTGTAGAGTGGAGGCGGGTTCGGAGTTTCCGTTCTCATAAGTATGGTAGGTGAAGCCAGGGGTGCCGTTAAGGCCGACGACGTTGTCAGACAGGACAGGAAGCTGGCGGAAAGTGTGGGCGCCTGGAAGCATTAGCATTACGCTGCTTCAGGAGGACGAAAGATGCTTACCCTTAGCAAAGGTAAACTCGACACCCTCATCCTTGTAAGCGTTGCTCAGGGCATCGAAAGGAGTGACACGGTAGTGAGCGTTGACGGAAGCGCTTCCACCGCCGTGGATCAGGGCCTCGTTGGCATAGCCGAGAAGAGCGATCTTCTTACCCTTGACCTTATCCTTTGTTAGGGGCAAGACGCCGCCATCGTTCTTGAGGAGAACAATGCCCTTGGCACCGGCCTCGCGAATCAGGGCTTGATGCTCGGGCTTGTTGATGGCTTGCTCATCGGGGATCGTAGGGTCTTCAAACGACCTCTGGCGGTCAAGGAAGCGAAGGACATGGAGAGCCCTCTCGTCGACGATGGCTTCAGTCAACTTCCCCTCCTTGATCGCGGCAACGACGTCTTCCGTCTTCCTCCAGCGGGTGGGTCCAGGCATCTCGAGGTCCAAGCCCGCGTTAAGGGAGTCGGCGGTGGAATTAACACCACCCCAGTCACTCATGACCAGTCCGTCCCAGCCCCAGTCGCCTCGCAAGACTTGCTTGAGCAGGAAAGGATTAGAATCGGCGTGGTGTCCGTTGACCAAGTTATAGGCAGTCATGACGGCACCAGGCTTTCCCTCCTTGACAGCGGTCTCAAAGGGCTTGAGGTAGATCTCGCGCAGTGCCCGCTCGCTGATTTCCTCGTCGACCGTGAGACGTTGGGTTTCCTGCTCGTTGGCGGCGAAGTGCTTAACGGTAGCCGAGATGCCAACGGACTCGAGGCCCTGGACAATTTGGGCGGCGAGCTTGCCGGCCAGGAAGGGATCTTCGGAGAAGCTTTCAAAGTTTCGGCCGCCAAGGGGGTGGCGATGAGTGCACATAGTCGGGCCCAAAAGACAGCGGGCACCCTTGGTTTTGGTCTCTTCTCCCAGAGCGACACCAATGCGCTTAGCAATGTCGACGTCAAACGTCGAGGCAACGCTCGATGCGGCTGGGAAGCAAGCTGAGGTCACGGCACCCTTGAAGGTGCCGCCTCGTGCGCCGTTTGGCCCATCCGAGACCTGTGGCATTTATCAGCGATGCTCCGGACGACCACCGACGGAGACCGCGTGTCATTATACCTTTAGAGAGGGGACACCTTTTTTAGGAATTGCAGTAGTCTGCCAAAAGTTCTCGCCAGAGAGAAGAGAGATCTGAGAGCGTCAGTTAAGTCGTTCATTAGTGGGGGTGAAGCGAGAAGAGGGCGCACGAGGGACTACCTTCTCTTCTAGTGTCAACGACGACAAGATGGTCTTGACATCAACAGGAGCCATGAAGTCGGATGATCTCCGTCACACCGTGAACGAATACAGGAAAGGAGAATACAGGATAGGAGAGAAGGAGACTACGATACGACTTGTCCCTCTTATTTGTAGTAGTCGTCGGTCCCATGGATGGCCCAAACAAGAGCAGCTCGAAAAAGTTAAGCGGATATGTTCAGGAGCAGTCAAGCCCCTGCTAGACAGAAACCCGCATGTCGGTGGCCTCGCGGTGCCTGTGAGCCTGACTCTAGGGTGCCATTCTGCCGTTACTGGGTTCACGTAGATGGTGCAGAACGCGCAGAAGATGACACAGGAGTGGTGTCGAAAGTCGAAGGTTGAAGACAAGGCGGCACAGCGGTGAGAGAAGAGAGTCCCCCACTCGTCTATCTCCAAGAGCCATCCACAAAATCAACCGCGAATTCAACCGATGACTACTACCGTGGAATTCTCCTTCTCACGGGGTCCTGACACTTCCTCCCACCCAGCTCCCCAGGTCGAAGGTTTGAAGCGATTGTCAATTCTACACCTGTCTGCCGCCCAGCTAAATGGGTGAATGGATGAGTAAGCAAGCCTAACCTAAACCCTTCCAGTTTCCCACCTTTGCCCCAGACTAGGACTAGCGTGCGGAATTGATTGGATTCCAGCTCATCGATCTCAATAACATCAATTAGGAGCCCTGACCACGAGTACGCATCCAGATTCTATGTATTCGAAACAATCAACATGGTTTCGAGATACTATAGCCCTTCTAAAGAGCGCTCAATTAGACATGCTTGGATATTCAACTGGTTTTTGCCACCAGGAAGGCTTCGAGTGTTTTCGGGAGACACATTAATTCCCCACAGCTAATGTCCACACTAAGCAAGAAAATATATACTCGTAATTTCTCCGCATTGCATCACCCTTCAGAACAGGACGGGTGCTGTTAGCACGGCCCAGATGGACAAGCAGTTGTCGACTTTCTGCCAGCTATAGAAGCAGCGCAGAAAATCCATACCTGTCCAGCGCTTCTAGACTCCCCTTCCGGGTTTGTAAATGCCCGGTGAGTCACAGGAAATATATTCACTGACATCCCAAGGTCGACGACAAAGAGGTCCCCTATGAACTTCGGGTCAAGAAGTTCGAACCAGGACATTGGTTTCAATGGCTGCTTGTGGTCAAGTAGTTCGCCGAGTAGTGGTCTCTTGATAAGGGAGGATATGTTTTGTAGCATGAGGATCTATGCGGTTTAACTGCTTAATCGGTTTTGGGCGTCGTAATTGCTGATTTGATCTCGTTGGAACCTAGAGATTCTCTCGATAGATTCTGAGTGACCAAGTATTTTGATATCCTTTTAGTGTTGGCTATGGTGATTTTTAACTGCCGCTCAGGTTGAGATCATATCCAGAACCCGTATTGAAACTAATGGCCGTCAATTGGTCTGTCTGACATAGTTGTTTGCAGTTTGTATAAGCCGTTTACGCTCATGTGTTGATTGAGGAGAGGCTGGCCAGGTCTCCGAATCAATACCAACAAAAGAAGGAATATGGCACTGCGATTTTTTTTTGACTCTCCGTGTAAGCAGAGCAAATATTGGTTCTCAAATCTCAACAATCGGGTGTTGGGAGGCTTTTGCGGTGCCGAAAAGTGCTATTCTGTCAGACCAGAGCTGAAGATATTGATGGGGAGTAGCCAAAAGAGCTGTCTGAGGTGGAAGGAAGGTATACATGTTTATAAGCATACATTAGAGACTCTCGCCGCCATTTCTTGCTCTATTGATTGAAGCAATAGATATCTTGCGACCCCTTTCTTGATTTTCTCGCTTAACGACTCCTCCAGCGGTTTAATTTCAACGATAGATTCGGCGACGAACGACTGTGATCCATCAATCACCATCTAATTTGCAATAATCACTCAAAGTGACCATCATGGAATCTCTATTCCCAACAGCACTAATTCAGAAGCCCAGAACTGTTTCGATTCAAGACTCTACGAAGGTTCTTGGCTAGGTGCACGTACTATTGTTCGGGCTGCTCCAAGCAACCGAAACCGAATAGCTTGGCCGAATAATAAACATAATCTGGAGCTGCGAGGTACTTTTAGAAGGTTGGGGTAGTCAAGTATCTCTGGAGAAAAGGAAAATACAGCGAATGCGGGTGAATTGATGATCCTTTGATCGAGCCTGATAAAGTGCCTGACTGGACTCCTGGGTGATGCTAGACTGGATTTCTCAGTTATATGAACTTTGTCTATATAGTAAATAGTTGTTTACTTTGGTGACTGTGGTGCATAATGGACCAGCAGGCGACTAAAGCTGGTAATGTACAATCACATTTGAGAAGCAGGGGGGACGGCAGTTCCTGGATGATATCTTCATAACACAAAACGTCATACATTACTTGATTCGACATTTGAATATCGAAAGGTCGTACTGGAATTATAATCATCAAGTGTAGCTCCTGGTCAACCCCAGCCTCAGGCCTCACTAGCCGGTCCTTCTCTCCCCTCCTCTCTCCTCTTCTCGAGCTTTTCGGGAGGCAAGAGTAGCTGTGACTGAGTCCAGCCGGACAAAAACGCGACAGATATCGCGGACGGTGATTGGTCCACAGAGTGAGCATCGTCCTCTAGTGTGTGAGGATTGCTTGGGTTTGTGTTCCTAGCCTTGCATTGGAAAACTGACCTACTCGAGGTGTTTCTCATACGGCCATAGTGTCGGCCTTGGCAGTAAAGCTGGGGAAAGGCGTGCTGGATTATTTTAACTGTACTGGACAGGTTGACACTGAAGCATGCTGAGGTGTAAGCCTAGGAGTACCTTCAAGCTGGGGTCTCGCTGTATCTTGAGCTTGGCCTAGGAGCCTCCTGCTAGCCCCGTAACCATTCTAACGCACGAATAACGATGCGTACGAGAGCGAGGCCAAGTGCCCAGTAACAATTCAGCCGAAGCCGTGCATCGAGCACCTGAGCGCTAGACTTCCAATTAAATACAGCCGGCCATGCCCCACGGCTGGGTGCAGGCTGGGGACAAGGCCAGGCCGTCTACCTTGTAGTCCGGAGAAACAAGTGTGCACCTTCTCCAGCGGCCGCCCCCGCTAAACCTACCCAGGTGCCTAAGACAGGAAATCGTAGGAGACCAAAAAACCAGTAGCCCTGAGAAATTTTGCGCCCTGAGTGCCAATTTTATTTTGCTAATAGGATTCGAGCATCGACAGTAGCCACTTGCTCTCGACCTTTTGCTGTTCAAGCCTTCTTGCGTTCTGTACTTTGCAATATGTCTCCTCTACATATTGATCATAATCCTCATTAGGACAAATGATATTAGGATCGTGAGATCGACCCATCAAGTCGATACGCACTCGCCAAGGTCTACAGTTATATCCATAGCATCTAATTCCCGTTAAATTTTCCTTGAGGTACTAGTAGAGTTAAGGTCGATAAGAACAACCTCAAATTCATTCGACGCCTCTCTGATGCTAAGGAAACGGATCTGATACCTATAGTAAACGTTTGTTTAATCACCGAGCCAGCCGAAAGCAGAATATCTACGAACGTGAACCTCTTTGACTCCTACCGCCGAATACATAAAATGACGCTTCCACTATCTATACTGCTTTCGTAGTTGGTTAATCCCTAGCGAAGGATTCTCGGTATCGAACTTGATATCCTTAGCAATCTACTTGTGGCTATTTTGTATATAAAGCCAGATGCACTCCGCCTCGTTTCCGCCGTGATAGATGGCTTGCTCACAATATGATTTGAGAAGAGATGGCTTTCCATGCTTGATCTCTTCAATATTGAGGAAAACCGACTCTGTTTCGTCCGTCTAGTGATTAGTTAGATATCTTGATTGCAAAGTAAAGGATTTGCTGGAAGAGTAAGTAATCTTTTAAACAGACGACGGCTATAATATATGGAAAGCGATAGAAATATTTGTCTCGGAAACAGTCTGTATATCCGCTACTCGGTCAGGAAAATGAGGCTGCAGCATGACGGCTCATATCATTGGTCGGGCTCAAGTAGGGCTGACCATTTCACCCACATCATTAACTTTTGAGCCCCTGTCAGAGACGATCAGTACGCGTTCCCAGGCTGTTCTTATGGCGGTTCATTGGATAGCCTTGTAGTGTCATGAACCTATCGCGGTGGAAATATTACAAAACCAAGTCAGTACTCGCAAACTTATTACTCGTATTCTGTTTTGCTTCTTTTATTCACTGCGCTTCTAACCTTTTATTGCGCACTCGGACTCGATTGTCTGATGACGAGCTTCTTATGGATGCGTTTTTACCGTGTCCCGGAACACGCTTAGTTTTCTATAAGTCCTTTTTCAAATTCTCGATCGCTTTATTGGCTTTCTCTTTTCTCTTCTTTTAATTATGTTTTACACGCACTAACCGAAGGGCCGAGGACTTAGACGACTTTAAAGATAATACTATTCGCTCTATTATAATTTATAAAGCGGCAGTCCTGCGCAGATTCGGGGACTGAAATCGCCGCCTTAACATCTAGCGTTTATAAAACTCATGTCGTAAAAGTCGTCCAGATATCGGCTGTGCGTCTGTAATAATCGCTCTTATTAAAGGTATTAGATATTTTGCCGAGGAATATCTCGATCTTTAGTTCCCGGAATATGAGCTCGGAGCGGAAAGACTTTCAGACGTCGTTATATATTATAATAAAGATAATACATTAAGTATAAATAACGTAAAGGTTACTTAAGTCCTTAGAACTATCGATTAAAACCAAATTTAAAGTAAAGGTTTTCTTTAATAAGTCGATTAGATACGTCTTCTTAATTTTATTATACGGTCAGAAACTATAAGTATCGGATAAAAAACGGAATACTTACTTTTTCGTCTTTATCGTAAAAGTACTTTTAAGAAATATTTTCAATTTTATTATATACATCGGCAAACTATTACTTACTTACTTAGTCAGTACCTTCCGCTATAAGTATAACCAAAAAGCCTATAAGTACGCAGCTATTTTATTACTTAATACAAACTCCTTTTTAATCATCTCGAGCTCCATTTTTAAGCCTTCCTTTTCACGCTTAAAAAAATTTATAATTCTATTAAGAATATTATATTATTTCTTAAGTCGATCTAGCTCATCGGCTTAAGCCTTGAGCATCTCCTCCCGTTATCTTATTATAATCAAAGTCCGCCTCTTATCGGCTTCTAAGGATATTACTCTTGCGCTTATTTCGTCACTTTTCGAGTAAAGTTAGCTTTTAATTCCTTTTATCTTCTTCTCGTAAGTCCTATTATACTTTGCTACATACTCGTTAAAATTACGTTATATAATATACCGTTCTTCTATTATTACCACTTCGACTCTTAATTTAAGTTTCGTTTGTTCTAGCTTTAGCTCCTTTCTTTTTTTAATAATCTAATTTAGCTCGTCTTTAATACTAACTTTTGCCTTTTAATTTATGAATTTTAAGATGCTAATAATAGTTTTTTACTTTTATATCACTTTATCTTTCTCTTTATATTCTTCCTTTAATTGCTCGAGTTATTTCTTTATATTATTTACTTTACTGAGATTATTTATTTATAAAATGAAATTCCTTATAAGTTGTTAATCGCTCGTTAAGCTATATTTATTCCGTAAATAGCCTTATTCACGGCATATATTTAAGGTCCGAGGGTAGCTTTATGTTTTAAGTATTATAAACTAACTCTTTTATAATTTTTTTATAATTATCTTATTATTCTGAATGCCCGTATCTTATTAAGTCTTAAAGTTAAGTGCGAAAGCAACTAGGCATTTATTCTCTTTCTCGCTATTAAAACTTTATAAAATAATTACATATATAATATCTTGCTATTTATTTATAATCTTAAACTAATTACTACTATTATTATTAAACGCGATTAGTTCTCCTTCGACGTTACCCGCTTAAAGAGTATTATTCGCGCTTTAATAAACCGCTTATAATTAAGTAAACAAATATAAGAAATTAAGATAAGTGTTACGATTCTTGGCGCCTCGTATTCTAACCGAATGAGCTCGGCATCGCTCGTAGCATCGCCTTGGCATAGCAACCATGGCGCTAGGCCTAATCGGGAAAGGCTAGGGGGATCTTTTATATATTTATATTAAAGCTTCTTTTTATAAAGAGCTTTCTTTTTCTTCTTATCTTTTCTTCTTAATTTTAAGCGTAATTTTAAGTCTAAATATAAAGTTATCTTTTATATTATATTAACTTTTAGCTAACCGTAATATAAGAAAAGACCAAGAACTCTTTCGCTGTGAAGCGTTATATCTTACTAAGTCTTGCGCGTCACGTTTCTTTGCTTTTATAGCAAGTTGACGATAAACCTTAATACTTTGGCCTATTCGATAGATAAGTACTTTTCTGCTAATAGCAGATTGCCTTAGAGAAAGCTGGAAAACTTCTTACCGTTAACTTGCTTTATGTAACTTAACGCGCGCTATTCGAACTTCGACTTCGACTTATATCTAATTAATAAATCGATTAATAACCTTAAATACTTCTTTACCTTATACTGCTACTACTTCCGACTTCTCTCCCTCGTCGGCGAAGTTCTAGAGAAAGAAGCGCCTTCTTACGGCTAGGTTTTACCGATACCCTTATCTTTTCGGTCGAGATTCTTATAGAAGAACCCGATAACTTCGAAGAACTTAATTCCGACTCGGAGAATAAACCTTAGAATTATTTTAACGCCTCGCTAGAGCTTATTGCTATTATAAAAGGTGTTACCCCTGCTTAATAAGCAAAAGTAAATCAACTGATCGAGATCTCCGTTAACTCTATTATTATTGCCGCTGTTAAGTAGGCCCTCGACTAATATATTACTTATAACCCTCGCTACGAGACTCGTATTCCTTCTTTTTAAAACGACTAATCGGTACGTACTTTTACGGCAGACCTTTAACTAACCGCCGATTATTACTTATTAAAGCTAAATAACTCGGTCCGAGTTATAAAGCTTTTTAAAGTTAAGTACTCCCGTATTCCTTTTAACGATTATAAGAGCGATATTAAGTACGATACTTAAAAGATAAAGATAAAATTATTTATAAAAAAGTATTTAAGTAATTTTAAGAATAGAATATTATAAGTCAAAGCTTACTTCTGATATACCGCTAGTAAGGCAAAGATTATTATCTTTTAATATATAAACCCCGAATTTACCGGTACTTTCGAGACTGCTGTTAACGTTTTAACGGCCTTAAACCAGCGATTCTTTAATTATAACCGAGTTTAAGTTATTAAAAGAATATATAATCAGCTATTAATAAGTAATATAATTTATAACGACTTCTGAATCAAATTCACTTCTTATATTATTATTAGCAAAATTACTCGCTCCTGCTGGTTCGAGGACGTGTATAAAAAGGTCTCCCCGGCTTTTAAGCGTATGATTTATATAAAGAAATATAAAATAAAAGGAAATTATATAGCTTTAAACGAATTCTTAATTATTACGGACCGGGAATCCTGTAATATCGTATTAAAAGAATCCGTAACGACTCGTAAGGCTTAAGCTAACGTTACTTTTAATAGCTACGACGCGCGCGGCATTTTTAAGAAAGAAAGCTAGCGTATAATTTCCCTTATGCCGGCTACGATAGCATAAAGACTTCTAATATTAACTTATAAATTATCGCCAGAGGTTCGCCTGCGCTCGCTATCCCCGGCTCCGTTCTTCCGTCGCCCTGAGTCTCTTATACCGCCCTTTATTCTTAGAAACGTCTTCTTCGATACTTGCTTTTATTATAATAAGACTGGCTATTAAGCTAGCGACTGCTTTAAGCGCCGAAAAGATTAAGCTTTTAATAAGTTAATTTCTAAGCTAATCGTCGGCGAAGACTTAAAGATTAACGAGCTATTAAAAAACTCTTAAGTTATAGTAAAGACTTATACTTCGGCGTAAGTTATAATTTATAAAAGGACTTAGCATTTAATTTCCGTACTCTTATTAAAAGACGATAATTCTTAATTAGTATTAAACTAAGAAGAAATGGATTCTTTACTAAAATACTCGCATATATTAATAATAAAGCAAATATTTTCAGTGCAATTAAAACCTTCCTTATATACCGACTCGTTAAGTAATTTAATATTTCTTTCGTAATACTTCTTTAATTAATCGTCTTAACTGGTTATAATAGCAGGAAAGGCAAGCCAATCGATACGGCTATTTTACTTACTTTAATTATCGACTACCGGCGAATTAACTTCCTTTTCCTAATAATTAACTTAAGAAATACCGACGTCTTAATTAGTCGGAAGTTCCTCGAGTATTACGACTTAAAGCAGTTATATACGAAGAACCGTAATTAATTAAAATAGCTATTAGATATGCCCGTATAGCCGTATTTCGACTAGCGAATCTTCGTCGATATTAATTGTTCTGATAAACTAATCGTTAAATCTTATTAGCTCGATGCGGAACGAAGAAATACTTTCTTAAATTTAAATAATTATCGCCGGAAGTAAGCTAGGATTGCAGTACTTAATAATTCCTTTAAGTCCAAGGTCTTTATACGACTTATAGCTAGCGTCTCGCCGACTCGACCTTCGAGCTTTATTAAAGAAGTTAAGAAGCGCTTATATATTATAAAAGATTAATTAAACTTTTTAATATCCCGTGATCCGAGATTATTACTTAAAGATAAAAAAGCCCGTAGAGCTTTTCCGGCGAATCTTTAGCTTAAGGCGCTTATTACGAAGATCTTCTTAATATTAGTAGCGGTAATATTTACGACGTACCTCCGATTTAAAAAAGTTAAAAAGAATAAGGCAGAAACCTTTATAATATCGGTATATAAAATCGATTAAGAGTTAACTCGCCGCCGACGAGAGGCCTTAGATTAGTTAAGTATCGAGCTTGTATTAATAAATAAAGACTTAATCTTAGATAAAGCCTTAGAGGTCAAATACTTATAAGACGACGAGCTAATAAGTAAGAAGCTTCCGGCAGAGTATTAAAAGTATACTCTTCTTTTCTCTCGGCGAGCTTCCGATAAGCTACTCGCGCACCGCTAAAGCGTAGATTATTAAATTAAGTTTATTAAAAAGAACGATTTATTCTTTGAACTTTTCTGGCGTATAACTAAAAAACAGCTATTGGAAATTAAGCGATATATTATCGATAATTTATATAAAAGTTTTATCGAACCTTTTAATATATTATATATAGCCCTTATTCTTTTTGCTAAGAAAGCCGATAGTAGTCTCCGATTATACGTCGATTACCGGAAGTTAAATGCTTTATTTAAGAAGGACTTGTACCTGATTCCTTTAATCGATGAGATGATAGCTTATATTTATAAGGCAAAGGTCTTTATAAAGCTTAATATTCAGTAAGCTTTCTATTATATTCGTATATCTTCCGAAAGCGAAGATTATACGACCTTCCGTATTAAGTATAATACGTATAAATATAAGGTCTTTTCTTTTAGCTTCACGAATAGCTCGGCGATTTTCTAATAGTTTATTAACGATATTTTAATAGAATATTTGAACGATTTTTGCGCGGCTTATATAAACGATATTCTTATATACTTATTAACTCCCGAAGAATACGAGATGCACGTTAAAAAAGTTATAATAATATTATAGGTATACGGACTCTAAGCTGATATTAAGAAGTCCGAGTTTAGTATACGAAAGATAAAGTTCTTGGGTTTTATTATTAATATCGATAATATAAAAGTAGACCCGGAAAAAGTTAACGTAATTAAAAATTAGAAATACGCCGGTAACGTACGAAGCGTATAAAGCTATTTTGGTTTTTATAACTTTTATTATTAGTTTATTAAGGATTATAATCGCATCGCTCGATCCTTTACGATACTTACTGAGAAAGACGTGTTTTTTAACTTCGATAACGCTTGTAAGAACGCGTAAGAAACTCTCCGAGAAGCCTTTTAATCTGCACCGGTTCTTTATTATTACGACTCGGTAAAGCAGACGCAGCTGAAGACCGACTCTTTTAATAGAGTCGTTATTAGCGTATTATCTTAACTTTAAGAGAACGGTATTTTTTATCTTATAAGTTATTTTTCTAAGATTATAGTAAATCTCGAGCTTAATTACTCGATCTATAATAAAGAGATATTAGTAATCTTCCGGTTGTTTAAGTAATACCGCCCGGAATTATTAAGTACTTAAAAGAACGTTTACGTATATACGGATTACCGAGCTTTAAAGTATTTTATAATTATTAAGGATTTTACGGCTAAATAAGCACGTTAAGCCGAGTTTTTCGCGGAATTTTATTTTACGATTATATATTATATCGAAATTATAAATACTCTTACTAATACTCTCTCCCGAAGAGATCAAGACCTTATAATAACGGAGGCTCGTAAGCGAGTTATTCGTAATCAGTAACTTATTACAGACGATAAGATCGACCCTTTAGTTACCGCTGACTTCCAGCTAATAGCCGTCGACTCCTTTAAGCCGTCGCGACTGCCTAATCGAGAAACACGCTAAGCGGGGTTTCCTAAATAAATAGCTGAATTAGTAAATAAAACACTTCTAAGAAAAAAACGTCCTTTAGCCGAAGCCGCTTAGCTAGAATATTTAAATATACCTCTCCTTTACGAAATTACTTTTTATTCGATAATAGCGTAAAGCGCTTAATTGGAAATCCTAAGATAATGTATACGGAGCGGTCGTACGGCCGCTACTTTAACTACTTCTTTAGCTCCCGTAAAAGTAAATTAAAAAGTAGACCAAGAAATAAACCAAGAGGTAAACTAAGAGGCAGAGCACGCTCTAAATCAAGATCACGTGTTAATCGACTTAAGAGCATTTACCTTAGATAAGCTAAACCTTAATTTTATAATTACTTATAATATCGCCGAATACGACGTAATCGACTAAGTGCTTAAAATTAATAAAGAGTCTCCTTTATTAAAGCTTTTTTAATAAAGAGCCCGCGAGAACGACTTAAATTACGAATTGTCTAACGGTAAGCTTCTTTTCCAGGAACGTTTAAAAGTGCTTATAAAACCGCCGGAGCTTCGCACGTCGCTATTACGGCATATATACTCGCAACCTTTAATCGCTTATACCGGAATCAGGAAAATGAAAATATTATTAAGTAGCAAATACTATTAAAATGGCCTTTCTATTAACGTAAGCTATTACGTCGCAAATTACAGTTACTTTAGATAAAAGGCTAAAAGAGATAAAATACCTGGTTTCTTATATTTTTTACTTATCTCCGCTCGGTCGTATTAATACCTTACGATAGATTTTACAAAATTATTATTAAATAAAAATAGTTATAATTTTATTATAATAATTATAAACCGCTTGTTTAAGAAACCGGTCTTTATACTTTACTACGATATAATTATAGCTAAAGGAATAACTATTTTCTTTCTCGTTTATTAAACTCGTTACTTCGATATGCCGGATTTAATTCTTTCAGACCGCGGATTGTAATTCGTTTTTTCTTTTTAAAAAGAATACTGCCGTATCTTTAGCATTAAAGTAAAACTAATAACGGCATATAATTCTAACGTCGACGGCTAAACCGAAGTAATAAACTAATATATTAAGTAATAGTTCCGCTTTTTCTGCTATTATTATTAAGATAATTAAAATAACTTCTTATTTATTATGAATATCGCGCAGCTTATTTTACTTCACGAGTCTTTTAGTAACCTTACGCTTTTCCGGCTGCTTAACGGCGTAGAGCCGAGGACCTCTTAGGACTTAATAAACCTAGAATTACTTATTACGGCAACGGAGAAGCTTAACCGCGAAGAGGCTTTATAGGTCGCCTTACGTATAAAAGAAGTTATAAAAGTTGCATAATCGTCGCTAAAGGCTTAATAAGAGAAAATAGAACGCTTAGCTAATCGTAATCGACGCGCTGTCGATTAGGACGTTAGCGACTTAATATTAGTCGACACTCGGAACTGGAATATCGATCGGCCCTTAAAGAAGCTATCCGACAAGTAGTACGGCCTTGTTAAGGTAATCGCTAAAGAAGGAGAGAATTAGAGGATTAAGCTCTTAGAGAACTAGTTAATTTACCTTATCTTTTACTTACACTCGCTCCGCAAATACGTTAATAACCCTTTGCCTGGATAAGCTAAGGTTACGCCGGCACTTATTCAGCTCTTACTTAAGCAAGACGAGTAAGAAATTGAAGGTATTCTTAGCTCTAAGGTCGTGCGGAATAAGTTATTCTACTGTATTAAATGATTAGGCGCCGACGAAGATCTGGAATAGTACTTATGCTCGGATGCTATAACGGCTCCGCATATAATTAGACGATTCCACCTCGAGCATCTTAACGCTAAAGGCCCGCTAAGAGCTCTTCTTAAATAGCTAAAGGCTTATAATACTAGTGTTAACGATTATAACGACTTAAAGAACGATACGGTTATAGTTATAATTACGCGGACGCAGTTCTTTAAAAGGGAGGGGTAATATTATAATTCTTAGCGCCTCGTATTCTAACCGAGTGAGCTCGGTATTACTCGTAGTATCGCCTTAGTATAGTAATTATGGCGCTAGGCCTAATCGGGAAAGGCTAAGGGGACCCTTTATGTATTTATACTAGAGCTCCCTCTTATAAAGAGCTCTCCTTTTCTCTTTATCTTTTCTTCTTAATTCTAAGCGTAGCTTTAGGTCCAAATACAAAGCTATCCCTTGCACCGTATTAACCTCTAGCCAGCCGTAACAATAAGCTGCTTATTAAATCTATTATAACTACCTCTTTACGTATAGGAATTACTTAGAATACTTATACTTAGCGCATGCCTTTTATATAAAATAATAAAATCGTCGCAGGGTTACCGATTTATAAAGAAATAAGTAAAGTAGTATATACTTATTAGCGTGTTCGAATACGCTAGCCTAAGTATTACCTCTCGCCGCGCCAGCGTTTACTTATTTATTAATTCGGCCTCCTCTTATTTATTTTAATCGTTTAAAATTACCCTTACCTCCTTTATACTTATTAACGTGAAAAAATGCTTTTCTCTTAAACCCTTTTCTCTTAATAAAAGCGCCGTACTTATTGATGCATTATCTTAAAGTAATCTAAAAGCGAAGCCCTTATTATCTCGTCGAACATGCTTTCTCTTATAATTACGTAAATTATATAAAAGGAATAGCTTATTTATATCTCCTTTTTATTATGCCCGCCATAAGGAACTAGCTCTTCTAACGCTCTTCAGAAATATCCATTAATAATAGCACACTGCATTAACCTCTTAATAAGCGCTGCTTAGTTGCAATCCTAAGTTAATATAAGAAAAGTATAGTAATGATATCTGCGTAGCGGCATTAAGGCAGTAGGCAAATATTATTATCTGATATACGCTAGCCAAGCCCTGATATATTCCATAAGTTATAAGAGATTTATATAAATTCTATAATAATCTTTTCTATATCTTTACTATATCTTTAAAATCAAAAATAAGCTACTAAAAACACTTATAACTAATTCGACGAAACTTGCGTAAGTTAAACACTCCTTTGTCGTTTTTAATCTTATTTAGTACTAAAAACGTTAGAGTTTCACCGTCTTCCTTGATTAAAACTTAAAGCTATAAATATTAAACGGAAATTAATTCCGTTAATAAAAAATCTTAATTTTTATTTAAATAAATAACGAAAGTATTATTATCATGGGATATTTCGGTGCTTTCTTCGTAAAGTCTTCTTCTATATTAATCGTATTAAAAATAAATTTTCTTTAAAAGACCTTAAAAGACTAGTTTCGTTAAGAAAATATTAAAATTTAAAGGACTTTATTTTTAGTGGACTTAAACGTCGAGAACCTTAATAATAATATATTTAAATAGCTTCGGTTTATTTAAATCCTTTTATTTTAATGAAATTTTAAGTCAGTTAAGTAAAGTTGCCTTTATTTCAAAAAATATCAATTCCCGTCTATTTACGTAAAGCGCTTTATGTTTTATTAAAAGTATTATTCTCACTTTATAAAACATCGTTATTCTGAGATTCAGCTTCCTCTTATAAAAATTCGGGGCTAATATCTTTATCTTTATTTCGTTGTTTTAAAAAATAATTTCTCGAAGAGCCGCTATCGTTCTAAACTTTAATACTTATAAAGTTCAATATTTTATAATCTTTAATAAACATTTAACTCTATATAAGTATATTAAAAATATTCAAGCGTTAAGAATTAATAAAACCGAACTTTATCTTTATTTTACCCGTATATTAGGTAAGATTTTTTGAGAGTACTTCTTTTTAGAAATTAATAATTAAGATTAAACTCGTTATTTCTTAATATTTTTTAATAACTTTAATTAACGCGAGTAATCGATTTAGCGATTAAGTAAAATTCCTCCCGGTAAAGTCTTAGATCTATAACTACTATAAATTAAGGCTATGTATTTAAAGAAATCTTAAACAATTAAGTTTTCGAATCTTAAGCAAATTTAGCGCTATATTATGATCGATAAAACCGTCTTCGGAATAGAGTTTAATATTATATTACTAATAAAATTAATTCGTATCACAATAAAGGACTCGAATAAGTAATACTAATTCCTAAAAGATCTAGACTCAGGTATTAAAGCACGAGTTAAACATATTTGCCGAATAGGCAGTTAATGCCTTAATAATTAACTATGATTTATTTTAAAGCCGGATATAAGTCGGAGGTTTCCGCCGATAAAGAGCGCAGCTACTATTATAATTAAGAGAATTAAGGGCGGCTATATTAAAATAATTACCTTTATAAATATTACTTGTCCGGGCAGCTTCTTAATGCTAATCCTCTTCGTTGTCCTAAACTATACATAAGTTGTCTATTTAAATATAAGAAACGCTGATGGCTAAAGAAATTCTTATTATATTTTTAAATATCTTAAGTAAGTAATATATTATTACGCCTTCGTTATATATTTATTTAGTTTCTTTTATCGTTTAAATGAACTTTTCGTCTTATTCTAATCTCTATCGGTGGCTTAAAGTCGTGTATTCAATATAAGTAAAGGCTATTTCTATTATATATACTAGTCGCGGGAAGCACTTTCCGTTTTCTTCTTATAAAAAAAATCAGTTATATTAGGAGTTAACGATTATATTTATTATGATTATCATCATAGTCTTATAGCTAATCTTCGAGCACTAATGATTAGTCCTTAAACCTAATACGTTTTTTCATAGCTTAAATTTCTCTATCCCGGATCGGACCTATTTTATAATTAATATTTATATTATATATAAACCTAAAAACTGAAAATAAGTTAATTCCTAACTCTTTTTTAATTAAAAAGTAAAAATATAAGTTATTAAGATACTCTTTAATCTTAACCTTTTTTACTATGATTTCTGCCGACTTTATAATAAAATTAAACTAAAAGCGATTAGACCCTCGAAAAGTATTAATTTCATAACTATTAAAAGGAATATCTAAAAAGGTAGCTTAACTCTCTCGCTAAACTCTTAATGCTTTTAGGTAAATATTTATCGCCTTTAACAAATCTGCGCAAATTAAATATATTCTTGCGGAATCTTTGGTCCACCTCAGGGGCCAGCATCTAAGAGTAGCTAGCATGGCAGCATGGAATCTTCATCCATACAAATCCTTTCCTCAGTGGCCGATGTTATCTGCAGATAGCTGTTAGATACGTATCCCACCATGTCGAACACAATACCACTTCTGAACGGGAGAATCACGCTGGACCGAGCCCTGAACAATGACGACAACATACTCAATTAAATCGGATATCCTCGACAAAGACAAGAATTCTTCAGTTACTTATTCGCTCACAAGGCCGAGATTGAAGCTATTGTCTCATTCCACCTCGGTGCAGAGAAGTGCCGAGTTAGTGATGTCCAGACCTGGTTATCTAGCGGCTACGACGTTTGTATACCTGTCTACATTAGCCCACCCTCCAATGTGCGTTCAGTGCTCGTGAGGATTCCGCTGCCTTATAAAGTTGGGGAAGCAAAGTCGCCAGGCAATGTGGATGAGAAGCTTCGTTGCGAGGTTGCTTCGTATCTATGGATTCAAGAAAATTGCCCCGACGTGTCAATACCATATCTATTTGGTTTTGGGTTTTCTAATGGCCAGACTATACGTTCCATCGAACCTGTTTCCATTTCCATTTGGATGTCTGCTAACCATCTAGCATGTTAGTTCACGGCTCCAGAACAAACATCTCTCTTCATTAGGTCAATGTGGTGTGTAAAAAGGACGCTACTTTCCTGGCTTCGATTTCCAACTCTATGCCGGTACATTAACCGAAGACATCAGGACGCCCTGGGTACCGGCTCTATTATCATTAGTAGGGTTGCACAGGGGAAATGCTATCCAACACCTGGGAGACCTTCCGCCACGACAAGACTCGCCGTTCGAACCTTTTCCATGGCTTGGCTCGGATCATCCTATCGCTGAACAAATCCCCTTTGGCAGCTATTGGGTCTCTGACCCTCAATGATCAAGGCTTTACAACCTTGGCCAACCGTCCTTTGACCCTACAAATTCAATCCTTGGAGAATGAAGGCATCCCAACAACTATCGGCAGAGGTTCTACTTATTCAGCTGTGGAACCTTACCTTCTTGATCTTTTGAGTTGTCATGACAATCGCATTTCCTTTCAGCCAAATGCTATCCATGACCAAGATGACGGCGAGCAGCAAATGGCCGCTCTGACTATGATGCGTGCAGTCCTTCATCACTTTTGTCCGCGCGATTCTCGTTACAGGCCTTTTGTTTTCATTTTTACGGATCTTCATCAGAGTAACATTTTTGTCGATAATAACTGGCATATTACCTCGCTAATCGACTTGGAATGGTCATGCTCCCTGCCGATTCAACTACAATGCCCTCCATACTGGCTTTCTGGGCGGGCTATAGATCAGATGGAACTAGGTGAACATCTCGAGGCATTTCATCAACTCGTTTTAGAATACCTAGAAGCTTTCGAACAAGAAGAGAGGGATATAGCCGGAAAGGGGTTACATCAAGCACCAATACTAAGGAAGTGTTGGGAGAGTGGAAGCTTTTGGTACTTTCATGCGATAAATAGTCCAAAAGGACTGTGTCGAGTCTTTACCGAGCATATCCAGCGACTCTTTTGTCCACCACACTGCGAAATGCGAATTTTTGATCAAGTTGTGGCTCCGTACTGGCGTGTTGGTGCAGCAGAGGAGATCAAGAGGAAGATTGAAGAAGAGGAAAGGTACAAGCACCAGTTGAAAGAAGTGTTCAGTGCGGAGGTGACTCTCCTAAACGCATAACCTCAGCTCGCGTCACTCAACGGGACAGATACAATCATGGCCGTGCAAAGCAGGAGATAGCGGGTCTAGGGGCGCAAGATACGCAAAATAATTTAGTAGGTTTGTAGGGAATATTTGTAATTGTATGTCTTGTTCAACTCCATATTGGGGCTGAATGAAATCCATTAGTTGGGGGAACTGAATGTCATTCTTTCGTCTGGATATCTCCGAAAACAATATTATTGTTATCGAAGCTATTGTGAGTTGGACTTGGCAAAGGAACTGAGCTACGTGAGTGGGGTTGATCGATGCGTAGCAATATTCTGGAAAAGCCATACGCGACAGCATATTGAGGGGTGCGCACAATGCACCATTCTACGTGGCTGGCTGGTCTAAGTTACCTCAAACCTGTCTGTAGAGGGTACCTAAAGTAGCAAGTCTATTCCATGTTCTATTTCTCTTGGTACAGACTTTCAGTGAAAGGTAAGCCAAAGCAAAGTAGAACCTTGGGGTTTTATTGTACATCCCCCGTTATCATCATGATGTCGAATCACCTCCTCCAGCGAGCGAGACAGCGAATGTCAAAAACTATTCGGTGTCCAATTATATTCTACTCGAGATACCTTGAATTCGCGCTCGCTAATGGCGAGGGCTTCGCAAGCCATTTTATTCCTGATTCCCAGCCCCACAGCGATCGATTACCCCGCAATTACTTTGGTGGTGGGAGGGACGAATATTAATCAAATACCTAAACAATTAAGGAATGTAATCAAATGGTGATACGAATAAACGATTGGTGAGTTCCGTAGGTAAGCAATCCCTAATAATAGGATGAACTGACTAGTGGTGGAACCGTGTGGTGGAAGGAATGGATGTTAGGCTGCTAGCTACTGTAGTATGATAAATAGGCTAACTAACTGGCCAAACCGGCCAGCTGGGAACGTTCTGGCATGTTTTGAAGACAATTTACTAAACACAAGTTCACGTCTTCTTATTGAACTTGTAGAAACATTTTGGGAACGTTTCTATAACGCTTCCAAATGGGTTAGGATTAGTCCGGGGGGCGAGTCGCCCGCATTGGGAACACCTCAGAAACGTTTTAGTAACGGTACAGAAATATAATTCTTGGTTCAATTGTTAATATAGACGGGGAAGAAAAGAAATGTGAAAGAATATTTGATGCCTTGAAGATTGCAACAGGCCAGAGGGGACGCCAAGCAGGCTAGCTAGTTCAACAGTTTCACTTCAGCTGCGGCTGAAAACCCGAAAGCACAACGATAATAGATTGTCCACTCCCTTAAGATAGTACTGTTTGTTCCCTTCCAAACCATGAGTGGGTTTTGTTAACAAAAATTCTACTTACCCACCATGGCTCAAAGAAATCGAGTCCGCAAAACAACCACAGCCCTATTCACACAGTTTCCTGCAAACGGGCGAATTCCCTTCAAGCAAATTCTACAAGCGACTTGGGTTGCAACGTTTGCTCTCTTTATCGGAATCTGCTTTGTCCTTGCAGTCGCCTTTTCCGCAGATGGAAAGCCCACGAGTAGCAACAAGTGGTATGAATACACTCCGACTTTTATTGCTTTGGGAGCAGTCGTACTTCGAGGTTCGGTCGCTGCTTTACTCGGGATTACGCTTTATCAAAACCTGTGGCAGAATGTTGCCGCGCCGGCCAAGGATAACGAGGAGCCGCGCGTTGAGACAGGAGGGGAGGGAGGCATCTCGATAAAGAGGGTTGAGTCGCTGCACTTGGCTTCGCGTTTGGCGGTCGGCATGTTAGCCTATCCGTTGTTCAGGGCTGGCTGGATAATTGGTTTTCTGGGACTTGCCGTCACCTCTGCTGTCCAGCCTGTTCTGCAGTCCGCCATTACTGTCAGGCAAGAGAGGCAGATCGTTCCTATGGGTTTACCGATATATCACCCTCAATTCAACGGGTCGCTTGCCCAAAGCGACACAGCAGCAATGAATGCAGCGGGTCCGACGACAATATCGAGGAGGTCTGCAGTCGCAGCTCTGATGGGAGAGAAAAGCGGACTTCGTTACACAGATGCCAATGTTACTGGTATTGCAAATTTTGGCCCTGTCAACTACCTCGACGTTAGCTGTAACATTGAAGCTGTCCCTGGAAACAAATCCAATCTAAACGGCTGGGACCTATACAATTTCACCTACCGATATCCAGATGCGGAACACGTTTCGGATGATCCGAGGTTTGATTTGACCCAATTCCGAGAAGTATCCAATATCTCGGTCCTGGATAACGGAGTTGAAATTTCGTTGACTGCCAAATCAAAGGTAGAAGTGCAAGCCGTCATCTTCAATAATACACACTACCTTAGGCACCTATGCATGGTTCAAACCGCGATTGGGAGCTGTGCCACCCATATTACGACCGGTACTGGAAGCATGGGCGACCTTGTCTGCCTGAGAGATCAGTTTATTGATGTCGATAGCGACCTCGAGAAGGCAGGTTCATTCTATGGACCAGCTGGTGGAGTGATATCTCTATTCGGCTCTTTTTTGGAAGTATTTGTCGGGAAAGCGGTGCTCAGTATACGTGGCAGACTTAACCCTGGTCAATCTCTATTTGTGATGGGAACTCTGGTCGCGGATACAGATAAAACGCTTATCATGCCGTCAGATCTCTTGTCACATATGCAGCGAGTGCTCTGGGTCACGCCTTTGCTCGCAAAATTCGGTACTCCAGAACAAGAAGCACTAAACGTCACAATGTCCGTCTTGGATGAGCGTAACGTAGTTGTCTACAAAATCGACAAGCCGCGAATCATCGTCACAGTTGCCGTCCTCCTTGTCATCGGTCTCGGATGTTTGGTCTATCTATCACTTTGCAATAGCGGAGCTTGCGGACGTCTCACAAGGGACAGCTTGGTTCATTCCCTTACAGTGGCGGGCCCAAATGGCCCTGCGATCAAGGGGGCGTGTTTGGCTTCTTTGGACGAGATATTGGATCAAGCGGGAGGTGAGAAACTCAAGTTTGGTGTGCTTCTAGAGGCGACGGGCTCGGTAAACGGACATCTTGGGTTTGCAGAGCAGCCTCTCGCTCCAGGATCTCACGAGAGTTCACCAGTTACAACTGTGGGAAAGCCGGTGCCAGGGAGGTGGTATGGGGGTGAAGGTGGCCTTAGATCGCTAACCTTAAGAAAGCCGACGAACACCTGACGACGATTTAAGGAAAGTTTAGGGCGCCACTTGCAGATAATTATAGCATGAGGTAGCAGGCTAGTAGCGAGAGTCTTTCAAATTGCAATATCTTCACTGCTACCAATCTTGCAACCTGTCTGGAGAGCCCCCCAAGATTTTGGCCCCCCACCTTGAGACAGTATTGTGATCTGATGTTAAGCTTGCGCTCACATCACGATGTTCTGTAGACAAGTTTTATTTCACTTAAAAAAAATTAGCGCAATTGACTATGCCCACCTTTACTTCAACTTTATCTATTTTATGTTTACCTTGAATTCGCGGTGTTTATAAAATAAGCGAAATCAAGGATTTTGAAGAATTCGCGCCAGCGAGGCTGACTTGCAGCAGCGCCACATTTACAGGTTTTTACATTTGTCTACGCCATATCTTTAAATGCGACTCAAACAACTTTTTGAAAAAGGGAAACATAATATTCAAATGGGCATAATTAATTCGATTTATCGCACGTCTCTTGTGATGTTTTAATACTGAAATTTTGTGTTCGGTGGTTGAGCTCTTGCTCAGCCCCATCTTGGCGTGGCTAGTTGTGACAGCTGAGAAGCCAGGCAGGCCTGGTGGTGGCTTTGCAGCACCCTCCCAGCCTCCAGCCAGCGAGGCAGCAAGCAACCTTCACCATTAATTACTCTTTCAACTTCCCCTTCTCGATTTCTATTCGGAAAGCGGACTTACTTTGCTATCTCGTTCTGCTCTCACGTCCCATCATACAAATCCTTCCGCACGTGCAATCTTTCTTGCTGCTGTGGCCTTGGAAGGCTGAGAGTCCTTCCAGGTTGTCTTCGTCCTGTGTAGTACCAAACAGTCCCCTTCAAATACACCAACTCTCCTTGACCCTGATTAGAATCACCGACCTCACGCTCCAGCATGTCCCAATCAGGACAATCTCAGCCATCCTTCGACACTCTGCCTGGTGAAATCCGCAACCAGGTATTCGCCCTTTGCATCCGGCACGCCCTCTCCCACCCCAATGCCGGCAAACCAAAATGGCCTGACACAAGACTACCATTCTCCCAATGGCACCCTCCACCCCGGAAATGGTTGACAGCCGCAGTCTACTCCCCCTCCAGCGATACAGGTTATCTAAAGCTGCGCGGAATCGGACCACTTCCTGTTCTTCTCGTCAATAAGCAGACCTACGCTGAAGTCTCCTCTCTAGTCTTTGCTCTCGTCGACTCAGTCGCAATCGGAGCTTTCATGCCGCAGTATCTAGACGACAATCCCATTCAGAGGTGGATGTCTGCATACAACCTCGTCGAAGAACGACCAGATCTGCAAAAATTGGCAAAACACGCAAATATCATCCTTCCTAGAACACGAGGTGAACTTCTGATCCGAGCCTACGAATCGTGCAGAGGAATACATCGCCCCCAAACGCCAAGAAAAAATAATGCGTGGCCCATTATTCCTTCCCTTCACAAGTTCTTGGACAAGTTCGAGAGTCTTGAAAGCTTGACAATCGTTCTCATCGCCGACACGCAGGAAGCACCGGATTTCAAGACTTTTTTGCCGTTATGGAGGAAATTTGGCGATCGATTGACGGTGAAATTTGAGGAACGAGCTATCGAGAGGCATATTCATTCTTTCCATACCTATGATCAGTTCTCTTGTTCTTGGAAAGAGGCGTGGGAAAGGTGCTTGGCGGAGCGGAGGAATGAAAGTTGATTTTGAACAACACCGAAAAGCGGTTCTACTGGGTAAACCAATAGAATGGACACGCTTAGTGTTGTCAGTTCATGTATCCCAGACCGACACTTCCGTCTATTCGAATCACTATCATCTCCCAAGTTCTTTAGCTTCCACCAAATCTGTATGTTTTCCACTTCCTTCTTCATTCAACTGTCGTTGTAAAGTAATAATCCCATGTCCTTCCTCTCAATGCCACCCCTCCCTCCCCAATTCAAAATGAATGCCAAATCTCCAAAACCAACACTTCAAATCCCACTTCTGCCCACACTCCTCACCGACCCCATTCCAAAGGTTCTCAAACTCTCTGCATTATGCTCCTAGATATCGACTTCAAGTTTCGTCGTTCTCTTCACATTCGCACCCTTCCTCTACTCAGCGTCCAAATGTCCCGTCATCCTCCCCGTCCACATCACGCCAAGTTCATCTCTTAATAGCCCCTTCATAAATGTCCTAAGCAACATCTTCCGCTCGTCAGGTGCCAAAACATGAATCAAATGCGTCACAGCAAGCACATCAATCTTGCCCTCCAATCCCGCCAAGTTCCTTCCTCCCTCCAAAATATCCACCTTGATAAATTGCTCTTTATGAATGAGATTCTCGTCGAGGAAAAGTTTATGCCTACACTCAAAATATTCTCCTCTCAGATTTGTGCCATAGACAGAAGAAGGCGGTGCACCTCTTTTGTAATTATTATACTATACAAGTTAAGGATATAATACTTAATAATCCTCAAGTTGTTAAAGAAAAGAACCTCGGCTAATATCAAGTGAAGAAACAACGAATTAAGCACCACATAACCATATCGTAATAATAACCTTTATTATCTTTATCAAATATTATACCTTCAAGCTTTGCTTATAACACTTAATTTACAAAACAGCTTTCAAACCTCAATTATAAAAAGGAGGCTTCGAGTCCACCACTTCATAAAGTATCATTGGTATTAAACATCAGTCTCCTCTCACATGAATTAACTCCCAGACTTCTATAACACCCCTACTTAATAATCCCCGCTAGCCATCTCGTGCCTCTGCGCAGCAGGATAAGCTCCCAACTCCGCAGGCCTCCTCGTATCGTTTAGCTCCTTCGCCGTGAGCGGTTTGTCCGCAGCAACCTTACTCGCTTCCTCGGCTCGAGTAGCGGCACGTTTGCCTCGCCGAAATATATATAGGCCAAGAAGCGCGAGGATAGCTATACCACCTGCGGCGGCACCGACACCGATGCCTGCTTTGGCGCCCGTACTGAGACTGCTACCTGTTGATGGAGTTTGGGTGTTGATGGGAGTGCTGCTCGTAGTTGTAGCCGGAGGGAGAGAAGTACTGGATGCTTGGCTGCTTGACTGTGTTGATGAGGATGTCGTTGATATCGATGTCGAGGAAGAGGTGACAGCTTGACGACTCAAATCGATGGTGAAGAACGATTCTGCTTGCGAAAAGATTGAGTCGTTGGCCGTGAGAACGATTTCGAGATCATAGAAAGGATACACGGGAAGTATGGTTGGGATAGTCCAGTTGAAGCTCCCTACGTTGCGGTGGATGCCAGCTGTGTTTTGATCAACGACACATTCATCCACAATTTCTTGGGGCTCCCTTACTCGCAATATCCGGGGCGATCGTTACGTTTGACTCGCCGCCGAGGAGTCTAATAGAGACCACACCAGAGGGACCGCTGTTGCCTGGCACCCAGGTTATGTTCATTGATGACCCTGCAGTGAAGTTGGATCTCACGGAGCCATTATACGGCGGTGGGCTCGTGAAAGTGATGAAGTCTGGCGTTTCCACATTGTCTGCGCACACCAAAAGTGTTCGCGCAAGCAGCTGAAATGCTATTGCACTATATGTTAGCATCGTTGCATGATAGAAGACAACATCAACAGAAAAACGCGGAACCCCGAAAGTGCGCTCTCTCTCATATATAAGCTCAACCGTTCGCAGGGTTATCATTGGAGGGTAGCATCTAGACTATCTAGAGACCTATTTCAGGTTCAGGTCTTCATGGGGTACCGTGTCGCATCATGAATGGTGGTCAATTGTTCATGGACATGATTCGCTGTCTGAACGCCTGGCCACGAAATTTCCCGCTTCGAGAAAGGCGACGATGCGAGTCTTCGGGATAGGAGTCGGAGTCGGAGAATCGCGAACGAGATTTGGAATTCGAGGGCTTACGCCAATTGAAAGCTTTTGCTGACAGAACGAGAGGGAGCATGAAAAGTCAAACTCAATATCATTGAGGGCTTATGAAACTCTCGCATTTCTTTCACTTGGGAGGGCTGTCGTAGAGACGCTGCGGGACAGGTAGAATTGCGACTAGCTTGAAAATTTCGAGCAGGATCTAGGTCGATGGGGACAGCTTTGCAAAGATGCGGCGGATCTTGAAGCCTATCCCATCAACCGCCATCGCTTGCGACTTTTAGCGCCAAACAGTAGAGGGGCTGCATCAAGCGGAATACGTCGAATCTGCTAAAGAAAATTACATGATTAAATTCCACGGCATCGAAACACTAAGACATACTATTATAATCAACTATAAGAGCAGAAAGAATAGTGGTTGTGCTGCTTGATAGAAAGTATCTTCAATAAGCGAGGACAAAACGACGCTAAAAGTCGTTTACGGCGGTCGATGGGATAAAGATGCATCGAATTTGATGTGGGGTGTTGTGAATAACGAATACACCTCAAGAGAACAAGGACGTATAAATAAGGATACCCTGATCCGCTTCCAGGAACTCGCATCAACTCTGGTCGGCTACGCAAATAATCTGTTCGGTGCAGAAGAATTTAATGACAGGAGGTTAGCCTAACATCGCACCCCACCATTCCGCCCACCTCGCTTAACTCACCGCTATATCTACTTACTAACTTAATTACTCCTTAATTGTTTAACTAATTTTTTTTAAAATTTAGAATGCGATTTGTTCTTATTATAAAGCTTTAATATATCGAGTAAGATATTATATATGCGCTTATAGAAATCGCAAACAGTAAGTTATTACGAAAGGCATCGCTGTTACGGACATCCCAAACGAATGCCAAGCCAGGAAGGAATGTTCCAAGGGATCAGCATAGTCCTAGGAACTAAGTAGTCCTTAAGAAGGCGGCTCCCTGTAACATAGCAAGCACTTACTTATACGTAATATTATAATAAAATATAATCACGGGCTATATAATCACGTAATAAATCCCTAAATCCTTAGATTTCTTAAGATATAAAAAGATCTAAAGGATTTAAAAGATTTAATCGAAAGTTTTATATAAAACTAATATATTTACTATTAAATAAGAGCTTCGTGCTTAACTGAAAATAACATCTTATTTATATTAATTATTATTTTTCCTCGTACATAATATACTTACTTTTTAATTATTAAAATTAATATAAACCCTTGTATTTATACCGAATAAATATACGGACCGTAATACTTAAACACTTTTTTAACAGAAGTATCGACTTACGTATATTATATTACCTTTTATTACTAAAGAATAAGTACTTAGCTTAAGAAGTAATATTATCGGTATACTTTTATTATTAGTTCTTCAGGAAAAAGAGCGAAGTATTATTAACGACGATGTGAGAATAGGCGAGCCAATCAGAATGAGGAAGCGCAGTAAGTGAGGACACGTGATCAAAGAGAGAGAATTGCTTGCTTGCTTAAAGAGCTAGAAGAGCTCTTCGGTAGTTATATACAAAATAATAGCTTCTCTAAAAGCTTCTACGACTACGTAACTGATTACGTAACTTATACGAGCTACGTAATTAAATACGAGCGTAATTTCCCTGAATACGAAGGTAATTTCCGGGCCGCGTAAGCAGTAGAAACCCCTTCGGCTATTCTAGGGTAGAATCGGCACGAGTTACCGAAGTGAAATCCAACAAGCTTATATATATGAAGTATTATTAAATACTTTAAAAGACTTTAATATTAAATATAATATTAAAAAGTAAGTTTTAATACGTATTATTTAAATTATTTTTACTAAGTTTATATAATATTACTCGAGATAACGCGTCTTTTAATAATACCTTAATATCAAGCTTTATTAAAGCTTACGATTTAAAAGCTATGAAATTTTAAGGAGATATAGCTTATTGCACGCACGTACTTAATATAGTTACACAAGAGATAATAAGCTTTATTATTAAAGCTAAAGATTTTATAAAAGAATTAAACGCTATTAAAGCTATTAAAGAAGAAGAAGAGATTTAAAAGAAAGGAATATATTTATAAGTAAGTTTATATTGTGGAGGGGAAAACAATAAGCACACAATAAGAGGGTAGTAAAGTAAGTGCCGGAGGGTAAACGTAGGAAATACTCATTTAACGAATATTAAAGATATTACATATTTAAGGAGTACAATTTGTTAAGGGAGGGGAGAGGTATAGTTTAAATAAAAAGGAAAAGTTGTAGTAGTAAAAATCGTTGTTGTCCTTAAAGGATGTTGCCCTAGAGGCTATCTTAAATACAGCAAGATGCAGCTCAATCACGTGACAAATAGGCCTCTGAAGTCAACCCCACCACAATATATCTTAATATTATTAAATATAAATATTAATTAATTAAAAAAGGTCTTAATAATATATACTCTTTATGGAAACGAATTCGACTTATTATAATAGCTTTTAAATATAGCTATAATAATAAACAATCTCTATTAGCTCAAATTAAAGCTTTGAATATAATACAATTTCAAATGCCTTAATTAAGTAATAATTATTAATTTATTTTTAATAAACTTATTAATTAATTATAAATACTACAACTCGATGGTTTTAACTTATAATATGCTCAACAACTTTTTAATTCTTTATTACCATATTAATATTATTATGTAAAACTCTAATAATAAGGCTTTTAAGAATAAAAAGTTATTAATTTCGGAAGAAGAAATAATATACTTGAAAAATACTTTATTAATACTTAAGGTATTTGTTAAGGCTACTAATAAGCTTCAAGCCGATAAATATCCTACAATATATTACACGGTTCTAATGCTATATAATATTTATATATAATTAAAAAGAATTAAAGAGGAATTAATAATAAGTTATATTTTATTAATTTTATTAATATATATATTAATATTTATAGGAATTTCCGCCTCTTATTAAAGCTATTAATTTAGGCGTAGCTAAGCTACGTAAATATTATCCGAAAAATCAATAGTTAAATTCGAGCGCTCGAACTAAGACTTTATATATAAGTCATTATTAAATCCTCGAATCAAAAAAGAAAGATTAATAAGCTTAAGCTTAAGTCGAGAACAAATTATCGATATTTTAAAAGTATTAAAAGCAGAATATATTTCGTAATATTTCTTACTTATATAATATTATATTAATATTTATAATAAGGAAAAAAGAAACTATTATATTAAGTTACCTGCTTTACCTAGAGCTAATAACCTTAATATATATAACGAAAACGATAATAATATATATATTAATGAATCTAAAGACGAAGATTTAGACGAATTACAAGCTTATTTAAGCGAAAAAAGGCAAAATAAACAAGTAAGTTATTTATAATAATATATATTTATGAAATTTTATTAATATTATAATAGATTTTACCTTTAGGTTATTAAGAGCTTAATAGCTCTAATTACCCGATATTAACTATAATAGCTAGACTCTATTTAGCTATTCCAGCTACTAGTGCTTCTAGTGAAAGATTCTTTTCACAAGGGGCTTTAATTATTAATAAATTAAGGAATAAGTTAAAAGAAAATACATTTAATATAATAATATATTTAAGAAGTTAGGGTACTATTATAGAAGTAGAAGAAGAAAAAAAGGCTAATAAAGAGCCTAATACAGATATAAAGGAAGCGGAGTTTATGTATTAATAGTATAAGTTAATTGAGTTTGTTATAATAAACAAATACAGAATTAAAAAAAATTAAGTAAGAATTTAAGTAAGAATTCAAGTAAGAATTTAAGTAAAAAATTAAGTAAAAATTAAGTAACTTAATTTTTTCTCCCCACCCTGCGTGTACTTATTTCTTATTATTTATTATTTATAAAAATTTATTAAAAAGGCAATTACTTAAGAGATTAAGTCTAGTATATCGATAAGTTCTTTATTTTCGTTAAGTTTTAAATTTAAAAATATCGGTTTTAAGAATATATAAGCTATTCCTTTTGTTTAAGTAAGCACTTAGTTCTTTTTATAATTATTATTTACGAAGTACGCGATATAACGATATAATAAGTTTTAGACTTATATTTCTTAAAGCTTTAAGTTATATCTTATACTATTCGAGAGCTTGTCGTGAAGATTTAGAATCTTTTCGATGTGAGTAGTATAAAATATATTTAAAATACTAAAGGTAAAAGGAGAACGGCATAAACTTCCGTAGCAGCGTGAGTTATTATTATTATTATTATTATTATTATTATTATTATTATTATTATTATTATTATTATTATTATTATTATTATTATCGGGCGGTTTATTAAGAAGTAAGATAAGAGCACTTCGTGCTTTTCTCTTATTACGACGAGTATTAGTGCGAGGCGTATTCTTAATTAAAGTTTATATAGAGTTATTCTTAATATTAAAGGTCACAGATCTTAAAAGTAGAGCTTTAATTAATATCTTTACTTATAGTTAATTAATTATACGTTATAAATATATTATTTGTGCTTATTGTGATGTAATAAGGTCTTGCGTAATACGCAATTCTTGTTATAGCGTATTTCCTTCTTTAGTATTCTTCTTAAGAGTATTTATATTACTTTTAAATATATTTTATATATTATTTGGCGTTGTCGTTATAAGAGAGCCGGCGAGAGGAATAGAAGAAGAGGTAGAGGATATATTTGCGTTTTTAGCGGGGGACTGGCTTATAATAGAAGGAGGTTAAGTCTTTAACTTAACTTTAACTCGTCGGGTAAGAGGGAGAGGTTCGGAAAATAGAGATTAATTAGTTCTTTAAGTTTGTACTTAGTATAAGCTTTCTTTATATTAAGTTGATTTCGTAGTAACTGATCCCAAAGGTATTCGTAAGGTAAGATATTTATTATCTTCTTAAACGGGTTAGTAAACAGTTATAAATAATATGACGCTTGCTTTATAAAAGACGGTAATTACGTGTAACTAGCAACTCATATTTTATGGCGGGAATATGAAGATATTAAATATCTCTTAGAATTTATAATTATAAAGGAAAGAAAATATAAAAAGAAGTAGGTTATATATAAAAGTAAGCTCCGCAGAGGCTCGATTAATCTCGGCATCTTCTCAGTTAGGAAGTGAATAGCCGAGACTGGAAATGAGGCTCTAGAAGCTCTAAACCGTCACTGCTTTAAAACTTTAAGTACTTAAAGGAAAATGTGTCTAAATAAAGATAGGTAAGTGTTAGGTGACTTATACCTTACCTTTAAAAGCAAATAATTATCTTGCTTAGTATTCTTAAATATTATCTTTTACTTTATTATTCTTTTTTATAATACTCCTGGAAAGGCTTTACGCGTCTTTTTATACTTTTTAATATTTATTATATCGTTTCTGCCGCTTAAACTTGCCATTTTAAATATTATATCCGAGTAAACTTTAGTTTTAATAAAATTAAATAATTCTTTTAAAATAAATCGGTTTATAATTTTTATTTTAAATAAATTCTCTACTCTTTTCCTTACGGTATAAAAACTGATTTACGCACTATCTTTTCGTCCATTAGTCTGCGAAGGATTTTTTAATCGAAAAAGCGTCTAATGACATCTTTCCTTTTAGATTGGAATATATACACCAATATATCTTTTACCAATCGTTACAAGTCATCTCCGAGACTCTACGACAAAACATTTATAAGCTGGATCATCCTAGTTCCTTTATTAATGACATTAAGCCGCCGAATCTAGATCCACTTATAGCTGTGCAATACTCTTATATTTATTAGGTTGAGCATTTCCTCTTGACCCTAGACCAAATTTCGGATTCCAAGAATAGATTATTAGATAATAGAGCCATTCTTACTTTCTTTCAATAGCATTTCCTCCATTAGCTTGAAGCATTAAGTCTGATCGGGAGATTGTCTGAAAGCATTAGCATAGTCGACGACTTGCTACAGGTAGCAAACGTAGGTTGCTTAAGAATATCAAGTACGTGTATTTACTAATATACTCTATTAGCTCAAGATAAGCACTAAACTTTCAACATTCCTTCATGATGTTTTATTCGTCGTTACTATTTAGTAATTAGCTCCTCACCTCTCCAACTCTACTCTTCTGCATTAATTTTTACTCCAATAGCAAGCGTTATTCAAAATACATTCTAGAAATATATACCGAATTGGATATTACAGCAACCGAAAGCAGAGGCTAATTAGAATGCCGTCCAGCAGACACTCGAGGGCCACAGCGGTTAGGTCAATTCAATAGCCTACGTCCACCCACAAGATGTCACCCTCAACGTTGCGGCAGATAGCTTGCTCTAGCGAACATTTCCAGCTGAGACGCTCTTGAACATCCAGAGCCTGTCGTCGAGCTTCTTGCGAGACAGCACTCAGAAAGCAACGAGATCCGCTGGGTCTCATTGCTTCCTCCGACGGATATCTAGAATGTAGAAGCTCTTGAGGGCTATAGCCGATAGATATGACTTGAGGGATCAACAAAACTTTGCGCCATATCATGCGACGCAGCTCTAGAGGAAGCTTGGGGAAGAGTGTGAAGACTACAGCCGGGGTTGTTGAAGATTTGATGGGCTCGGAAGATGCATTGACACTAGCGATTGTTGTTTTCGGTGCTGAGTGGTCTGTCTGCGAGGTGATGAGACCGGGGATGGATGCAACTGGCTCAGTTAGAAGTTGTACTGACGGAGGGGCGGAGCCCTGACCTTTTTGTAAAAGGGAAATTGTCCGAGCAATGGAAGTAAATTGCTCAGTGATGACGCTCCCTATAGGATCCGTGTTATCGGGAAGGGGGCGAGCAATCAGACTTGATGCCTTCTGCGCAAGATCCTGTTCATCTGCCCTCCACCACCTTGACGGTCAGCGGTACTAGCTGCCCTGTTACCAGCCCCGGAACTGTCACAATCCCAATCATCACTACCACTGCAGTTCCCGTCACCAGCAGCTACCCCACCACCGCATTTGTTGTGGTTTCACCCGTCCTACCTACCCAGCTTCCTACCCCATCTCCATCGGCACCGGCGTCACCTACAAGCCAACTTCCACCACTGCTCCTCCTCTTCAGGTCACCAATGCGGCCAAGAAGATTGAGCAAGGTGCCGGTGCTCTCGCAGTTGCTGGTCTTGTCGCCATGCTCTTGTGAGCGCATCTTTCCCTTGCTCAACTTATGATCACCATGACTTGATGAATAGTTGGTAATGGACGGATAGAAGCGGATGGGATATGGGACACGGTCATTCATTGCTCGCATCACTTGCTTGGAAGATTAGAAATATCAGGACATTTTGGAGTTCGATTTCATTACGATTCGCTCATAATTGCCCGCATCATAGATTCACCTTTCGAACATGACATTCGGACAACGAAGGCGCGTTGCGGAGGGCATATATGCTACGAAGATCACACAATAGAAAGGTAATATTTGCATCAATTCTCCCTTTTACTTCCGTTTGCCCGTGATATATTGTATCACATGCGGTGATTATTGCATCAATCAACGTGCAGATACCCTTATCCTCGCTCGTATTCGCTTCCTTGGCCGTCCTGTACCGCTGCAGGATTATTACCGCTGCATACTTTACTCGCGATAGATGTCGGTAACAATCGTTGGAGTCCTTGCTGCACTCAAATATTTAGACCTGGGAAAGAAGAAATCGATCCATCCATTTGATCGAAACATTATTGAGCACATTATATCTCGGGAAAATCGCTCTTGCCTATTTCTCCTCGACCCTCAACCTGTCGATCACAAAATTTAAGGCCTCTTCCATCATCGCCTTTCCATCTTTACCTCCCTTTTTTGCTGCGAGCGCCGCGGCTAAGAGTCCCCCCATAAGCTCCTGTTCAAGGCCTGCACTTTGATGGCACGTTTCCAAAATCTCGAGAACTCGACCAAAGTTGCACTTCTTGCGGTTCGTGGCATCCTCGAAACTGGAAATATGCCCCTTTTCGATATCCGCCACCAAGCTATCTCGTTTACTTGTGAGCAGCTCTTTAGCCCCAAGCCCCACGACCTCCAAAGCATCCGCTCTTCTCACATTTGCTCGATTTGTAGGCAAGTTCCTTGTCAAGACAGAGGCAACAACTCCGCCCATCAGGACCTCGATTGGATTCCACGGCGGAACCGGGCCACCACTCCCCAAGCCCCCACCGTCTTGGATGATGCCAAATATGATGTGGATGACCTGTACCGGAATTCTAGGGAAGGTAGGTATAGGAGTGCTGCCAGCGTCAAGTTTCGCACGCCAGAGAGACCGTCCCCAGGTGCTCACATAGAGATATTTCGCTCCGTCTTGTTGTGTCACCAAGCGCAAGTCATTGCAGTTAGGCGTCACTGGAAGCCCTGCTGAGTCGTTTGTCCATGTGGCGCCATTGTCTATGGTGGAGAACACACTCGTGCCTGTTGTTCCGTAGAGTGTTGGAGGCTCCTGTGTCCAGTCTGCTTGGATGCTCCAGAAGTTCGAAAGCGCATTTGTTGGCACAATATCCCACGCAGTCCCAGCAAAGCGAAGAGGTCCCAACGACGAATGAAGAGCCAGCATAGAGTTGTTGCGATGGATCAGGAGTTGAACGATTGGTCCTTTGTTCAGTCTAGCTGCGGTTGTGAGAGAAGTTGAGAGTGCCATCGACGACAGGTTACCACTTGCGGTATCGCAGAACGAGATGTATCCATCTCTGGTGCCGTATATTATCAGATTTCCGTCAAGACTAGTAACGCTGGCAATATCGGTCCCAACATCAGCGATGAGCGTCCAGTGCATCCCATTCCCGTTGTCGTCGGCAAAAAGACCCCACAGCTTTTGCGCAATGGGTCCTGCTTGACCAGCTCCCACAGCCCACATCAGCTCTCTATTACGACGATAACTTGGGCTCTGGACCACTTCCATAATTGGGTAGCCGAGTCCTCGTTCGCCTAAAGGTAGGTTGTCCACGGGGATGATATCCCCGATACCACTAGGAAAAGCTCTTCCATTCCATCTGGCGACCCTGACAACGTTTCCCACCTCTATTCTTGAATTCAAATCGATGAGCGTGTTGTTATACCTCAACACTTGGTTCGTGGGCAAAAGGCGATTGATGCCCCCATCTCCAGCATCCAGCTGAAACCAGGACTGATCACGAGGAGCAACCGCAGAATCGGCGACGCAATAGAGGTTCCCATTATCCTGAAGTCCAGCCACATATAAGCCTGACACTGTTTCGCTTGCATCTCCATCGAGGTTGTACATCTGTAGGTTGGCGAGCTGGATGTTATATTCAGACTTAATCGTCCCATTTCCGGCCATCAAAGCAAGCCCACCATCACTCCCAACAAAGAAGGCATTCGCGTCATACTCGCGGCCTGGAAAATAGATGCAATGCAAATCAACATGGTGGTTGGCCAGCTGGGTCCAAGTCGCAGCACCGTCTTTGGAAATCCAAGGTCCATTTGAAGAGCCTACTGCGACGACTTTCGAGTTGAGAGGATTGACGTCCAGACAATTGACCCGCCACTGATCGTGCCCATCATCCTCTGAAGGCACGGTCATCTTCCGCCAAGTTTGCCCACCGTCTAGGGAAGCCAGAATGGCCATGATACCATCCCGATTCGGTGGTTTAGGTGGAATCATACCACCTACCAAAGCGTAAGCAATGCGTCGATCTGAGGAGCATGAAGCAATTAAAGTCCGTAACATGGCGGTGATGTCTATTCCGATTATCGTGGCCGCGGTAAAGGACAGTCTTGTACGCCCTGTGTCCCATTGCCCGGTGAAGATGCCGTAGTGATTCGTGCCTCCTACAGGTCCTCCACCCGATGCAGCTGCAATCACGGATGTCCCTGGGCCAAGGGCAATGCTACTGTAAGCACCAGTAGTCAATCCGGAGGCAGCGATCCAAGAATAGCTTGTGACCGAATCAACATTGCTTGGTATTACCGACCAGAATATGCCCAATCCGCAGGCGGCAATAAGGACTCTTGGGTTTTTCTGTACGACCAGCTTGATAACACCACCGACATAGAAAGGAAACACGATTTTTGTCGTCCCAACATGCTTCAATCCACCAAGAATCACTTGGAAAGTGAGAACGTAGATAGTGCCAGCGCTTTCACCAGCTGCAAATATCACGGTCTTGTTATCGGGCCCAAACGCAAGGGTGCTCATTTGTGTATCAAGCCAGTCATTACTCAGACATTCTGCGGGATATGTGTCTGGGAAACGAGCTCCCGGGTAATGATTGATTAGCCAGACACCACCGCTGTCTGTCGCGACAATAGTAGCTTCCCCATTGGAGAGTACATCTCGCACATTTCCAGCTACCCAGGTGTTTGAATTCGCGTCGAGTTGGATTCCAAAGGGATTCGCAAGGGACCATTGGAGTGGGGACATGACGTTCCTATTAATCGAGTTGGTGAGGTGGCTACAAAGCTGCTTCGCGCGACAGGATGTGCTCAGTATATAGTTGCTCTTGCTCTGTTGCTCACGCAGCACTCCGCATCCTTTTTGCAAGTCTATAGAGTGGACGCAAGGCATCGGAGCTGAAAGCGTTGACTAAGTCACGCCAGAATCGTGGAGTTGTGGCTTGAACTCAGTCACACAACATGTCTCACAATTCAACGCACTCATTCCGGCAACGCTTCCCTACTCCATCCAGGTTCACTTACCCGCTACACCAAAGTTCCTCGGTCAGCCATTGATTCAGTGAAGAGATACCTCCTCTTTCCAGGTATACTTACCATTTCTAGCTAACGAAACCTCTGTGGTTTTTGTTAGGGCTTGCAACTAGAGGTAAGGCTATCAATAGTTGTTAGTCCGCGTGTAAAGGGAAGCACAGTTCCAACCAGACGCTGACCTGATGAGAATAAAGGCAGTTGCTCTATTCTGGGTGTTTCGCCAGTCAACATTGATGTTGATCTGAGAATGTGGGATCGTTACGTGAGATGCGATAGAAAGGAATGCTGATTTGGGTACATTGTTCAGGTGGGGCAGCAATGCGTTGCGACAAGGGCAGTGTGCAACAGACCCACATAGGCAGACCGCACAGATCGTTCTGCAGCGACAGAGCAGCCTGATTGGATCCATCTAATCGTGGGCTAACGAACCCACTAATTTTTCGGTTACGCCAATTAGTAGATTCTCTTTAAGCAGACTATTAAGATGGGTGCTGAATGTGTCCGCAAGTACGTTCATCCACTCTGATTGACCTCCTCTAAGTCGGGACTGGTCTAAGTCAGGATATCCCAGAACTTTTGGCCTTTCGGAATAACATGACATTTGCTTAGTTAGATTGACTGTTCATTATTCGAGACGAAGATGATTGTGACCTCGGGAAAGCAACGATTGTCGTTCGTTGATGATTTGTACACTGTATTCCCTGAGCTAAGGCGAATCTCGACATCCAATGCCAACAGCCATTCTGAAATGGCGCCCAACCACATGCAGTCGAGCCCACCCGCAATCGTAACATTTCCCAACGTACGCGTCAAGACGCTTGGCATTAGCTGGACAGTCAATAATATAGCGTTCAATACTACCGGTTCATACCTTCGAACTGATAGAGGCACTATCTCATGGAATATATCGTCCGATTCAAATACAGCGCTAGCTGTAACAGCCTGAATATCACGGCTATGGCTTAGGTGCTGACAGGGCGTAGATCACGTGTAATGGGCCAGAACATACTTTGGTTACCGTTTAGGGGCATTATTGAGGTGCGTGGTAGAGAGAGATAAGGTGTGGAATTAGCCGAGAACTGGTTAGCAGACCCCCAAAAACAGCAGCCTGCTAATCGTTTCATTATATAAGTGAGTAAACTTTACTTTAATTTTATTTCTAAAACTTGCGATTTATATACTGTGAATACAATAATTAACATCTTATTTACTTAATTATTATAACTTAACTATATATTTAGATCTTATTTATTTAATTATATATAGTTTAAATACGTATTTATATTCTTATTTATTATTAATATTAATTACTTAGCAAACTGCTTATATCTGTTACGGCTTGCAAGAGGTTAATACGGCGAGTTAACTCTAGCTTTGTATTTGAGCCTAATGCTACGCTCAGAATCGAGAAAAAAAGACAAGGGGAAAAAGGAGAGTTTTCTATAAAAGAGAGCTCGAGTATATATACACGGGGGCCTTCCTAATAGAGCCTAGCGTAGTCGAATGCCATTTATAACAACGCGTCGCATGCTTGCCAAACAGTCTTCCTAATTAGGCTTAGCGCCGTCGCATAGCCAGCGATGCCATCGGAGGTCGTAACAATATCGATAAGCAGAATTCTCGTGTATTATATTTTTAAAGCACGTATTAATATTTTTATTTATTGTAATATCTTAAGTGTATTAATTTACTGCTTAGCGCTATACTTTTATTAAAAACTAATATATATACTCGAAGAGCTTATATTATATCTCTCGACTGCTTATGCGCCTTTAAATAATAAAGCTTATTTATATAACAGAGTTTTATTATAAGAGTATATCGCGCCTTAGCGTAGTTTACTAGTTATATACATGCTCTCGTAAGCACTCACGTATATATATACTGGGCTTATAATTCTCTCTTATAAAAGATAACGCTTACTTTAATATATCTTTTAAACTCTTGCTTTTTACGTTAATCGTAGAGCTCTTAAACCACTAAAAGCCTACTCTGTTTCTGTCCGATAGAAGAATTAACATAATTATATAACGAACTATTAATAGATATTTTATTTATCGTATAACGATCAGCTATTTATTATAATAAAACGTAATATAAGATTAACGCTAAAAGAAAAAGATAAGATTTACGTATTTAAAAAGAATATCGCAATTAAACGATTAAGTAATGAATTAAATTATAAGAAGCTAAGATTAATCAAATTTACGAAAGTTAAAAACTTAGTTAATTATTAGCTAATACTTTTAAAACATTATAAATATCTACCACTTAAGAATTAAAATTTAATCTTTATTATTCGAATTAAATTTAACGATTTTATCGCTTAAATCCAAACCTACCTAAAAGAATAAAGAACTTAAATCTATGAGCACATCGTTTGCGATTAAATTTAAAAAAGCGTTTAATTTAAATATAAGAAATTAATTGTTAAAGTAATTTGTTAAAAATTTAGGAAGAAAAAATAAAAGGCGCCGTATAAGCACGGTCTTATTATTAAAAAAATAATGAATAAAGCTTACAGGTATTTTACAATACTTAAATATATTATAAGTATACTTCGCACGAATATATTCCGAGTATCGTTTAGATTTAGAAAGATTAAGGAAGTAAATACGGAATAAGCTGCTGTAAAAAGAATAAAATTGCACGAAACAAGTAGAACTTTCGATGCGTAGCGCTAGCGCAATAACACGGACCGTGATAATCGCTTAAATAAGATATTCTAAAATCTACTCTTCGTAGCCGTAATATAACGACGTTATCTTATAAGAAGGCCACTGATTACTTACAAAAGCTACCTACTCTAATAAAGAATCGATTAATTAATTAGGTTTTAACTTAAGAATCTCTTAATTATTGTGGAGGGGAAAACACTAAGCATATAACAAGAGGGTAGCAAAGCAAGTGCCGGAGGGTAAACGTAGGAAATACTTATTTAACGAGTACTAGAGATATTATATATTTCAGGAGTGTAATTTATTAAGGAAGGGGAGAGGTATAGTTTAAATAAGAAGGAAAAGTTATAATAATAAAATCGTTATTATTCTTTAAAGATATTACCTTAGAGGCTATCTTAAATATAGCAAGAGGCAGTTTATGTTAGATTTCACTTCGGTAACTCGTGCCGATTCTACCCTAGAATAGCCGAAGGAGTTTCCACTGCTTACGCGGCCCGGAAATTACCTTTGTATTCCGGGAAATTACGCTTGTATTCAATTACGTAGCTTGTATAAGTTACGTAATTAATTACGTAGTCGTAAAAGCTTCTAGAGAAGCTATTATTTTATATATAACTACCGAAGAGCTCTTCTAGCTCTTTAAGCAAGCAAGCAATTCTCTCTCTTTAATCACGTGTCCTTACCTACTGCGCTTCCTCACTCTGATTGGCTCGCCTATTCTCACAGTTTAATCACGTGACAAATAGACTTCTGAGGTCAACCCCACCACATTATAGAATTACGTCTATATAAATATAGAATTACGTCTATGTAAATTAAGGTTTTTAAAAAGCGTCTTCTAGCTTTTTAAGAAGATTCTTTATTATTTAGAACGAATTATATTTCTAGGTTTTTAATACAAAATCTTATTTGAAAACGAAAAAGAAAATATATATCGATTTTATATATATTAATAGCGCTTATTCCGATATTATTAAGCCTTAATTCTAAAAATTAAAGATTCTGGCTATTAAAGCTATTTCAGCGACTTAATAATAGAATATAAACGAGACTAATATTATAAAAAGTTATAATTTAAATAATTTTATTATAAAGCACACTAAAAAGCGCAAAATTCAAAGAAAACAACTTAACTTACGTACTTAAACGTTAATTATTAAGTATATTTTTATTATAAGAGTTTTTATATAACCTCTTATATTTTATAAGGGAAAATCGGTGCAGTAATAATAGTTTTCATCTTAATTAAACGCATTTAATAATTAATAATTTTATATAATTAATATAACGCTTGCTTTATAAAAGACGGCAATTACGTATGATTAGCGACTCATATTTTATAATAGGAATATAAAGATATTACGTATCTTTTAGAATTTATAATTACGAAAGAAAAAAAATATAAAAAGAAATAAATTATATATAAAAGTAAGCTTTGTAAAGGCTTATTTAATCTTAGCATTTTCTTAATTAAGAAGTAAATAGTTAAGACTAGAAATAAAGCTTTAGAAGCTTTAAACTGTTATATTACTCTTTCTTCCGGAAAAAGCTCGTCCTCGAGCGTTAGTTTATTTCCTTATTTTTATTAAGGTAATCGTAATCGTTAATATTATCTTTTTATGCTTTTAATTAATTAAAGAGCTTTATTAGTAGTTTAGGTAACTTAAAATTATTTAAATAAAAGTCTTTAATCTTATATAATACGTATTTAAAATCGGAAGTATTATATTATTATAAGTTAATATCGTAATTAAGCTAAGTGTAAGATTCAAATAATAGGGAATTACTATTCGAAACGTTCAGGGTATGTCAATTGTAATTCAAACTGATTTTTAGCCTTTTAAATCCTCTTTACTCCCCTTTAAAGTAAATAAATAAAGATATTAACACGTGATTTATACTAAGCTTATAAACCTTCTATAGAACCCCCGACCCTCTTTATATTAGATTCCACTCCTAATATTACCTTTTTTCTTAAAATCTTATCTTTAAAATATAAAATAATATAATAATAATATAATATAATAAACGTAAATCGAAATACATACGGACTTAAGTCGGACTCGATTCCTTAGAATAAGAGTAATTTACTCGTAAAGTAAATAATAATATTACGGACTTAAATTAAAATATAAACGAGTCTAAATTAATAATAATTTATATAATTAAGCAGTATAACGAGTTCTACCGTAGTTTATTTATATTTTAACCCTTAAATAAATCTAACCTTTAATTAATACTATTATTTTCTCTTTTAATTTAGTTTTGCTATCCCTCCGTTTCCCCCCCGTTATATTATATTATATTATATTAAATTATATATTCGACTTGCCTTCGTTATAGCTTTAATTTATTACCGCTACGCCCGCCACTTCGCTAATAGCGTGGTAAACTACGTCTGTGCCTTTTCGAAGGCTAATAATATTAAGTGTAATCGCTGCCGTAATTAAAAGTCCCGGTATATTACCGTAAATATTTTAATATTTCTTTATTATTAATAAACATTAAAGCATTTATATTGACTTTAATAACTCCCCGAGGAGGCATATAACCTTACCTTAAAATTACTTATAGCTTAAGATAACTTCGCCTCCGGCTTTGCCTCGGTCGACGAGGTTCGGGACTTAGTTATTGCCGTGGTAGCCGTAATAAACCGATTTATTTAAGCCGCCCGATTTATTAATATTAACGCCTCGTCTCTCCTCCGTCCCGCCTCTGCCACCCCTTGTCCTGCCGCCGCTATTATTATTACTTTTGCCGCTGTTATTACTATTAATGCCTTCCTTCGCTAGCTTCTCGCTGCGCAGAACAAAACTAACGCTCTCCTTCGAGAGTTATTACGTTATGTCCTTATAAATATTAATATACCTTTGTATTTCCTTTGTACTGACTTCGATAGGCCCCCGAAGGCGAAGTTAAGGAAGAGAAGAATGAAGATAAAGATAAAGATAAAAATAAGGACGAGAATATAAAAGAAGATCTTTAGGCCCGTCGTCTCCGCTCCCTTAGCGGCAGCCTCGAGCTATAAATAGCGCCTTCGGGCTTTTTATTATATTACGGTTTATGCCTTCGGGCTTTTTTTATTTTACTTCTAGTGCCTTTTAAGGTTTAAATAAAGATTTTTACTTTTAATTCTTTTATTTTTATAACTTTCGTTATAATTTCAATTCTTTTCTTTTAATATATTCTTTAAATATTCTTATAATATATTTTTAACGTATATAAAATGAGTTATAAACTCTTAAGTATTATTTATAATAAAATAACCCTTTTAATAAATTAAATATAAGCGACCTCGCTTCGTATCCTTATAAGCTTAAACAGACTTAATCTTAAACTCTTTTTACTCTTAGACTTAAATTGCCTTTAGTTTGGCTTCGACTTCCTTTTGTTTTTATTATAATTTTAAAAATAATATATAAAAAGTATTATAAATGCGGTAAGTCGGGGGTAGTTCGAGTTAATATATTTAATTATAATTATAAATAACTCTCTTAATCTTAAAAGGCCTTAAAAATTTATTAATAAGCTTTCGAGAAGGCCTTAATTATTAAAAGTGCTTTATAATTAATAAAACTATATTTTTAATTTAAAACTTAATTTTTTTATATTTAATATTATAAAACTTTTTATAAGATTCAAAAGTAATTTAAAGCTTCTTTATAAATACTTTTCTTTTTTATTATAAAAGTCTTACTTTTTTAATTATAATAAGTGCCCTTCCTTTTTAAACGTCGTCTTCGACGTTTAAATTAAGCTTTAAGTTAAACTCGTATAATATTTAAAAAGGTATCGAATTAGTAAATATATATATTAAATTATTATATATGAATTCCGTTAAAGCTAATTTAAAAGCTTAATTATTTTAGTAATAATTATAATATATTCTTAAATAAAATTCCAAGACTTAATTTTATTGTTTAATTTGCTTATTAATTTATAAATAAAATGTAATATTAAGTCGGCGTTAAACTTAAAAATAAAACATTATTAAAAACTAAAACTTACTTATAAAAATAAAGCCTTTATTAATAATAATACTCTTAAGGCATTTAAAGTCCTTATATACGTATTATATAAAAAGCTCGGCTAGCTTAAGTGTAATAATTATTTTCGTTATAAGAATATATTAAATTAACTTTATAAATTAATCGACAATTATAAAAATAAAATCGTATATTCGACTTATTATTTTATTTAATAATAAGTTTATAATAAAATCTATAATTATTTCTTTTTAAGGTTTTAAAGGAATAAAGAATAAGGCTAATTCGTCGTAAGGTCGGTGCTTTTTTAATTTCCTTTTTTAATACTTTATATAAGTATTTATATACTTTTTAATATTTATACGTAATCTTTGCCAAAAGTATTTCCTTAAAAGTAATTCGAAGGTTCTTCGAAACCTAAAGTATCTTATTATAATATTATTATAATTAACACTTAAGATTTTACTTTAAAGTAATTTCTTAAGTAATATATAAGTCTTATTATAATATTATAATAATTTATTTTTATATATCTTTAAATATTCTTTAGACTTAATTCGACGTCCTCTCGGAATTAATTCGTATGTTTTATTTATTATAAAAGGATTTACCTTTTATAAATTAAAAATTATATTTTAAATCGATTTTAAAGGTTTGCTGCCTATTATTTTAGTTTATAATAATATAACTACTACTCGCCGTAATATATATTATTTATAATTAATAATATTAGTAATAGACTCGTTAAAAGCCCCTCGTGCCCCCTTCGATTGCTTTTTGCTGCTTTATAAATTCTTTATAAACAATCTTTAATTTAGTTTTAATAACTTATTAATACGGAGTTATTTAAGCCCCGACTTTAAAAATGCTATTAATAAAAGCCTTTTCTTTTATAATATCGTAATTAAGCGTAGCTTTTAATATAACGTTAATAACTATTCCTTTTCTTTATCTTTACCCCGACTAAGTTTTAAGTCTTTAAAATTAAGTCTTCGCGAAAGCCTATTAATAGGATTTATAACTTTAATTTAATATTTAATAATAAAATCGAATTTAATTAATTTATTAAACTACCTCACTTGCCGTTCGGTAAGCCTTCGTTTTATTATAAAGTATTTAAGATTATAATAATTTATTTAAACTATAATAATATTAAAAGCGCCTTAAAAGTATTGACTTTATTATTTAAATATATATATTATTACTATTAATTCTTTATTATAAACTTTATATCGTTACTTAATAAGAAAGAGCTTTTTCGAGTAAAATGTAATAAAATGTCATTAAGCCTCCGTATTATTATTAAATAATTAAAATAAGATTTTAATAATAATAAATTTTAAAGCATTTGTTTTTATTTAAATCTTTAATTAAGGGTCGAAATAATAAAAAATTAAAGCTTAAGAAAATCTCTTTTATAAAATTTAAAACGCTATAATAACTACGTAATAAAATCGAAATAGCTCCGTCTTCCTTTTTCTTTATATTCCTTTTAATAAATTAATAATAAGTTAAATAACTTTTATATAATTATAAATAAAACAATAATAAAAGTTAATAAACTTTAAAAATACTTATATATTTCGCCACGACTTAAGTAAAGGCCACTTTTAAATGCTCTCGACTTAAGAGGGGTTTATTCGAATGCTTATCGGGCTTATTATAAATCTTAAAAACTCTATAGTATTAGTATCGAATGCGCATTTCTTAAGGTTAGCGTAAAGTTTATAAGTGTAAAGCCTTTCGAAGACCTCTTAAATAGCTTCCGTATAGTTTTTAATGTTTTTAAAAAAAATAAAAATATTATTTAAATAAACTATATAAGTAACGTTTACTAACCTAATTAAAACTTAATTAATATAAGCTTAAAATATTATTAAAGTATTTAAGAGTTTAAAAGGAAGCACGTAATACTTAAAGTGTTCGTATTAAGTCCGAAATGTCGTCTTTTATTTGTTACCTTATTTAATTTAAAGTTAATAATACGTATTCTTTAAGTCTAACTTTATAAATACTTTAGCGCGTCTTAATTAATCGAGGGTTTTATTAATTAAGGGTAAAGAAGTCTAATTCTTTACCGTAATAATATTAAGCCCTTTATAATTGGCATATAATTGCAGTCCTCCGCCCTTCTTAAGTATAAACAAAATAAGCGCTTTTATAAGGCTAATAAACCTTTGGATTCAATTCTTTTTTAAACTCGCTTCGAGGTATTCTTAAAGCATTATTAACTTTAATTCGGAGAAGTAAACAAGTCCTTATAATAATTCTTTATTAAGTTCGAGGTCAATTTAATGCTTTATTAAATAATATTTAAGTAGCGTTTTAATATTTATTTCGCTAAAAATCTCTTAATAATTAATATATTTCGGAGGCAACTCGATACCTTCGATAGTCTTAACGTTAAGTACGACATAATATATTTAATTTTTTTAAGTTATTTTTATAAAATTTTTAATAAAAATAACGTTAATTTAATTCTTTTTAAAAAAAAACCGCTAAGTCTTTAATTAAAAGTTAATAATAAAATTAATTTCTTTAAGTTAAAGAAATCCTAAAATAAAAGTAACTCTTAAAATCTCGAAGTCGTAAGTAATATACGACTGCTAATGTCTTTTTATAATGCTTTCGTTATTAATAATATATAACTATAAGGAATAAATTCCGTAAGTAATAACTTCTCTTCTTTTAATTGTGGCTAAATTAATTTAATTAATTACAGGCTTTTATTCGCATTCGATTACAAGCGCTTAAGAAATACAATTACTTTCGATACTACTATTAAGAAGTGCTTATTTAATTTATACTCTTTTATTTTAAATTTAAATCTTTATTAATATTATAATCCTTTGCCGTTCCTTTTCCTTACTTAATTTTATTAATAATAAAAGGATTAAGATTAAGTTAGTCCGTTTCCCGTCCGTCGTAACTTTATATAATTTAAAAAAACATATCTTTTTTTTTAATAATTATAATATATAACCTCTAGGCATTTTATTATTAAGTAGCCTAGCTTTTTATAATAATAATATTCCTTATTACTTAATCCTTTTACTCTTAACTTAATATTAATAAAAGTCTGATTTATATTATTAAACTCGTCTCGCTTTCGGTTTAAGTTCGAAAAAGAAATATAAAATAGTTTATTATTATAAAAACAATCGTTATCTTTCTTTAAAGCCTTATTAATATTCTTTTAAGGTTTATTTTAATTATTTACTTTATTAACATTTTTAATATAATAAGTTAAAAATACTAACTCTTTATAAATTTTAATAATTTTAATAATATTAAGTTTAGTAATTTCTCTCTTTAACTTAGGCTTTAATTTAATATAAAAAGTCCGTTGTCTCGCCGTATTATTTTTAATTTTTAATTATTACTTTAAGTTATTAAAAAAAAATATAAAATTATTTACCGACTTATTTTCGCGTTATTAAGCGTTTTTATATTAATTAAGCACCGCGAGCTCTCGATTTTTAAGGTTTATAATTAAGTTTAATATTTACTACTTAAACCCTTCCTAAATAAGTGAGTTTATCTTAGCCTTTAATTCGAACTTAATCTACTTTTGTTTTATCTTTTTGTCGAAAGCAAAGACGTACTCGTTAATTTTATTTTTATTTATAATATATATTATCTTTTTATTTTAATAAAACCTCCGCTTAATACTTTAAATAAAAGACTAAGCCTCTTTAGCGCTTTTGCCCTTATATATTAAAAGCTCTCGCATCTTTAGAATTCGTTGATATGACATTAGGCGCATATCGAAGTTATCTTAAGGAAGTCCTATAAGTTCGTTATAATAGCGGTCCCCGGCCGTATTCGCGTATCGACGCTTTCTTTTATTTATATATTTTTTATTTTCCTCTTCTTTTTATTTTTTTTATAATATATTTATTAACTCTCTTTTTAAATCCTCTCGCTTTTATATTACTTCTTTTAGCTTTTCGATTCGGTTTTGAATTACCTTTTCTTCCTTTTTTTTTTAAATTTATATTTAAATTTTTAAAATTCGTCGTCGCTTAGCTTCGATAGCTACTTCGGCATCCGAGCCTCTTTTGTCGTTATTCGTGAGATCCTTTAAACCTCCGTTAAAGCGTTAAAACTGTTCGTTACGCGTAAGCAAATTATTTTTAAAGTCATTTTAAAAGGTATTTAATAATTAATTAATAAAATAAAGTAAAAGTAATTATAATATCCCTTTTACCGTTAAAGCTATCTTTTTCTTGTTTTTAGTTATTATAATTATTTCGTAAAAGCTTTAAATAAGTAACGAATTATTTCTATATAAATAAAGAAATTAAAATATAAGGTTTAAATAATAAAGAATTATTATTTAAAACGTTTAAAGTATATTAATTATAATTTAAACTAATTTTTAGCCTTTTAAATCCTTTTTACTCCCTTCCGAAGTAAATAAATAAAGATATTAACACGTGATCCGTGCTAAGTCTGCAAACCTTCCGTAGAACCCCCGACCCTCCTTATACTAGATTCCACTCCTGACACTAAGCGACGTAGTAAGAGAGGTTGAAATAATTTTTGTAATAAGTAAGTATCTCTTCTAAATCCTATTCGTTATTACTTATAATATTAATTAATAAGAGTTCGTTTTAAACTTATTCCTGTAAAAGATTATTTAAGTTCTTGCGTAGTTTACTTATTAGAAAGACGTCGTAAACTTTTATATTTATTAGCAATTTCAGGCGGTATAAGTTGCTTATCTTTTTAAGTACTTTAAAAGGTTTATTTATTAATATATTTAATTTCTTAAATAAACGGAGTATTTTAAAATAACGCATATCGAGTTATATTAAGCTGCTTTCGTCGAAATGGGTTGCGCGGCGAGAGCGGTTATACAACCGGGCTATTTTAACTTAATTTATAATAAGGTTTGGCCGAGCTATATTTTATATATCGCGAAGTCGCTTTATATAATTTATAACTTATTTAATATTTAACTTATTAATTAAAGATATTAAGTTTAGTAAGTCGATTTTCTAATTCTAATCCGTATAAGATGCGTATTCGTAGATTATTTTAAATAATAAAAGTCTTCTTAAGGAGTTATAAAGGAATAATATTTGTGCGTAATTTATAATAAGAAGTAATTCAGATTAATTGTCTTAATAATACGTAACGAAAAGTCGGAGTCGTTTTTATAAGTATTAATTATATACTTTAGTCTGATTATTTATTTTAAAATAATTAATAATAAATAGCTATTTCTTAATTCCGAGAATATTATAAAAAATAGTTTAGAAGCGAGAAACGAATTAAGGACTTTTATTAAACGTAATAATAAAAGAAGCGCTAAAGTAATAATATATATAATAAATATATATGTTAATAAGCTTCCGGGTATTAATAGATTTTTAATAAAATATATTAATAGTTTATTTACTGAAACGATTAATAAAGATAAAAATATTATTAAAGTTATACTTATTTTTATTAAACTTATAATAATTTATTATAATATATTCTTAAAATCGAGACGGAACAGGAAGAGAATGAAAAAATCCGGGCTTTTTATCCCGAGGCACTTGAATTCGTCGACATATATAATAATTATAATAATATTACTTGACTATCGATGTAATTCCGTGTTATTAATATTAAGAAAAGAATAATTAAATTGTCTTTTATATACTAAAGTATATTATAATAACTCGATTATAAACTTTACGTATTATAAATATATAAAAGTAATTAACGTTAAGAATTAATAAGTAGCTATTATAAAGTAATAAATCGCTTTTTATATTAAACTTCCCGGGATTCTCTAATAAAGCTTACTTTTATAATACTTATAAGGAAGGAGTTATACGGTTTACTTTTAATATTTAATATATTATGAAAAATATAAGTAAGAAGTCAGTAATATCGATACTCGATATTAGCGCGTTAAAGTCGTTTACGAGGCGTAATTCTGCGGATAGTAAGTTAAGGTCGACTTAATCTTATTATAAAAATTATTAAAAACGTTATATTTTCTTAGCGGAGTTTTATTAATTTAACTCGTTTGATTTGCGAGAGAAGGTATTTATTAAAAGATCATAAATACTAAAGCGATAAGTGATTATGAAATTATAATCGGCTAATAGCTTTATTTATTTTATTTAATAGGTATTTAATTATTTAGAAATTATAAAGTATTTTAATACTTTATAATCCGTTATAATACGAACTGAATACTTAGCCTTTATTAACTTAATTCTTTGTTGCAGGTTTATACTGGTTTAAGTCACGGGTTAGTCATATGAATAGAGTCGGATGTAAACTCTGCCACGCTAGTCAGACTACTAGTTATTAAGGAGCGTATCTGTAGATTGCATAATTACTGTAATTAATATAATAAGTCAATTAATAACCCTACACCTTAATGCTTCTTAGTCTAGTCGTGATTATCTTAGTAATAAATTATAAGCCCTAATAGCCTAAATTAAATATGCTCTTAGTTTTATTAAATTTACCGCTTTCTTAAAAGAACGAGCTCTTATTTATAAGTTAAGCTGCGTCTTTTGTAATAAAGGTCTAATAAAAGGAAGGTAATAACGCTATTTTAGCGCGTCTTTTTAACTAAAATACCCCGGAGGATTTAAAAGATATAATATACTTTCTTTTACTTATATTTTTATTACCGCAAGTAGCTTTATCGAAGTATTCTAATTCTTTTAGGAATCCCGTATCGCCAATGCTTAAGGAGTCCGATTTCGACGACTCCGATAATAATATTAATAACTTTTACGACTTATCTCGTATAAATAATAAAGTAAACTTATTTAACGAAAGTGGCGCGTTATTTATTATATTACTTATTCCCGGAGCTTTTAAGGATTTTAAGAACTAGTCCGGTTTTATAAATACGCTTGCAGAGGACCGACATACGCCTAAAGACCCCGAATCGGATCCGAATCTACGTAATATTATATTAAAAGTTAAGCCGACGTTTGAGCTTAAAGTTAAGCTTTTAAGACGTAAAATAGCCTTTATTTTATTAAACCTTTCCGACGCTTATAAGCTAAAGGGCATTAAGAATTACCCCGAGTAGCGTAATAAAATCCTTAATATCGGAATATCTAACGGTATTTTTAAGTTTATAAATATTAAATTACGTTTATATACGCTAAAAGAAGTTAATAAATAAGATAATAATATCGACGAAAATGCTTTAAAGAAATAAACCGATTAGCAAGTAGGAGAGGCTTAAATAAGATTTGCTATTACCTTGAATTATAAGCCTAGTTTATTAACATATACTACTGGAAAGAAAACTACTTTAAAGATATACGAAGCCTTATAATATTAATATAAAAGCAATAAAAACGTTTTAATATATAATATTATTTAAAATTATATTAAGCTTTATTACAATGATTTCTTATTTTTTAAAGAAGTTTATTATTACTTTTAAGCTATCAATTATTAAATTAAATACGCTAAAGATAGCTCTTTTCGCAAAATAATATCTAATTATATTTATTATTATAATTTCCGAAAAGTAACTTATTTAGGCTGAACAATAGCGCTTAAATCTGTGTATAATATTAGCTATTATAGTATTTAGAGATTTTATAATAAGCACGAGTATTACGATTGCAATTAACTCGAATATTATTTTAGAAAATCTTATTAAAGATATTATAAATAAGACACGAGTTAGCGAGTTAGGCAAGATAGCCGGATAAGCTTTTTACGGAAATAAGAATGTCTTAAATCCGTATAAAAGCTAAAATAAAAGTAATTTTAATATTAAAAATAATAAAAGCAAGAGCGGAAACGGTTTTAAGATTAAGTTAACTTATAAATATTATAATTAATTAAACTTGCGTTATATATTTAATAATTATTATATAGTAAATAAAGCTAAGAAGATTGAGTTTAAGAAGAAGTATAAAAAGAAGTATATTCTATATAAAGATTATATTAAAGATAAGAAAAGCAATAATAAAAAAAGTAGAAATAATAAGAAGAAAGAGAATTCCGGTAATAATTCCGATAACGATATCTTTAAATTAATATTCCTCTCGTTTATTCCGGTTATTTTAGCGCTTAGATTCGTTGCTTTCTCTTATAAAAATAAGTCCTAATAGCTGTTTAATATTAAAGTTACCGAATATATATTTAACGATTTATTAAAGTTCTCCGAATATACGTTACGCTTTAATTTATTATTTATATTGACAGTTAACGGTCTTTTTAAACCTAACGGTATTAGTATATATATATTTAAAATAGTTAAATTAGACGGTTCTGTACGTATAATTTATTATTATAATATATTATATATGCTTATATTTTAGTTATAAATTAATTAAATTAAATAATTATTTTTAATTAAACAAGCTTTTTATAATATTAAATAAAGAAATCTATTACGTTAATTTAAAGCTTTTTTTAATAAAAGAAAAGCAATTTATTAGTTTTAGGTATATTAATATGCCGAGACTGATTCTTCCTGTTGTAATTAAAGTAGCTATAGTCGACATCGAGCTGTAGCACCGCAGAATAAGTTATATTAGCTTTAATATAATCAGAAATACTTAAGGTCTCGTTAATAATATAAAATTTAACGAAATTAAAACTAATAGAATCCGTCTTTACGTACCTTATAAGAAGAGCAGACTTATTCGCAAAGTCAATAAGCGCTTAACACGTATAAAGCTAATATGTACGTTATATAAGATTAAAGTTAATATAGTTTACTTTACTTTAATAAGAATTAATAGCTATTGCTACGTTTTAATTTTTACTTATATAATTACTTTTATAAAATAAGTTTATACGTACGCTAAGAAGTCAAATATGTATCTTGTAAATTAAAAAATAATTAAAATAATTAAAATAATTAAAATATAATATAATAAAGATATTAAAATATTTCGTCTTAATAATAAAAGAGAATATAACCGTATATAAATAAAAGAATTAACAGATTACTTTAATATATTAATTAAGGAATCTACTTTATATACTCTGGAGCAAGACGAAAGAATTAAACGCTCTATTTGTATTATTATAAAAAAGACTCGTACGGCTATAATTAATTAAAACATACTCGAAAACGTATAGCTTAAGGTTTTAATAGTAATCGTTTATATTATTAATTATACTTTTATATTTACAGTCAATAAAAAGATTTTATTTATAGCTTTTTAAGATAATATTAAGCTTAATATTAATTATAAACCTTGGATTAAATACTTAAGAGTTCTTAAATGCTTTATATATATTCTAATCGATAAGGAAAAGAAAATATAAAGCCCTAAAGTTACTCCGAAAGTAGAGAAGAGCATTATAATTAGTTTTAAAAGTTATAATATTTATTATTATTTAATTAATAAAAAGATTATCCGCACTTTTTATATAAGATTCGATAAGGACGGTTTAGTCATAAAATCTCATAAAGAAGACGTTATATTATTATCTCGCGCTAAGGGTGATAATAATAGCGTAAGCTAAAATTATAATATTAAAAAGTTATTAAAACGTAAAAATAATTATTAAAATCAACCGGAAAAGCAGTTTCTAAATAATAAGATTAATAATCTCGGATTAATAGTTAATTCCGAGAATAACGCTAAATCTAACGCTAATATCGATAAGGAAAGCGAAGTTAACGCTCTTAAGATATTAAAGGAATAAGAACAAGTACCTTTTATTAAAAAGAAGCGTAATAAACTTCTCGATTTTAAAAATAAAGTATATAAGTACGTTTTATAAGAAACCCGTTTTAATAAAATATAAAATTTAATTAATAATAAAGTCTTATATTTTATATTTCCGAAAGAAGGAATTAAGTATTTTTTTAAGCTATTACTGATTTATTCTCGGCGTAATTTAAGAAGAATTATTATACTCTAATAATTTAACCTTATTAAAAGGAGCGATATAGCGTCTTAATTAGCTGAAATAAAAAGAGGTAATTATTAAGGAATATTATTTATTTATTAATAAGGAAATATAATTTTTTACGAAGCGCTCAGATTTATTATTTAGTAATAAAGTACTTAGTTCACGTTTAATCTTTAAGATAAAGAGAAATAAAAACGATATTATTGAAAAGTATAAAGTTAAACTTATTATATAAGGCTATACTTAGCGTTATAAACGAGATTATAATTAAATATACGCTGGCGTTTGCAAATCCGTAATTTAAAAGCTTATATTAATTATAGTAGCTTTATACGATTTAAAAGTAGAATAATATAACGTCGAGACCGTATTTTTAAATAGCGATGCTAATTCCGATATTTACGTTAAAATCCTTTTAAAATAAAAAGAAAATAGCCGAATTTTTATAAACAACGAGTATATAAAGCTTAGGAAGGCCTTATACGGTTTTAAGTAATTATTACGTTTATAATAAAAGAAGTTACGTATTAAGTTTATTAAAATTAGTTTCATTTTCTTAAAAACCGATAATTATATATATATTAATAAAGAAACTAACATTTTAATCGTTACTTATATTAATAATTTCTTAGTAATTTTGAAGGCAAGACTAGCTTTAAAAGCTTTTAAGATATAAATTCTTATTTTATTTAATATTATTTTTATTAATTTAATATAATATTTCTTAAGAGTCCGCATTAGTTAAAATAAAGAAAAGAAGACTATTTCTCTTTATTAAGATACTTATATTAAGAAGATATTAAACTATTTTAAAATAACTAATTACAAAACTACTATTACGCCGTTTGCTTTTGGTTCCGAAATATATATAATTAAATTTAAATAGCAAGCTATTATATAAGAAATTAAGTTATATTAATAAATTTATAATTCCTTATAATACTTTACTTATATTAAATAAGATATTTAGTATTATTCTTTAATGCTATTTTAATTTCTTATAAATCTGTCTTTATAATATCTCGCTAGCGCAAAAAGAGTTCTTTAATACTTTTAAGGAACAAAGTATTATATTATAATATATAGCGGAGACGTTATAAACGCCGAACTTATGAAATTATATAATTTCTGCGATTTTAATTAAGTAGGCTTACGTAAAGCATAAGTCTTATATAGCGGTGCTGTGTTCTTCTTTATAAAAGGAGTATTTAGCGCTATTTCTAAGCGCTAAATTACAGTAGCTTTAACTTTTACAAAAGCAAAGTATATTATTATATATGCGTTTATTAAAAAAGTATTATAAATTCGCTAAGTTTTAGTTAAAATAGGTTATAAGCGACTAGATTCTCGCTTTATTAAAATAAATTGCGATAATTAAGGTATATTATTATTATTTAAGAACTCTGAGTTTTATTAGCGTATAAAGCATATCGATATTAAGTTTTATTACTTATAATAAGAGGTAGCTAAAAGCTATTTAAATTTCTAGTACGTATTATCGAAGGAAAATACCGCCGACGGCTTTACGAAACTATTAAGTCCTTAAGGTCTTAAGGAATTCGTTAAAATATTAAAGTTAACGGTTTTATATTTTAATTAAAAGGTAATAATATTACTTAAAAGACGTTTTTATTTTCACAAACTAAGAGATGCGTAAGATTTTAGAAGGTTGCTTTAAAAGCTGCTTTAGTCACGTGTAAGCTGTTTTAGAAAGCTGCTTTAGTGTAAGGTTCATAAGGTAGAGTGCCACGACAGTTGTAATTCAAACTAATCTTTAAGGAAGTAAAAAGGGACTAGGAGTGATTTCCTTCTAAATATATAAGTCCCCAGCCTCCGCCAAGCCTCCGCACTAGGCCCGATTAAGTTGTAAGCCTATCCTCTATTCTGCTCCTGACATTTAGTCACGTATAAGTTGCTTTAATAACTTCTCTTTTTACGTTAACATAAAGTGTGTTTACTTTTAAGGGTATGTATTTTAAAGGAATTAAACCTTAGATTAAAGAGCACTTATTAAAGAGTGTCTTTAGAAGGGTGTATTACAGGTTTATGCTAGTTTAAGTCACGGGTTAATCATATAGATAAAGTCGGATGCAAACTCTGCTACGCTAGTCAGACTACTAGTCATTAAGGAGCGTATTTGCAGATCGCACAATTATTATAATTAATACAATAAGTTAATCAATAACCCCGCACCTTAATGCTTCCTGGTCTAGTCGTGATTATCCTAGTAATATTCTTTAATATCTAAACTATTTAATAATAATAAGTATTTTCTTATTATAAATAACGTAATTAAGCTTTGCGAGAAGTATAATCTTAGAAAAGAAAATAATAAGGAATTAATTCTTATTATATTATTAGGAAAGTATATTTATTATAACTTTATTACTTACGTTAATCTTAAGTAAGTATAATAAATTTTATTTATAATATCTTAAGAAAAGAATTAACGTAAAAGTATACTTTAAGTAATCGAAGGCATCTTCGCATTTTACGATAAAGCGGAAAAGAATATTATTCTTAATAAAATAAATAGGAAGTTTCGCTATAATATTATAATCGTAAATAAGACGTTAATAAAAGTTATAGAAATTAAAAAAGATTATATACTCTTAATAAAACTAAAGTAAGTTTATTAATTAATAATAGAGCCTTTCTTAGAATTAACTTTTAAGTCAGAAATTAATATAATAAATCGGAGATATTATATACGTATAACTTTAAACTTATATTTTTTTTAAATCCGCTTGAAAGCTAATATTATTTAAGTATTAAAATAATTTTTTAAAGTAAGTTTAATATTATAAGGGATCTTCGGAATATATAAGAATATTATTTGAATACGTAATATAAAAATTATTAAAATAATTAAAAAGAATATTATTTATATATTATTAATATATCGTAAGGCTATTTATTAATTCAAACGGAAGAACTTTAAATTTATAAACGTTATATTTTGTACGAAAAGTAATATATTCTTTTAAAATTAGATTTATTTATATGCGGTAAAAGGCTTATCGAATATCTAATTTAATAAAAATACGAGCGTTAATAATACGTATTAACGTCTCGTCGATTAAAAGAAGAAGATACCGGTTTTTACGTATAAAAGAATTTAATATACGAAAGTCAATATATAATCGTAAGAATTTATTCGGCTTTTTAATAAAAAGAATAAAAGTAGCAAAAGATACTTAAAATAGCTCGATAAACCTTTTATTTAAGTTTTTAATAATATATTCTTTAATAATTTTAAGTTCTTTAATTAATATTTTATAAAATAATAAATATTAAAGTGCTTTTTTACTTTCTTTTTTTTTAATTTAATTTTGTAATTATATAAGCGATAAAAAAGGAGAATGTTATTTTCTGCCTTAAAAAATACGTGAGTTTATTTAGCGTATTCCGAGGGAATTATTAATTTAGCGTTTAATTCTTAAATAAAAGTAGCAAATTATATAAGAGATTATCGGCGGTATATAAGCTTTATAATTAATTTTATAATAAAAATAGCTTTCTTTTGCTTACGATTACGTTAATCGATTAAAGCATCGATTTTATATAAGTTAGCGGCAAATACTTTATTTTTAAATTTCCGTTTATAAGATATATAAAAAGAGGTATTATTAATCGGAAAAATCTTGACGATAAAGCGGTATAATAATTATTTCTTAATAATTAGTTTCTTTTTATTTTATTTAATAGAAAAAATAAGTAATAAAATATTTAAATTTAAAGTATATAAGAGCTAAGCTTATATATTTCGGAATAAATTAGCGTAATTTTTAGCGTACGTCTGACGTATAAATAAAACGAATCGGAGTAAGTCTGTTTTATCTTAAGAATATAAAAGCTTTAGCGATTCTGTTTTTATTTTTTTAGCGCTTTTAAATCTGCTTTAAATAAAATTAAAAATAGCCGGTAAGTTATTATATATAATTTACGTAACGTCTGTTTATAATACGTAAGATAGCGGCTTTAAAACGCTTTTTTTAAAGTTATTAAAAGCTTTATATAGGTATTTTTTACGTACTTTAACTTATTGCTTTCTTTAACGCGAAGATTTTATAATATATAAGGAATTAATAATAAAATAGTTAACGATAATAAACGTCGAGCGGCGATAATTACTAATATTAAGTAAGCCTTCGCACTTTTGCTTTTAAGAAATATACGCTAAATCTTTAAACGTAAAATATAATAATAATAGAAAAAGAAAATAAAAAGCGTTTAGAAAGTTTTTAAAAAATAAAACCTCGAATTCAGAACTTATATTGCTTATTTTTTATAAAAAAATAAGAAAGTTAAAAAGTATTTATACTCGAAATAAATAAAGAAAAAAAGAATAAAAAAATTTAAATTAATTATTAAAAGTTAATAAGTAAATTAAAGAATAAATAATCTTTAACGACGTAATTAGTTTATTTTTACGAAAGTATAAATATTTAATTTTATACTTTTAATAAAAGTAATAATATTTAAATCGTAAGTTAAATTATAATAAACGGTATATATTTTTATATATGAATTCGGCCGTAATTAGCGTTATTTTTATTAAAATTCATAGATCTCGCGATATTAGGATTTTGTTATATAAAGTATTATATGCGATCGATTTTTATCGAAATCGAAGGGTTTTTAGATTTAATAATAATAGTCGGTCCAATAGTAGTAATTTTCGAGTATTTCGGCGAAATAAAAAAGCAATTAGTATAGATTTCGTATTTCGGATATTAACTTAAAGCTGGATTTTACGTAAAAACGAAATTATTAAATTAATAGTTTTTATAAGAATTTAATAACGAGAATTAAAGTTTATAATTACGTCAGAATATATTTAACTTAATATCTTTTTGTTTATTATTACGTTAATAGCGTTAATAAATTTTATGTTAACGAAGGTCTTGGATTTTAATAATCTTATTATAACTAATAATACGAGGATGATCTGAAGGCTAAATAAGACGTCTTTTAATAATGTTAAATAAAACTTAATAATACTTTAGTTATAATCGTTTAATAATTATTTTGTAGTTTCTTAAGTAAGTAATTAAGAATAAAGTAAAAGATTATAAACGCTTATTAATTATTTAATTCAGTATAATATAATAGCTAATTGTTCGGTTATTTTTATTATTAAATTCTTTTATAAAAACAGCGCTTAGTAAAAAATAAATAAAAGGTTTTAAAAAGAAAAAAAAAGATTTTAAAAAAGTATAATTAATAAAATAATAATTATTAGCTCCGGAATCGAGAAGTGCGGGCAGCTTATACGAAAGTCTATTCTTAATGAAAATAATATGTATTATAAGTAATTATTTATTAAGAAGCTTTATAAGGTTAAGATATTATATATTTTATATTATATTTAAGAAAAAGCTTTTTCTTAAGTTTAATCTTTTACTTGTGGAATTAGTTTTTCTATAAGTAATTTAATATTTCTATTATTATTATTTACGGCGTAATTATTAAAATCGGAATTATTATTATTATTTATTTTTATCTCGTTAATATAAAATATATATAAACGATTAATTAAAGGTTAAGTAGAAAAATATTAAAGAATATTTCTTAGAGTTTAAGCGTAAAATATATCGGCACGCGTAAAGGTTTAATAAACAAAAGTCCTTTCTTAAAGTAAGTTATGTTTTTGAATATTTTAATCGGCGTATTAAAGTTTTTAAAAAAACTAAATCGACGTTTATATAATAAAATACTCTTAGAATGAATCTTTAATAATACGCCGAAAAGCTAATTTTCTAACAGAAGTCTTAAATTAACTATAATAAATCGTACGTTTCGTGATTTAATTTTATTTTTTAGTTTAAATTATTTTTATATATTAATTAAAAATACGAGCTTTTTAATACTTATGAAATAATTGCTTGCGTAAGCGCGGAACGATTTTATCTTATAAGTTTATTTTAAAAATCGACTTCTTATTTACTTTACTTTTATATATAAAAGTACAGAATTATTAATAAAATTCTTAAAAGGTTTTTTTTTATTTTATAATAAAAGACGTATACTTATTTCTTATTATTTATTATTTATAAAAATTTATTAAAAAAGCAATTACTTAAAAGATTAAGTTCAGTGCATTAATAAGTTTTAGACTTAGGAATATTAGTTTTAAAAATATACGAGTTATTTCTTTTGTTTAAGTAAGCATTTAATTTTTTTTATAATTCTTATTTACGAAATACGTAATATAATAACGCAATGAGTTCTGAACTTATATTTCTTAAAGCTTTAAGTTATATGTTATATTATCCGAGAGCTTATTATAAAAGTTTAAAATCTTCTCGATGCGAGTAGTATAAAATATATTTAAAATATTAAAAGCCAAGAGAAAACGGCGCAGACTTCTGAAGCGGCGTAAGTTATTATTATTATTATTATTATTATTATTATTATTATTGGGCGATCTATTAAGAAATAAGATAAGAGCACTCCGTGCTTTTCCCTTATTATAATAAGTATTAGAGCGAGGCGTATTCTTAATTAAAGTTTACATAAAATTATCCTTAATATTAAAAGTCACAGATTTTAGGAATAAAGCTCTAATTAATATTTTTGCTTATAATTAATTAATTATACGGTATAAATATATTATTTATATTTATTATAATATAATAAGGTCTTATGTAATACGTAATTCTTGTTATAGCGTATTTCTTTTTTTAATATTCTTTTTAAGAGTATTTATATTATTTTTAAATATATTTTATATATTATTCGGCGTTATTATTATAAGAGAGCCGACGGGAAGAACGAAAGAAGAAGTTAAAGATATATCTGCGTCTTTAGCGTGAGATTAATTTAAAGGAAGAGAAAATTAAGTCTTTAATTTAATTTTGACTCGTCGAGTAAAAAAGAGAAGTTCGGAAAATAAAAGTTAATTAGTTCTTCGGGTTTATATTAAAGAAGAAGAAGAAGAAAGCGAAGTCTTTGATATCTTCGTAATTAATATTAGTTTATTTAATGTTATTCGTTAAGTTTATACTTAATATAAGCCTTCTTTATATTGAGCTGGTTCCGTAATAACTACTTATAGAGGAATTCGGGAGTAAGATATTTATTATCTTTTTAAACGAGTTAATAAAGAGTTATAAATAATATAACGCTTACTTTATAAAAAACGGCAATTATATATAATTAGCGACTTATATTTTATAATAAGAATATAAAGATATTAAGTATTTTTTTGAATTTATAATTACAAAGGAAAGAAAGTATAAAAAGAAATAAATTATATATAAAAGTAAGCTCCGCAGAAGCTCGTCTAATCTCGGCATCTTCTTAGTTAGGAAGTGAATAGCCGAGACTGGAAATAAGGCTCTAGAAGCTCTGAACCGTTATAATTAATAATAAATAAACGATTAATAAGACAGCTCTTAAATAATTTATAAAAGTATTTATCTTTTAGACGGATTTACGTAATTATTCAGTAAGACTCCTTATTCTAAACGGCTATAAGAGCTATAAGACTACGGAATTCTTTTAGAAGTGCCTTAAAAATAATATATTTTTATTATATTTACTTATATATACGTTGTATATCTTATAACCTTTAGATTTAATAGTTTTCTTTACGTTAAAGCGTGCTTGCCGAAAAGGATTATATAAATTAAGTTCGTTAATTAATTATATATTTATTAGTAAGCTTAATTTCCTTTTTTATTATTCAAAAGCACGCCGACATATTATTACTCCTTTTAATATTAAATTTAAATAAAAAATAAAAATTTATAACCGGTGTTTTTAGGGAAACGTTTAATAAGCTTATTATTATTAGAAAATTTCATGTGTACGCTTATTAATTTCCTCTTTATAAGGTCGGGCCCGTAGTATAAGAGAGCCGAGGCTTTACGATATAAGTGAAATCAGTTATACTTGCATTTCTAATCACGCCGGCGTTTTATTTCCCTTTACAAGTAACCCTTACTATACATACGCCCCTCCTCTAGACCTTTTCGAAAGCCAGAAATTAGTTTTTTTTAAATATATTTTCCCTAAACCTTTACAAAGCTTTACTTACTATAACCTTTATCTGACAGAAAATAATAATAAATCGATAGCCACGGCTCTCTAAGAGTTTTAGAGAGTAATAATACTACCTCCCGAGCCTTCTAGCACTTCTATTTAATTATAAACTCCGAAAGCTATGAAAGATCTTTATTTATAAATATATACTTTAGCAAGCGACTATATAATTAGCATTTGACGGAGCGTTTACTTTTTAAGAAGATTATTAAAAGATTTAATAAAAGATATTACGAATTAAAGAGTTATAAAGGCAATTAAAATAATTAAAGCTAAGGAAAAGAAAGAAAGTCTATATTCGCTTAAATTCTACGTTTACGATAATATATGTTATTTAAGTAGCTCAAATTACGGCTAAAGATTATTAAATTACATTAATAAAACCAGAATCAGAAGGAGATTCTGACTTTATAATTCCTTATATAAAAGTTAAGGTAGAATAAAATTATTAAGTATTAAATAAAGAATGCTAATATTACGCGAGGTAGGCGGAATAGGGGGGTAGGCGGAATGGTGGGGTGGGACGTTACTATCAGCAGGGTCGGCCTAAAATTAGCCAGATTCCTATTGAAGACGTACCACATATGTTTTAGATCATCGAAGTCCGGGGGCTAAGAGCCCATCTCAACTGAAGGCTGCCAATCTCTAATACCTCCATTCGAGGAATATTTTCGGTGACATAACGTCCCACCGCACCATTCCGGACACCTCGCTTAATACACAGCCGTTTGAATATTACCTACTTAATTAATTAACAACAACTTTCTCTTTTAATCATTTTTCTTAGAAGGTTACGGTCTTAATAGTCCTATTGTAAGTTATATTAAGAGACGCAAAATCAAGGAAAACAGTCAAGTTCACGTAATTAGACGTTAATTATTAAGGGTATCTTTGCCGCGAGGGTTTTCATAAAACCTCCTGTAATTTATAGAGGAAAATCGATGTAATAATAATAATTTCTGTTTTAATTAGACGTATTTAACGACTAATACTCTATTATAATTAATAGTAAGTAACGACTGATAATACGGCTCTTGAATAGCTGGAAAAACTGTTTATTCTTTAAATATAATTAGGTAATTATTTAGTAAAAATACTTATTTTAAACGGCTACAGGAGTTATAAGATAACGAAATTCCTTTAGAAGTGCCTTAAATATAATATATTTATATTATATTTACTTACATATACGTCGCTCACCACCTCTATAATGGAGATTCACCTGCTGAAAACATCCGAAGCTGCTCGCCACGCAAGTTCAATCACAGTGTCAAACAGCGCAGAACCCAACACGAAGGAGGCTACTCGCGGTACTTCCGTCCCAGAACTAGGCTCAGCGTTCGAAATGGCCAGTCTTTCTCATCAACCACGAGAGCCTCAACTCCCATGTTATATGCTGGATTCCAACACCCACAATGTGGACTTCTTCGGCCGCCAAGACATCTTTGACCTGATTGATGAGAAGCTACTTCCTTCGAAGACTAAGTTGATCTCATCAGAGTCGGTCTTGATGAAGCAATTTGCCTTGTGTGGTCTAGGTGGTGTTGGGAGGACAGAAATTGCTGCTGAATAGTGCTACGACGCAAAGATAAGTTCGATGCTATATTCTGGATCCGAGCCGATGAAATCGCAAAGCTTGATCATGCTTTCAGCCAAATTGCTGTTACTTTGGGCCTTGAGGAGGTTGCTGATAGCAAAATTCACATCGTTAGCAGAGAACTGGTCAAAGGTTGGCTATCGAAGCCTTCAAAGGGAAAAATTCGAATGAGGAAGCCACTTGGCTGATTATCTTCAATAATGCTGATGATCCTTGGGAAGCTCGGGGACTACTGGCCCATCCAAAGCCGAGGCTCCGTCTTAATTACAAGTCGTGATCCTCTGGCGAAGTCGATTCTCGTCGGACCGAAGCGGAATTTATCTAGATCCTTTCACCATTACAGAGGCAAGGGATGTACTTCGCAAGCTGACTCATGATGCCGACAAGGACAACGTAGCTTTGAAGATTGCTGATACATTGGGTAAACCCCCGCTGGCCATTACTCAAATGGCTGGCATTATTAAACGTTAGCAATTACGACTATCGGAATTCTACGATGCGTATCTGGAACAATTTGATCATGCCGTGTTCCATGGTTTGCGGTATGGTCCAGGTCAGCCATCATACGCCCACACAATTTCCACTGTATGGGTCGTCGAACGTCTCGGTGCAGGGGCCAAAGCTTTGCTTGATGTGTTGTCTTTCCTCGATCCCGACGGAATTGAAGAACCCATCTTTAAAGACGACGCGTTCAAGATGCTCATTCCAAATTTCCCACGAACCGAATGCTTATATCGCAGCAAGAACTGAGTTGCTCCAGGCATCTCTAATTCGAAGAAAGCCAGACAAAGACGAATTGTGGGTGCATCGACTCGTCCAAGACTCCGTTCGAACCAAGATGACACCAGACTTTGCTACAAAGGTTTTCTGGTGTGCAAGTCGCTTCTTGTGGAGTCTGTGGCCTTCTGCTATGTCACCTCCTTCTAGACTGAACCAGGTTATTAAGCAACCCAAAGACCATGTTATCAAGGACTGGTGGCCAATCTGTGAAATCTTGTTCCCTCATGTGCTTCGACTGGTCTACTTATACCCGACGATCATTGGTCCAGATTTGCCAGCTCCAGACCTGGACTTTGCCTTCGTATTGAAAGATGCTGGCTGATTCCAATTCCAGAAAGAGTCACGAAGCTTCGATAACTTCTTCGACATAGCAACTAACATATGCTACAAAAGAAGAGACGATCTAGACACCCAATCACTACTTGTTGATATCCACAATTCTCTTGGTGTCTTTACAGCTGAGATTAGCGAGCTAGCCGCAGCTAATTATCATAAAGAGCTTGCTCTAGAGTTGCAGCTTGAGACTTTTAAGAAATATAGAATTCGAGATTTTCGGCTGGTCGTTGTTATGTAGAGGTTGGCACGGTTCGATTGGTGGACGGGGACTATCTAGGTGCGGAGGCAGAACTAGTTGAATGCCTTGAGATCATACGTGGTCTTGGTCTTGCACACTCGGTTGCAGAGGCGAACCTGGGTCTAACCTACATTTCTCAAGCCAGATATGATGAAGCAAATGAGGTATTGACCGCTGGGTTGAAGGAGCGGGAGAGATTATATGGACCAATGGACACAGAATCGTTCAGGCAAGTCGAAGCCTTGGTCCAAACACTCATCATGTACTGACTCTGGCGATCCAGGACAGGCAGACTGTTGCATGCCCTCGGAAACTTGCGCGCAGCTCAAGGACGACTGACAGAAAGCGAAGAATACCATGAGAACTCCTTGAAACTGTACAGAGCCACGATTAGTGAAAGTCATCACAGAACCGGCGATCTCTCTCATAAATTGGCCCGCACTGCATACGCAATAAGCAATGGGACAAGGCAGCGTAAGTCTCCATACAACTCGAAATGCTCGAAATGTACAGCCGGACGAGGATCTCACGGACGAGGACTTCAATATTCTCGTCACATTTTGGTCTCGTTAACTGGCGTTGCATTCCATGCACATTCTATCTCAGTAATCAAAAACGAAGCTTTCTTCTCAATGCTCTCAACTGCCGCCCTTTCTCTGCAATGTATGATGATTGATAAGAGGTCCCAATAGTAAAACGCATATGACAAGACTCAAACACAAATAGTCACAGTAGCCCAAACCCAAAGATGCTCTGTACGAGCCCCAGCAGTGACTTCGTTGACATTCATGCCGAAGAAAGAAGACGTGAATGACAAAGGTATGAAGAGGTAGCCAGTAGAGTCAGCTTCTTGAGACGCTCAGGTTGCTCGATCGACTTGCGTGACTCGGCGACCACGGAACGATTCATCATCACGCTCATCCCCTGCGTACATTGTGTTGCCAGATTCGTGGCATGGTATAGCAGTTCTTTATAATCCATAACAAGTCGCTGGAATGCCAACGCTGCTCGCTTGCTGCCTGAAGTAGTGTCGCATTTGGGCCATGAGGTGTATATGCCCGACTCGAGGTTGCACAGTGTAGTACGAATGTTACTGACATGACGCCTCAGGATATATTCGAAGTACTGCAAATTATCCAAAGCACAGCTCCGACGCTCTTCACATTCTAGTATGCCCATCTCGTCCTCGATCTCGTTCTGCATAAGATTAAGAAACTGAGATTCCGAGCAGGCAGCATGGTGGAATATACGGTCTAATGCATAGAAGGCGTCTTTCTTTGCAGTATGTAAGTCGAGGAAGAGATCATAGTGTAGTGGTAGGAGTGCCATGCTTTGAGGAAGTTCCGAGTCTCGATAATGTGTGGGGCCTCGTGAAGATGTACCTCGATTAGAGAGTTCGTGCAGACGCTGCTGTGTCATGCGGGTATGGTGTCGGATTACAGGTAGAGAATATCTGCGACATTTGTGTTGACTTAATGGCGCCTGCCACGGACCTGATAGCCTTTTAGATAGATCACGCCCCGACGTCTGTCAATACAAACCATTCGTCGACGCTTGTTTCAGAGGGGTTGCGAAGAATCGAAGATGTCGTTGGATCAATTCGGGATCAATACGGTGATTTCCAGCTATGCAGCTGAGCTATTCAGGAGAAGGGTAACCTCGGAGGAAAACAAGATATCTAAGTCCATTTCCGAGAAGAGGATAAGCTTTAAGGGCCTCAAAGTCGAGAGTTTTGTATCGTGAAATCTGCTTATCTCGCTCTGCTTTGAAGTTATGGATTATAGCTTGAATGTAGGCATCCGGTGGACCAGCTGGAAGTGAAGGTGGTAGCCTCGATGTTGAAACCAAGCTGTTATCTCGTTGAAATTTTTGCCCAGGATAAATAGAGGTGCGGCTAGAGCGGAGAGAGTGTGTGGTTATTGCATTTATATAATCTTCTCCTAATACTTTACGGCGTATTGCAAGCTGTCAGTATGGGTAATTATTTGGATCGTGTCCACCGAGCACAGAACGAGGACGCTTCAACTAACATTGTTTATGTTTTGAACAGTGACTTCGATCAGATTTGTTCGGTGATTCAATAGCGGGCAAAGGGGTGAGTCCAATAGACATGGAGGTGGACATGGTACCCACATTACTGTAGGTCAACATCGAGATTAGGACATCTTTAGATCTTTTTATAATCGACAGCAAAGACAGAAGGGTCAAAAACTTAAAAAACAGAAAATTGGGGGCTGTATTTTGGGCGTCAAGCGTTATCTGGATCATGAGTGACATCTGGCTTGGTGGGTCAATATGAAGTGAGGTGCTGGAAGAATGTTTTGTGAGACTTTCAGTATATCCGTGGCTTGATCGCTTTCATTGTCCGCCGGGCACACGGTCGTGTCCAAATTTCCCTCAATATCACCAGGGGAGCGCGTTGTTTTCGTGACGTTTTCTATTTCGTCTCTGCGTGGCCGCTGGTAGGACTCTTTCTGCTTTTGTAAATCAATCGGCGAGTGTCCGGAAAGGACCTGAAGAGCCTCAAGCTCCACTTTGCCATCCTTCCATGAAGAGTTGGCCGCCCTAAGAGCATCTGAAGCCCAAGGAGGTTCATATTGCCATCCTCCGCCTTCAAGCTGAGCTATCGGTGGAGAAGAATCAGCCATGAGTGCCCAGATCATCAGGGTCGCGCGCTGCGCTGGCTGTACATGGTGAAATGAGATCGAACGAAAGGCGCATGAAGGTCTTACGAAGCTACCTGGCTACCTTACGGATATCGGAAGACCTGAGATTCACCTACAGCACAAGGCGATCTAGTAGCCAGAGCCGCGTGAGGTCGTGAGTCGTGACAGATATCTAGCCTCCTTCGTACGGCACCTCCTTTTCAAAGCCTGCCGATTTTTGAACCCGAGCGGGTCGTGTCACAGCCAAGACAGGGCTGAGGACACGCAAAGGTGTGCACCACTGGATCCAGTGGATGGCTGCATTTTACCGCTAGATGAGATTGGATTGGGTGTAGGAATGCCAGGATCGAATCCTAGCTCTGCATCCATCACAGTACAATACAGTACGGTATTACTCCAGTAAAGTATAAAGCAGCGGCGCCCTTCCGTCCCCTCCACACAATGTTTTAGTGAATGAGAATATTCATTCAGTCCCGCCGCCAGTGGCCGGCCTTGTGCATATGCAACGTGGAGACATCCGTAGACTGGCCACTGACAGTTGCACTGTGCGGGAGAATTCATGCACCTCGGTCGATTCAGCGTTATCGACATGAGGTTGCTTGGGACATGTGGCCCACCTGGCCGCGAACTGAGCCTCAAGTGCAATGAGTCCATTTCCGCCGCTGATAAAGGTGGGTGAGAGGCATTCGCGAGTTGGTGCCGCTGCAGCTCGTCCCTAGAGTCGGGCGAAACAATGCGATAATGTCGTCTCGCCCACGACGATGAAGAAAACCGCCCCCTCCAGCAAACCCATCATCGTCATCATCCCATTACCCCACACAATGGAGCGAGTGGGAATGGATTCTCGACCAGAAGTACTGACGGAGATATCGTCTTAGGGCACAAGGTATAAGAGGCGGCGATTGTGTCAGAACTTCCATTATTCTAATGAGCTTGGGTAGACGATTATGAGTACGAGTTTGCTCCTCCGCAAGCGCCTCCAATAGAGCCCTTCCGTATCGTGCTAGCAAGCTGCCGGGACATCCACCAATAGAAAGTTCAAGAAACTTGCTCTTACGCCACGCACGTGGCATCTTACGCCATAAATGAGGCTTGATAATAGTGGCTAGTGCAAATTCATAAGCACTAAATTTTGACGCTAAAACATGTTAGGGTTATAGCCCCTTCCCCTCGCACGGCGAAACTCCGGACTGTATTATTTCCGTCTCTACGTGTCTTCAAAACTTGGAACTAAGTCCCCACCCCACCATTCCGATCGCCCCCCCATTCCGTTTACCCCGCAATTTACCACCATTTGGAAAAAACACTTAATAACTTTACAACGCCTTTACTTATGTACAATCTTTTTCAGAATTAGAATCTTTTGTTAAATCTGAATCAATAGGTATAATTTCTTGCTCTTTAGCTGCAATTTGAGCTTTTTAAATAACCTAGATATCCGCAAACTTGGAATTTAGGCTAGTTTAAACCTTTCGTTTTTTCTGTGGCCTTAATTAATTTAATTTAGTCTTTAATTACTATATCTTTATCTTTGCCTAACTAAGAGCGAAATCCTTTTAGTTTAAAGCCTTTATAGCTTTTTTAAAGAGTAGTCGTCGCGTTAAAAAGTTATTATATACTGATTTAGTTAAAGTGTTAATTTATAATCGGAATTCTTTGCTTACTTTTGGCGTAGACTATATAATTAATAATTCTTTTATTTCTTTAATAGCCTGGAGGTCTTTAAAAACACTATTTTCTAGCTCTTTATTATTATTTTCCAAGAGTAATCGGCTTATAAGTGGTTTTGCTATACTCATTAGCTATAACCCGATAGCTCTCTAGCCAGATTTAATATTTATACTCGTTAGGCTCTCTTTTCGTGCTTTATAATAGTATATTAAGAAGTTACGCTTGCTAATTAGGGTAGAATTAGTCATTGATGCCAAAAGATTAAGGTATTTCCGGTAGGCTGCTTTAAGAGGAGAGAAAATCGACAAATCTAACGGTTGTAAGACGTGCGACGTATGTGTAAGTAAAAACAATAGAAATATATTATATTTTAAGCACTTCTACATGAATTCCGTAGTCTCATGACTTCTATGGTCGTTTAAGATTAGTAATCGAGGTTTTTGATCACGTGGTTACGTCTAGGGAATGAAGACCTTTTCTAGCTATTTTAATGCGGTAGTATTATTTGTCTATCTATTCTCTATTGCTGTAAACTTCCATTCCTTAAATAAGTTGATATCTGCTGGAAACTACTATTGCTAGACCGATTTTCCCTTGTATATTATAAGTGGAGTAATTTTCTTGTCGGTTGTAGAGATGTATTTAATGAAAGAGGTCTAATTCCGGGAACTAGGCTGTTTCCGTTGTATAAAACGTCGGTTTTTATGGCTAATAATTAAGCTATTGATTTTAAAGCCTTTCATAATCCCTGCCTTATTCATATTCTAACGATTTTTAGGTAGAATTGCCTTAATAGCTGGAATCTGCATTTTTTGGAACCACGGCTTAATAACATTGGATGTTGCGTTATTAATATATATAGAATTAATAGAATATTACTTCTTAGTGCTTAAAATAGGATTCCGCTTAAAAAACCGTTGTACCCATTATTTTCCGAGTAGTATAGAGTCCCCTTGAAGTGCACAAAGTCGGTTCTTAAAAAGCCGCACTTACGCATGGGTAACACTGAACCCTAATGTCTCTTAAGTCAAAACCTAGTGCGTAAGACGCTCTTTTAATATCGTGGGTAGCTTTTGTAAGTGACTAGCAGCTTGTTGATGGGTATTTGTGCTATGAAATCGACCTTGGAGGGTAGACTGTGGTATACCTTACTCTTTTGTAGCGCATTGCAAGGACTTGCCATTTTCAATCGCACGTAGAGCCAGAACCACGTCGTCTTTAGTATATTTCGGCTTCATTGTCGTCTCAATTTAGATTCCAAAAATGAAGAAAATCGATAAGAGAATAAGAAAGTTATTAATTATTAAAAGTAAGTAAGTAGAAAAGCGGTGTGTTAAGCGAGGTGAACGGAATGGGGGGGCGATCGGAATGGTGGGGTGGGGACTTATATTCTTTCTTTACGGAACCACTCCTCAAGTGCTCCGAAATTCGATAAGACTTTAATAGTCGCGATTAAACAGAGGGAAACAGCCGAAGCGGCAATCTGTGCCGTAATTGGAATAATCGATAGCATAATTAACCGCAGTCTTTTTCTTATTACTAAGGAGTCTCTTTAAAGAGAAATAATTAAAGAACACCAGCTTGACCGTACGTTACACAACTAAGGTATTTATTTTAAACACTAGATAGGATAAGTATCTTCGGGGTGTAAAGCATCTTGAAAATGTATTGTTCGAGAGCACGTGCAGGGACCTGCTGGCTTCTTTCAATAGATCCGCCACCCCACGGTTTGAGGTTACACCAAACCGGGATTCAAATTCCAAACTCCAACGGAGTCAATCTATTACGTTTGTTTAATAGGATTAAGGATATTAAAATATGTCCCCAGTGATATTGGTCCAGTGGTCTTTCACATTCAAAAATAAACCAAGCCGACAAACAAATGATCTACAATGGAAGCAAGGCGCTGGCTGAGCTCCTTCGAGATACTTTGTGCAACTACACTCACGTGATATTGTGGAACACACCCTCTGCTCAGCCCCCGCGACCTGACAAAAGGCCAACAATGTAAATGCTCTGCGTCTCAACGGCTACCCACTCAGCAAATTGAGGGCTTCACCAAACCCTTTCGGCCAGGCTCTTCGCAGGGAGGAATGTCATGACATGCACACAAAAGGACACTGCAGGACTCATGCACTGCACCGCTAGACTGCACAACATATCCTAAACAACACAGATGCCTCCTCATCTGAGTGTGCCTTGTGTACCACCCTCTTCTCCGATGATACGCACGGTACATTCAACCTTATGATCAAATCACTGTTAAGGCGTCTTCGGCTCGGAGTTTACGACGTGCGTCTCTCGGCTGAAAACCTCGTTCTGAAGTACTGCTCGACGGTAAATTCCTATCAATTGTTGCCAATATCCACGACATCCAGCCCAAAGCCGCAAGCCAAGATGGGCTTCACAATCAGTCGATATACTTTCCTTCTTCTTGCTCTCTTCTTGATTCTCATTACTGGCAGTGTCGGTACTGCCTTCGTGTTGCGTGCAGCGAATTCAGCAGGTAAGAATGAAGCAAGCCATGCATTGTTTCCCACAACTGAGAATGTACCCCGTGTAGACTATCCTTCCTTACTCGATGCCTCAATCGAATCTCTTAGTAGTGGCTTAGCCCGACGGAAATTTACCAGTGTTGATCTAGTCAAGGTAGGCCGGCTCTCCGTATCTTTTGTGACCGAGCCGAAATATGCGTCATTATTCTCTTATTGAAAGAGAGGTGCTTCTGAACCAAACAAACACAAAATGAAACTTGACGGCTTACTGACGGTACCAACAGGCCTACTTAGCCAGAATAGCTGAAGTTCAAGAAGATTTCCATGCTGTGACAGAGGTCAATCCAGATGCTTTGTTGATTGCTGCCGACCTAGACGCGGAGCGTCTGGATGGATCCATCCGCGGGTATGGCTCCTTTTACTGTCAAAATTTGCCAATTGCTAATCATGACAGACCTCTCCATGGAATACCACTTCTCATCAAAAACATCATCGCTACAGATGACAAGATGAATAACACAGGTAGAGACTTCATATCTCTCTTCTTAACTTGATTTAATACTCACCTTTTGCAGCTGGATCTTGGGCACTTCTTGGTGCGAAAGTACCTCGTGACGCCACGGTTGCGAAAAAGCTTCGAGACGCCGGAGCTATACTTCTAGGCAAATCCAGTCTCACTCAGTGGGCCAATTTCCGGTCCGATAATAGCAGCAATGGCTGGTCATCGCTTGGTGGTCAAGTTTACGGGCCGTATTTTCCACGCCAGGATCCTTGGGGAAGTTCAAGTGGAAGCGGCGTAGCAACTGCGTAAGTTGCCCTACTCACGGTTCACTGAATGCGCATCGAGCTCCATTAGTGGACAAATCTGACAAATTGGTAGCCTTGGTCTGGCATCTGGATGTCTTGGAACAGAGACGGATGGCTCAATCACAAGTCCTGCTTCGTCGAATAATGTAGTTGGAATCAAGCCCAGTACTACGTGATCCCCTCAATATTCTCAACCACGGGCTGACTTGATCCCCAGCTGTCGGTCTAACTTCCCGATATCTTGTCATCCCTATCAGCGAGCACCAAGATACCGTGGGGCCTATGGCAAGATCCGTTAAAGACGCTGCCTACATCTTACAGGCAATAGCAGGACCGGATTCACAAGACAACTACACTTCTACCATTCCCCATGTACCGAACTACGTTAAAGCATGCAAACATTCATCCCTTTCTGGCATGCGTCTTGGCATTCCGCGCAATGCTATCTCACTTGCGCTAGATTCTAGCACCCAGCCACAGATAAAAGCACTCAGCAAAGCAATCAAGGTCCTCCGAGCTGCAGGTGCTACTGTTATCGACAATACCAATTTTACAGCAGCAGAAGAATTCTGGAATTCTGAAATTCCTGGACGAGTTCTTGAGGCCGACTTCACGGTGAATTTGCAGGGCTACTTAACCTCCTTGACAAGCAACCCAAACGATATCCATTCCCTGGATCAACTACGTAACTTTACACAACATTCTTTGCTGGAAGAATATCCTCTCAGGGATACTGGGGTCTGGGACGCCGCCCTGAGTGGGTGGAATAATACAGATCCTCGCTTTTGGCCGGCATACCAACAGAACCTGTATTACGGTGATGACGGAGGTTTGTTGGGAGCTATGGAGCGTTTCAAGCTCGATGCCATCGTCATGCCAGCGGATTTTGCAGCTCATTGGGCTGCAACTGTAGGCACTCCGATCGTGACAGTCCCGTTGGGGTTCTATCCATCTGGGACGCCCGTGGTGAAGGACTCTTGGGGTTTGGTCGAGTCAGCGCCCAAAATTCCGTAAGCTTATTCGAACTCGTTCTTATGACGAAATAGTAGAGGAACTATTGGGCTATAGCCCTTTTGCAATCTAAAGTCCTCACTGACCCTTAACCTAGGTTTGGAATTAGCTTCATGGGAAGGAAGTTCTCCGAGGACAAGCTGATCGGCATGGCTTACGCCTTTGAGCAGCGAACTAAGGTCAGAGATATCGTGCAGCCGTATATTGTCCCCAAGACCAAGCTTTCAGATGTCGTTTGAAAGTAGAGAGACAGCTTCTCGAGACCTGCAGTTCTCGAAAAGTCGTCCACCAGGGTGGTTCTCTTTGTTCTTTCCTTTGTATCAATCTCATGCTCGGAAATTCCATCGCTTCAGTGGATCTTTTCATGTCACCGTGGATGAGCAGCAGTCATATATCTCCACAATAAATTATCTAGTAGCAGATATAAATCTGGTCTCGGGTATGGATATTCTCCGTGGCATTGCCTGTCTCGAAGTGAGTGGCTCAGTGGGGTGGTATGCTGACTAAAAAGCGCTTCTTAAGCATCAACTCAGCCATGTGTCTCCTCGCGACATTTCACCAATACTTTCCAAAGCTAACATGATGTCCGAGATCCACAACACATCTGATTTCATAGAGACCGATGTCTTCTATCTAGTGAAAGACCTCAAACATGACAAGGAGAAGCCATACGAGCTTGCATACGACGTCGGCGGACTGATTCCACAGACCAACATGTCTTACCAGCCCCATCGGGTTTCAATCTACAACTTTCGTGAACTTCAGAAATCCGATAGCTTCAGTGAGTACGGATTTAAGGTCGCAAAACTTGGATGCACCTTAACAGCCACCGACTTCAACGACGACACGATTGTGAAGGACCGATACTATCCAGCCGTGGAAACACTGCTCTTGGAGACTTTTCCTCACGCTGCTGCTGTTCGAATAATTGAGCATGGGGTGCGTAATCTTGAGGCTATTCAAACACTCTCAAAACTTATACTTTACAACTAGCTACGGAAACGGAGTACAAATTTTCCAAAAGGCGAAGCGGCATCTAAAGACGTTCAGCCAGCTACAAAAGTTCATGCTGGTAAGATTTATGAATCTGCGTATCAAACTCTTTGATTTTAACAAACCCGACAGACTATTCAATCAACTCCGCTGACCGAACGGCACGAGCATTCTTCAAGGACGTCTCAGAAGGCTATCAACGCCTCGTAACTGTCAAGTGAGGCACGCAAGGCACATACTCGCTGTCACCTGTAAATCTGACAGCTGAATTCTAGTTTTTGGAAATCCTTCCAAGGACCTGGGAACGACTGGCCTCTTGCCCTCTGCGATCACAGAACCATTGATCATCGATCAGAAAGCATATCCGCCGATGTAGTATTCGACAACCGGTTTACTGAAAACCAGAGGTTCTATCATAGCCCAGCCCATCGGTGGTACTATTTCAAAGATCTCGGTGGTGACGAGGTCGTGATGTTCAGACAGACTGATTCTGATCTGGAGCAAGGTGGAGGTAAGTTACGCATGCCCAATTGCGGTGCGGTCCTGACTACTGCGAGAACTCACCCTGACATCGTTAACACAGGCGTTGCCCACACAAGCTTCCACAACCCGCATGCAAGTGCCGATGCAGCACCGAGAGCAAGCATCGAGCTTCGGGCATTTGTTTTCTTTTCATGAAGACTTAAAGGCCGAGGGAGTGTATTCATTTATCCGGACTCAAAAACTATAATTTCATTCATTCATCATAATAAAATTCTAAACTTCCTGAGCTAATTCCTAGACGCGCCAGCCACCCTTTCCGCATGCTCAAAAGCACCCCAGATTATGTTACTTCTGAGAGGAAATTCCTTCGCATTTGTCGTTGTAGCCGTGTTGACCATTCAAGTTTCCTTCACCCCCCTTGGCGGGTGCCAGTCCCCTTCCCTCATTGTCATACCCATGTTGCGCGTTCAGATTCCCTTCGCCCCCCTTTATAGGGGCAACACCCTTTCCCTCATTGTCACATCCATGTTGTCCATTCAATTTTCCTTGGCTCGTGGGAGCAACGGCCTTGCCTTCATTGTCAACTCCATTCTGACTATTCAGATTACCATGTCCGCCCTGAGAAGGTGCATCGTTGTTGGACACCACTCCCTTCGACGCGGGCCAAACAACCCTCCAAGGCTGTGACTTTGTCTCCAAGACATCAGATGCTCTTGCACTTCCTGCCATTTTGGAATGTTGGAATATGGTGGCGGGGGCTATGTTCGTTCAAGGTTAGCAATCAGCCCCACGGAGTAGAGACTCCGGGTTGGCAGCATAATCCACCCACCTTCTTGTGTATTCAGTTGTCGTAGTTCTTGGATTGTTGTGAATGTTGGCGGACTGGTCAGGCAGACTCGTAGAGAAAGCGGGTTGTGTGGGTTGTTAAATGTTCCAGTACGAGAATGCTTATGGGACGGACCGACATCCCGGAGCCTTTTTATTCCACAAGGTAAATGAAAATGGGGCGAACGAGATATTCAGATACAGCCAATCCGCTCTTACAAAGATGCTAAGGGTTGCAAGAGTAACGCCTCTTTTCTAACGTTCCCGTGGGATGGCCATCTGACACTTATCTTCCAATGCAAATTTGACGGCTTCTAGTAAAAGTCAATTGCCGACATGTGAAGGGGCCATGCTTGATAGCGGTCTATCTTATAACTCGACGCCATGGCATACCGTTGATTCTTCTGCACCACAGCCGGGCGAGAGCTTCACGGGCCACAGGTCCTGCTATTGGACGATCCAAATTTGACAGCACGCCAAGGAATCCTTCTGCAATGACAATCCCCATCGACCGTGTCATTAATTGACTTGTGGATTTCCAAAGTCTGGAAAAGCCACACTTGTGGCAGTGCCGCGATAATATGCCAAAAGCCTCATATCGTGATCAACCAAGAAGTCTTTCCTGTTTGACGAGCCTCCTCACAAAAGGTGGCAGTGCGCACCTGCCTGAGATGAAGCAAGCCACAAGTTCGTAGGATAGCATTCCGGACTTCTATATCAATCTAAATACTTCAAATATTGCTGAGGATCTTTCGTCAGGTAGTTGCACTGTTTTGGATAAAAGCAACTCTACTCAGCATTTAGGGCACAATCAATCTGGTTCGCTAAGTGGCCTGAGTGACCCGATGGCTCATACCTGGATCAATTTATCCACTCGTTGGAGCCTCTCCAGTGTTCAAGCTGCGCTGAACGTCATCATCTCAGTTATTGGCACTGTTGGTATCTGGACCTTCGCCCGGTTCTGGTGGCAACGAGCAGGCGCTCGAGTTGTCCGTAGAAATTCTGGCATCCCCTTGTCAGCTTTGTTCACTGTCAGCTCTCCTGGCGAAGCATGGGATGCCATCACTGTTCAAGGAAGGTAAGCTCCCCGCTCTTCAAATATGCATGAGTTCCATGCATGCATATGCAATTTTTTGTCATCACTAACCAATACCAGGCGTCTTTTCGCTATCGAGAGCTGGCACTTATTGCTGCAAGTGACTATCGTCATATTAGTCACTCTTGCTTGTATGCTGTCGGGACCAATCGCTACTCTGGCTTCTCGAACGACCCGTACTGTCCAGAAAAGTACCCTCCAAGTCCTCCACACTGTCACGAACGGCAGTTCCTCGGCCAACCTTCTGGAAGCGATCGTGTTATGGAATTCCACGATCGGAAGTTTAAACCAAGCATCTTTCCCAACCGATCAGTTGCTTGATTTTCTCCCCCCATCCACAGTAAATTGGACATACGTTCCTTCCGAATGGGACCCAAACTGGAGCATGGATTGTAACTTCACAGATGAAACTTTGTTATACAATGTTTCTGGACACGGCAACTATACATTCTATCACCCGCTCGATGCCTTCCCCGTGTATCGGGAGACATATGACCCAGCATGGCTCGATACCTCAAAGTACAGAATTCAAGCAGACTTTTTAAGCTGGACTGCTGGGTCTGGAATCAACGCACCATTCACGGATGTTTTGAACTTCATTCTTATCGAGTCGGACCCCGCGATTAATGACCGGTGGCATACAAATAACGAGACAATGTACCTTTCATTATCGGTTCTCCATACCCAAAATCTCTCGGCTTTGGATAATCAGTATTTCAATCAAGCGGAAGCAACGTCCTGGCGCCCAGTTGGACCCGTCGGGAACGCGAGCTACACTCGAGTGGAGTGTTCTATTACGAGAAGGCCCGAGGTCCCAGATAAAGACCTCGTTCCCTGGGTCTGGACAAACGACACCTATTCCATCACAATGCAATATGTCATGTTTTGGTCTTATCCCTTTATAAGGGAGGAATTTTTGAACATTACCTATCCAACACCTACAGGGAAAGAGATTCTCAGGTTTTACCAAGCATATCTTGTTGCTCTTGGCGCAAGTATTGATGTCACTCCCTCGCCTATGGAGCTCAGCGTTTGGGTGGAGACGGTACAGCTCTCTGCTATCTTTCTTGCATTCATCCTTGCTCTAGCCTCGGTAATCATCCTCTTCAGCATTCGCTACTTTGTCTTCCTAAAACGACACAAACGGGAGCTGGAAGCTACCTTTGTGCCTGATGGCAAGATGGAGTGGATAGTTCATTCGGCAAGGCTAGCCGCGAGTGGTAATGAGGAGGAATCCGACGGCAAAGGTTCTAAGATCAAAGACAGAGTTTATCTTCAAAAAGCAACTTTCGGTCATTTCGCCATGGGAGACAATCATCAAAATAGCCCTGATAGCGAGATACGTCGGCCATCATTAGCTCGGGTCCATACTCGAGGGAACTCGGTATCAGGTCCGCCATCACGCCCGAGGGGCTCGATGCCGCGCCAGCCACGAACTCATTCTCTTCCCCAGCTTTCCATTATTGAACACGAGAAGCAAAACAAAGCCCGTCCAAGCTTGCCAAGTCACCAAGAAATAGGCAACGCGTTCAACTTGACAGTCTTTGAGACAGACAAAGAAGCACTGCCAAGCCCACCAGATTCTAGCCCACATACTCGCGAAAGAAAAGTTGATCAACAGTCTTCAAGAATGTCTTCGAATAGTTGTGGCCAAGTTTCAAAGGCTCTTGACCCAGTATTGCCCAGTGCCTCGATTAAGCCGTCGATTTCTCCGCCGAATTCTCTTCCGAAAGAGGAGAAGCTATAGCCACAGGGCGGTTACTGGCGGGATCACGCTGAAGCAGGAATGCAACGACGAAAATGTACCTATAAGGTTGCTTGAAAAGTTTAACATTTGCGGTCGAGTTGAATGGCACAAAGTCTCCAGGTATGTCGCGAACTGTTCTGGTTGTGGAAACGGGGCGCCATTTGTTGACTTTCGTTTAACTTTGAGACTATTTTGTTGGTCGATGACGTTCAAAACAGGCCGGATGTGAATAGTACGCCCTCTTGAGCAGATGGTGCACTTCCAGAACCGGGGGAAAGAGTAACATGAAAACTAGAATATTGAACATTTTTTCACAAAAGTTTGCTTATTGATCGCTTCGGTTATCTTGTGTCAGCAATATTCTTCCTAAATGCAGACAGAATTTGCAACCGCACACAGGGCTATCTCACGGCAATCAAGCGAATCGAACCAATCTAAGGGACGTAGTAGAGCTTCTTTTGTCTGCCAGAAGAACCTTTTCCTCGTATGTTATTGACATTCCAAAATTGGGTGGCCCACTCTTCAAGCGATGGCCCTCATCGTCTTATATTTGATATATCAGTCAGTACCAGGTGTTTTTGACAACCTCCCAATATCGAATGGAGAAATGATGCATAGAAGTTAGTTACTGCCAGAGAGATATTACCCTTGCGTAGATCATTCCTAAGCATCATGATAGAGAACGCTCCTGGGTTGGTTCTGGTGTCGGAGGCGCCTTCCGCATTAACGAAAGTACCCCACAATTGTCAATCACCTTATATATATATAGCCGATAACGTTTATACTATTACGAAAGAACTGCGATTTAAGGCTTATAATAGCTCTAGCGCGCTTAAGGCGTTCTAACGTCTTATTAAGGTTAAGAAGGTGCTTAAGGACGAATTAGTAAATTTTAGGCTGTGCTTCTTTCCGATTATAGTCTATATATAGTCTTTTTACGTTAACGTCGTTTAAAAACGGCATTATAATAAAAGGCATAACATCTTTTAATATTTTATTAATTATTTTTATAAATTAAGTAATAGAGTTTATAGCTCCCTAAGATAGCGTTATGTTTCGGACTAGTCCGATGCTAGGCACGAAAAAGGCCGTTATATCTTGGCTACTGTAAAGTGGCGATTCTAGCCAGGAAATGATGCCTAAGGCGTTATTTAAGGAACTAGGCATACAACCTTTAAAGGTTCGTATAAGAGGCCTTTCCCTCATGTAAAATTAGAAGATTTGAACACTTTTCCACCTTGAATCTTGACCCCTTAGAGTTACTAGGCTCCTTGCCTGGTGCCTTGCGCCGTGCTTCCTTCTTTGTTTGTTGTAGCCTTCACACTACTTTAATGTAATACTTATTAATTATAATCTAAGTATAAGTTTATTAAGCTCGCGATATAGCACCTTATAAATTCCTTTAAAAATTCGTTAATAAAAGGAGGTAAGTTAACGTCTTTTAAAGTGACTACGTTAAGTATAGTTACCGAGTTAATTAAGCGGTACTTTTTTAATTCCTTCTTTTTAATTAAAAACTAAGCGTTATAATATAGCCCCTTAAAGAGTTCGAGAACCCCACGGTTAAGTCTGTCTTTTATTATTTTTTTGACTTCAGGAGTTAATGTTTTAAGAAGTAAAAAGTATAGTGTTTATTAGGCTTTATGGTTTATTATCTTAATAACTATAGGTAGCGAAACATTTTTATGGAATTTCTTATACTTTATTTAATTAAATATAATAACACCTTCTCGATTTAATATGATTTCGTCGAAGAGGGCTTTCTCTTTTAATTATAATATATTTTTAATATTTAAAGTAGTAAGTCGCTCTTCTATAATCTTAAATCCGTAAGAAAAGCCGGTAAAATAAAAGAATAAGATATTTTAATATTTCTTAATTTATTTTTAATAAAAGTCCCTTTTTTTAAAGACTTTATATTAGTTTTTACGGCTTTTAGGCGCATTTCTTATTTTATTTATTTAATTTATAGGCTTAATCTTTTTATCTTTCGTCTTATATATAATATAAACTTGCGAAACTTATTTGCGTTTTTTAAATGAGGAGGTTATTAATAAAGTATTATAATTTATAGTAAATTAAAAGGTAAGCTCGATTTTCTTAATTAATATAATATTAAACACACGTTCTTTGCCAAAAAGAGCTTTAATAAAGTCTTTGTAAAAGGGGTAATCATAAAGGTCTGTTTTTAAAATTATAAATTCTTACTTTATATATTTAATAAAAATATATAAAACGTCTTCGAAAAAGGAATTACTTTTATTATTAAAGGTTTCTTTATCTCTCCCGTAAAAAAGCTCGTCCTTAAGCTTAAAGGAAGTGTCCTTTAGAGAGCATTTGACAATACTAACTATAAAGCTTTAATTATAGTTAATTACTTATTTTCCGAGTTAGTTTTAGACTTTAAGTAGTCTAATTTTAAATTTAATAATATTTTGCCAGCTTAGCTCTTAGACTTTATAGCTTTAATATTTCTGGCGTACTCCGTAGGTTTAATTGCTTTAATAATAATAATTAGTCGCGTAGTTTTATTTTATAAGTTAACGTAAATTAAACTGCTTTTTACATTAAATAAGTATTTAAATAAAACGCGCGTAGTCCGAAAAAATAAAAATTTAAAAATAACTTTAATATTTAAAATATTTATAATATAAAACTTAATAAAGATAATATAGTCTTTTATTATAATCGGGACGTTATTTACATATCTTAGAAATCGCGATTTTACGCTTATAATGTTTTTTAAAGCTATAGAGTCACTTTTTATAATAAGGACTTTTAATTAAATAATAGTATTATAAAATATATAATTAACCTTTGCGTTAAAATTAAAAGTAGCTCGGATATTATTAAGTCTTGTCCTTTTAGGCATAATAATTATATACTTTAGTATTAAAGAGTGTTACTTATGACTCGGTCTTTAAGGTGTATTAATTAAGTAAACTTTAGCGGTTAGTAATAAGTCGACTTTAAATTCCCCTTTTAAAATTATTACTTTTTAAAGCATTATTAAAATAACGGTTAAAATTATAAGCATTAAGCTAAAGAAAGGAATTAGGCTTAATAATAGCCAGAAAATTAATTATTAAATTAGCATTTCTTATGTTAAAAAGACTTAATACTTTTATTTCCTTTATTAGACTTAGAGCTTATACGTAAGTTTAGCTCGAGATATAATAAAGTAAGTAATAACTTATTATTCTTATTTAAGGAAAATACGTTTAAGCTGTCGCGAAGCTGGCAGTCCTCTTAATGTGGAATCCGAAGTATTAGCCCGAAGTAGTAAGAGGCGTTAAAATATAATATTATTCCCTTTTTAATTATAATCTTAAAGAGCTTTTATATACTTTATAATCTTAATATTAATAATAGTAATTTAGTCTTAAATCTCTTAATTAATAGTCTTTAGTCGACTTGTCTTTAGTAAGTCGATTAAAATAAGGATTTCTTTTAAGGTTAAGTTTTTAAGGAGCTCTTTTTAAGTAAAAAGCTTATTTAGCGTATTATTTAATTTATAATTATTCCGCGATAGCGCTTAATATACGCGAGGTCGGCCTGAAGTCGCTCTAACGGCAATAAGTAAGTTGTTTTTAACGCGTTTTTAAATAGTCCTCGTAAAGAGTAATTTAATAATAATCAGTCCTTTTCGACTTACGGTCGGAATAGCTTTTTTTAATTTCTTAAAAATAATATTATTATTATTATTCCTTATAATAATCCGAGTGGGTTTTACTTTAAATACTTTAGTTAAAGGGTTTACGTTTATAGGCTTTTGAAATTTAACGGTATTTTACTTTTTCGCGAACTTTTAATCTTTTATAATTAACTTAAGTCTTAAGGCGTTTTTAAAGTAAAGTTTTAGTTATATATAGTTTAACTTTTATTATTATTTTAAAAGCAGCGGCACTTTGTCGTCTTGTTTTTATAAGTGCTATTTTGAAGCTATTATTTATTTCTTTTAAATTAAAGGTTATAAATACGTTTTAAACGTTAGTTAGTCTTATTATATTAAAGAGTCGAATAGTAAAGATGTTTAAATAATCTTAGGGCTTTTAACTTGCTTTTAGTATTAGTCTTTTTAAGGCTGACTTTAATATAATATTTTATTAAGTTAAAAGGGCTTTTTAAGCGTCTTAAAGCTTCTTTTAAATTGCTTTTTCTTTTTACCTCGAGTTTAAGTCTCTTTTTATATTAATTATTCGTAAAATAAGGACTTTTCTCTTTAGTTTATTCCGAGGAAATTAAACCGCTTAAGCTTTTATTTTTTCTTTTTAAGGGCTTATATAAATATAATTGTTTTTATTTTTATAAATAATTCTTAAATTAAGCCACTTTTTAAACTTATAATATTAATTTTAATACTTATAAAATCCTTAAGGTTTAGCACTCGGAATCGGCTTATTAAAGTAAAAGAGGTATTGTTACGGCTTGTAAGAGGTTAATACGGCGAGTTAACTCTAGCTTTGTATTTAGGCCTGATGCTACGCTTAGAATCGAGAAGAAAAGATAAAGAAAAAAGGAGAGTTCTTTATAAGAGGGAGCTCTAATATAAATACACAAAGGGTCCCTCTAGCCTTTCCCGATTAGGCCTAGCGCTATAGTTGCTATACTAAGGCAATACTACGAGCGATGCCAAACTCGCTCGGTTAAAATACAAGGCTTATAAAATTATAATATTACCTTCTTCTCCCGAAAAACTGCGTCTACGCAATTATAGTTATAATTATATTATCTTTTAGTTTATTATAATTGTTAATACTAATATTATATGCTTTTAACTATTAAAGTAATACTCTTAAAGGTCTTTTAGCCGCTTTATTATTAAAATAAAAGTTCTTAATTATATAAAGTACGGTTATAGTATTTAAGCACGAATACTATTATAAGTCCTCGTCGGCGTCTAGCCACTTAATATAATAAAATAACTTATTTTTTATAACCTTAAAGCTAAGAATACCTTTAATTTCCCACTTATTTTACTTAAGTAATAACTAAATAAGTGCCGGCGTAGCTTTAGCTTGTCTAAGCAAAAGGTCGTTAACGTACTTACGGAACAAGTAAGAGTAAAAGACGGAATACATTTATTAATCCTTTAAGAGCTTAACTCTTTAACTTTTTCCTTTTTTTATAAATACTTTAATTAAGTCATATTACTTGTCGGAGAGCTTTCTTAAAGGTCGGTCAATATTTTAGTTCCGAGTGTCAACTAGCACTAAGTCGTTAACGTCCTAATTAACGGCGCGTCGCCCCCGGTTCGCTAGTCGCTTCATTTTTTCCTATTAATTTTTTAAGGACAATTATGCGATTTCTATAACCTCTTTTATTTATAATGCTACTTATAAAGCCTCTTTACAATTGAGTTTCTTTATTACTATAACTAAAGGTTTTAAGTTAAGTAAATCTTAAGAAGTCCGTGGCTTAACGCCGTTAAATAACTAAAAAGGGGACAAGTTGTTTAAGGATTCGTGCGGCAGTATTAATTAGGCGATATTTATAATTAATAAAAAGTCACTTTAATTATTTTAATAATAATAATAAAAGAGACGAAGCCGTTACTTAATATATTAATTCGTTATTTCCGTTTAGCCGTCGACGTTTAAATTATACGCCGTTATAAGCTTTACCTTAATTCTGAAAATATAATAATACTCTTTTTAAAAGGAAGAGATAAATTAAGGCCCTCGGTCTAAGACAATAAAGTCCGGCATACCGAAATAGCGAGTCTAATAAATAAAGAAAAGAATAGCCATACCTTTAGCGATAATTATGTCGTTATAAGGTATTAAGACCGGTTTCTTAAATAAGCGGTTAATAATAACTATAGCGAAGTTATAATTGTGCTTATTTAATAGTAGCTTTATAAAGTCTATTATAAGGTATTAATATAGTCGAGTAGGGATTAATAAAGAGTATAAAAAACCAAGAGTCTTATTTCTTCTAGCCTTTTACCGAGAGTAACTATAATTCGCTACGTACCGAGTTACGTCTATAATGAGATTATTTTAATAGTATTTGCGGCTTAGTAATGCCTTTATCTTTTTAATCCCTGTATATATTATTAATAGTTAGGAATACACATGTCGAATTAATATTATGCGAAGCTCCGGCGGTTTTAAGGGCACTTTTAGGCGTCCTTAAAAAAGTAATTTATTGTTTATTAACTCGTAATTTAATAATTATTTCTTAGCTTTTTGTCGAAGAAGCTTTAACGAAGGCGAAGACTTATTAATTAAGAGCATTTAATTAATAATATTATATTCCGCGATATTATAAACTATTATAAAGTTAAAATTAAGCTCCTCTATAATAAGGGTCTTTAGGTCTATTAATACTCTTACGTCTGACTTAGGCTTTAGTTCGTCCCCTAAGATTAAGGCTTTAATTAATGCTAAGGATATTATCTCCACGACTTCGATATAAGCGTTTATAAGATCGTCGGCGAGAAGCTAAAAATCTCTGGCGACTTTTTAATTGATTTTATTAATTATAAATAACTCGCTTTTGTGCCTCCGTGACCGTGAGGTCTTAATCCCGTCGAGATAAGGTATCCGCTAGCGTATTAATAGTCCTAGTATAATATATAATTATAAAATAAAAATCCGCGAAGAACTCGGCCTATTAAGCCTGCTTAACCGTAAAGTCTTTAATAATTATAAAGTACTTTAAAGCTTAATAATCTATATAAACGAAGACGTTCTTTTAGGCGCCTTATAGCTTCGGCCGATATTATTTAAATAATTAAAAAATCGCTAATATTTCCTTATTATAAATTAAGTAATTAAGCTCGGGATTTATTATAGTTTTAAAAAAGTATTTTATAAAGTAAAAGGTGCCGTCTTTTTAAAATTAAAATAAAATCTTAGCGACGACTTTGTTAAATAAATTAATTTTTAGCCGCGTTTACTTTATTAAGTCGTAATAATAAAGAACCGGCGTAAATTAAAGGGCTTCTCGGAGAGTATTTTATATGTTTTTATAAGCGTGGTCGAAGTTAAAAGGGACGTCTTTCTCGGTGAGCTTTATAAGGGGTCGAGTGATACGATTATAGTCTTTAATAAACCGGCGATAAAAGTTATAAAAACTAAAGTAGCTTTATATACCTTATATATTGCCGGCGTATCGTTAGTCTTTAATTACGCTAACCTTTTCCGAGTTTACTTTTATATTATCGACTTTAATTATAAATCTTAAAAACTTTGTCTTTTATACGTTAAACTCGGATTTTTTAATGTCGGCTTAAAGTCTATGTATTTATAATATTGTTATCACCTTTTTAATATAAACTTTATGTTCTTCGAGAGTTAACGAGTATATAAGGATATTGTTTATATAAACCGCGTAAAAGTCGTTTAAGTACTTTATTAAAATATCGTTAATAAATCGCTAAAAGGTCGCCGGACCGTTAATTAAACTAAAGGGAAGAACCTTATATTTATACGTGCCGTATCGAGTGCGAAAGGTCGTATAGTCTTCGCTCTTAAGAGACATACAAATGCGGTAAAAAGCTTATTATATATTAAGCTTAATAAAGACTTTTGCTTTATAAATGCGTATTATTATTTTATCGATTAAAGGAATTAAGTACGGGTCCTTTTTAAATAAGGCATTTAGCTTTCGATAGTCGACGCATAATCGAAGACTATTATCGGCTTTCTTAGTAAAGAGAATAAGAGCCGTATATGGCGTGCCAAAGGGCTCGATAAAACCTTTATATAAGTTGTTAATAATGTACCGCTTAGTCTTTAATAGTTGTTCTTTAATTATACGCCGGAAAAGTTTAAAGAATAAGTCGTTTTCCTTAATAAGTTTAATTTAGTAATTTACGCCTTAGTAATATATTAATAATTTATTAAAGGCTTGCCGGGAGAAAAGAGGAATATATTCTTAATACTTAATAAAAAGCTTTTTATTTATTAACTTATTATTTTACGCGTACTTAGCTTTTAGGGCTTTTTTTAAGTTTAAGTCTTTATTTATTAATATAAGTTCGACACTTAACTAGTCTAAGGCCTCTCGCCGGCGGCGAGTTAGTTTTTAATCGATTTTATGCACTAATATTATAAAGGTTTTCACTTTATTCTTTTTGGCTTTTTTAAGTTAAAGGTATATTATAAACATTACTATTGTCGATATTAAGAAAATCTCCGTTATAAACACCTTTAACTAGTGATTTACTAGGGGGGCTCTAAAGGTTTTTTTATTTTTAAGTAATAACCCCGGAATATAAAATATTAAAGAGTTTAATTAATCCTTTATAATACGTAGGCGCTCTTTAACTTCTCTAGTAAAGCTCGAGGGACGAGTCGGCGAGACGCTGGCGGTAAGTCGTATAAAAACATTTATTTTAAGGGAATCGTCGAGTGCCGTAAGCTTGACTTATTTCCGGCGGTAGTTATTTATATTTATAAAAGCATTTTTTTATTTTATATTAAGTTAATAAGACTTAACGATTAATTAATCGAAACGGTTTATATTGACAAAGACTCGCTAGTTAAAGTACGGCTGTATAAGTATGTTTAACGGCTATTTTAATCGGTTGCGGTTTTTTATATATAATTATTTTAAGTTATAATACTCAAAGAACTTCCGGCTAATTAAAACGTTAGTGTTTTTTAAGTCAATTATTAAGAAAAAGAAGTTAATTTGCCGGCGGTTAATAATTAAAATAAGTAGGATAGCCGTATTAATTAGCTTTTCTTTCTTATTATTATAATTAATTAAGACGATTAACTAAAGGAGTATTATAAAAGAAATATTAAATTACTTAACGAGTCGGTATGCGAAAGAGGTTTTAATTACACCTAAAATATTTACTTCGCTATTAATATATATAAGTGTTTTAATAAAGAATTTATTCCTTTTTAATTTAATGTTAACTAAGAATTGTCGTCCTTCGATAAGAGCACGGAAATTAAATATTAAGTCCTTTTATAAGTTATAGCCTACGCTAAGGTATAAGTCTTTGCCACGGCTTAGGAGTTTTTTAATAACTCGTTAGTCTTTAGGTCTTCGCTAATAATTAATTAGAAAATCGACTTATTAAGAGCTTAGTCTTTGCGGCGCTTAAGACAGTCGTTAACTTAATGGCCGGTCTTATTATAATAAAGGCAAGTATTAAAGGAGACGTCTTTAAGTATTAAAAGAGGTACGAGGGACTTAAGTCGGCGCAGGATAGGCGAAGGAGAGGGCGTACGCTAGCGGACATTCGACGACTGTCTTAAGGTTAAAAGTCTTTATACGTTAATAGTCGGCGAAGGAGAGGTTACACGCTAGTTTTCCTTCTTTAAGATATTACGTAAGTCGTTAGTATTTATATTATAAAAAGAGACTCGAGGGGGCTCGCGAACAGCGGCAATAACACGTTTATAAGCTCGTTTAATAGTAATGTTTCTTAACTTACGATTTAACGTAATTAAGAATTCGTTAAGAGCCGTATAATCTCCGGCGAGTTTATACTTTTTAATATAAATGTCGTACTTAAGTTTATTTAAGACTTTCTTATACATATTATTAAACTAGCGGTCGGGTAAGATTTTTTTAATAGTCGCATATATTATGAACTTTATACGGAACTCGTTATACGTTATATTACCTATATATAGCTAATTATACTTAAGCTTAGCTGCTTATACTCGGTTATAGTCGAAGAAGCGCTAGTCTAAAGCCTTTAATACGTCGGCGGCTTTATTAAAGTCTCCGGCGAAATCGAGGTTTATTTATTAAAAGATTATAGTCTTAGCCTCTCTTATTATATATTTAAAATAAATATAAACTTACGATTTATTAATAAAAAAGTTGCCTAAGTACTTTTAAATAAAAAGCTTTATATTTATTTTTTAAGCATTATATTCGATTTCGCCCTTATAATCGTTAAAAAGAGTATAAAAGTATTTAACTTTATTAAGCTCGACGGCAGGAATAATAAGGTTTAGCTTAAGAAGGTAATAGCCGGTAGTTAGTTAGAGGTCCGCCGTAAGAGTACGCACTAATCGGTCGTAAGGAGGAGAAGGAGTATAAGTCTTTTGGCGGGGGTTATTAATAATATATTAGTCGAGGGCTTGCTTAACAGCGGCAGCGACGGTAGAACTAACGGAGATCTCGATTAGTTAATTTACCTTTACTTATTAAGCGGGGGTAAGGCCTTTTATAATAGTAGTAGGCTTTAGCGAAGCGTTAAAGAAGTTCTGAGGTTTGTCTTCTAAGTCGGAATTAAATTCTTCGAAGTTGTCGGGTTCTTTTATTAAAGTTTTAACCGAAGGAATAAGGGTATTAATAAAGCCTAGCCGCAAGGGGGCGCTTCTTTCTCTAGAGCTTCGCCGACGGGGGGGAGAAGTCGGAAGTAATAGTAACACAAGGTAAAGAGGTGTTTAAGGTTATTAATCGATTTATTAATTAAATATAAGTCGAAGTCGAAGTTCGAAATCGAATAGCGCGCGTTAAGTTGCATAAGGCAAGTTAACGGCAAGAGGTTTTCTAGCTTTCTTTAAGGCAATCTATTATTAAGGTAAAGAAGTACTTATTTATTAAATAAGCCAAAGTATTAAGGTTCATCGTTAACTTATTATAAAGGCAAGGAGACGCGACGCGTAAGACTTAGTAAAATATAACGCTTTATAGCGAAGGGATTATAAGTCTTTTCTTATATTACGGCTTATAAAAGGTTAATACGGCGAGTTAACTTTAGCTTTATATTTAAGCTTAATACTACGCTTAGAATCGAGAAGAAAAGATAAAGAGAAAAGGAGAGCTCTTTATAAAAGGGAGCTCTAATATAAATATATAAAGGGTCCCCCTAGCCTTTCCCGATTAGGCCTAGCGCCATAGTTGCCATGCTAAGGCAATGCTACAAGCGATGCCGAGCTCGCTCGGTTAGAATACGAGGCTCATGGAATCGTAATAGGTATTCGGTACTTATGTCGTCTTTTATATTAAAACGTCGATTATATTTAAAGCTTACTTTAGAATCTTAATAAAATACCTCAGCTTTTTCGAGGTATGCGATTGACTTATAAGTAAATAAAGCCTTGACTTCGGCTATTAATTCTGGATTTTTTCTTTTCTTTATAATAGCGTATAAAATGCGTAAGTTATTTAATTTTTTCGTAATTATATTAATATTCCGTTTTATAGCTTAATTAATATTGTGAGTCAGCCTCTTAATAATAAGAATGACTTCTTCTTAAATATGCCTTTTTTAATTTAATTTAAAATGAAGTACTGAATTCTTTTTAAAGACGTCGTTAATCTCTTGAGTTAAAGAATTATTTTTATACTTTATAAGCTTAAGGCGAGTTATAAAGTTAAGTCCCTCGAATTATGCCGCTAAAGAAGGAGTTTTATTATTACTCGACTTAAGTTAAAGACGGTCGACTTAAGTAATTTATATAAATAATACTTTTTACTTAATTAAAGTGTTGATTTCCTGCTCGACTCGGAGTAAGCCTTTTATTTTAACGTATATTTTATCGAAAGATTATATGTTTTCTGTATCGAAAGTATTATTATTTTTTATAAAAGTTCCGGCCTTTCGCCTTAAGTGTTTAAGTAAAGCCGCTAAAAACTTTATAATTATTCGCCGCTTTATAATAATTTTTTTTTATATATAAGCTCGACTAACCTCTTTAAAAGCTTAGAAAAATTATTAAAATTGAGATTTAAAAGTATTTTCCGTAATATATTTAAAGTTATTAAATATCTTCTTTAGGTTTTAAAAAATATAATAATATTACTTAAGGTCGAACGTTTAATATTCTTTTATAACTTTTTTAATTAACTTTTATTAAGTGTTATTAAAGAAGTCGGGGAGTTACTTAATGTTTTAGCTTACTTTAAGAATGTAATAGTTTACGATATATTATTTCTTTTCGGCGTCATTTATAATGCCTCGAGCCATAAAGAGTTACTTTAAAGTCTTAAAGAACTTAGTAATATTATTCCTATTAAAGTATAAATAGTTAAAGGTGCTTAAGGTTAATATGGCTTAAATTATTACGAAATGAGGAGGTCCTTTAATAAAGTCTATAATAAGTCGTGCGGCTTAAAATATAAAGTATTAAGACGTTATATTATTAAAGACAAGTTTATAATAATAATTATTTAAAGCCTCGTTTATTTTATATAATATAGAAGTTTTAATAAGTTTATATTATTTTAACGTAAGTCGTATTAATTAAAAAGCCTAAGCGAAAGTAACTTGAGCCTAAAGCGGTGTTATATAACTTATATTAACGGGGTTAAGTCCCCCTTGCTTTAGAGGCGAATATAATATAAATTAAGAGTATATAAGTTAAGTAAGTGTTATATAAGCCGGTAAAGTTTAAAGGGCGGCTTAAGCTCTTATATTAGAGCTTTTTAAATGGCTATTGCCTTAATTATAGTTAAATATGTTTTGTCGTAAGTTATTATTGCCCCCTTTATTTCTTTTCTTTTTTTTATTAATAATTAAAATATTATTTATAGGTATTCCCGGTAGTTATAATAAGGTAAAACTAGTAATTTTAGCGATATTAGGTTTTATTAAAAGTCTAATAAGTATAAAAGTAAAAGAGCTTATAAAGCCTATAGAGTTAGTCTTAATAATAAAATAGTCTATAGTCGGGGTCGTAAAGCTTCTTTAAGTTATAAAGAAGTTGTTAATAAGTCGTTTAAGCTTTTTGCTTTTTAAGTTGCCGTTAAAAGCGTTGTTTTTAATATCGTTTTTAAATATAATTAATTTTTCTTAATAAAATTAATAATTTACTAAAGAGTAAATGCGCTTAATATTATTAATAAAAAAGTAAAAGATATAATATATTATATTAAAAAAAAACATATAAGCTCGAAAAAATAAAGGAAATATATAAGTAAAATGTTAAGTTAAAGAGCTTATAACTTTAGACTCTTTTTAGAATAATAGAGCCCGAAAGACGCCGAAGTCTAGACTTCTTATCCTTATAATAAACGAACGTATAAGCTTAAGTAAAATAAATAAATCTCGTTAAATGTTAAAGCTTTACTATTATTAAAGTTAATCTCGGCGTAAAATGACTTAAGATTAAAATTAATTAAAAAGGTATAAAGTAAAACTTTATATACTTTTTTATTAAACTCTGTCTCGCTAACTTAAAATAGTCTTTAGCGGAAAAAGAAGAGAAAAAGAGTAATAAATACGCCTATTAAAAGTGCGGTTGGCGTTAAAATTTGCCGAATTTATTTTAAATAGTTTATTTTTCGTTTTTTAAAATATTAAATATGCTTTAATATTAATTAAGGCGTTTTTAATAACGTAATTTAATTATTTTCGGTCCGACCTTTTTAGTATTGATGCTCCACGTGTTAGAGCTGGCTTTTCTAATAATTTAAGTATTATTATATTAAAGGTAAGTAGTTTCCCTTTAGACTTCTTATGCTTTTCGTTAAGCTGTAGGGGACTGTCGAGGTGCCGTATTTAGTTTTATTTTAAGGGCTAAGAGATCTTTAAGTAAATAAGTTTATATTAGTTCGAGCACTTATCGGTTTTAGTCTTTATAATTAATATAAGGGGCCTCTAGGCTTTTTACGTACCTTACTCTAGCTTTTTTATTTACTTCTTACGTCGGTCATTAAAATATGTGAAAGGGAAAACACTAAGTACACAATAAGAGGATAGTAAAGCAAGTATTAAAGGGTAAACGTAAGAAATACTTATTTAACAAATACTAAAGATATTATATATTTAAAGAGTATAATCTGTCGAGGGAGAGGAGAGGTATAGTTTAAATAAGAAGGAAAAGTTATAGTAGTAAAAATCGTTATTGTCGTTAAAGGATGTTGCCCTAGAGGCTATCTTAAATATAATAAGATGTAGCTTAATTACGTGACAAATGGATCTCTGAGGTCAACCCCACCACAATAATAAGAGAGCCGAGAGTAGAATATTATTATATAAGGTATTAACTTAAGAGATAAGAAAAGAAGGATAAAAATAAGGATAAAGAAAGTATATATATAAGTATTAACGATAGGCAGTGCTATAATAACTACTTAAGGCCCCCTGAAAACGGGGGGTTATAAAGTCAGAAAACCGAGGACTAAGATTAAAGAGATAGGAAAAGGTCAATATTAGGTTACTACGGGGTATTAGCCGTCAGGCGCCTTAGCACGTGCCACACGTGATAGGTTATAGAGGGGTTCGAACCCGCGTAAAACAGCGACTAAACCCGCCGAAAACAGCAGGTCCAACACCATAATCCCGCGTAATAATAGTCGCCGCCCTTTTTTGGCCGCAGCTTTTTGGGCTTCAGCTTCAGCTGCCTCTTATAATGGATGCCTCAAGCCTTGAAATGAAACAACAGACACAACATCCTCTGTACAGACTATACTTTAAACTCTAGAGAAACAACATCCTCTGCCTATTGCCAAAATGGCAAGAAGGAGGGGGTCAAATTCCTTTAATTCTTGCTATTAGCTACAAAGAAAAAAGAAAAAAAGAGGCAAAAATCTTGCTTATAATTACTTATTACACGTGAATATCATAGCATATGACAGCGATTTGCACGAATGGCCAATGGGTTAAGACATCAATGGTCTTCAAATACTTGAAATGAAAATCGTTGCAATTAGAAGATATATATTAACATAAAGTTTCATAACCTTAAACGGTCCCCCTACCAAGCTAGAACGGCAGTCTACATGCCGCCCTTGGACAGGGCGGCTCCAGGGTAGGTCTCCTTGAAGTAACTAAACAAATCGGTCCCACTGACAGCCAGATCCTTGTATGCCGGGCAATCCAAGGAGAAGAATATAACGTTGAGGGCCTCAGTGAGTTGTGACAGTGCTGGGCCGACGGTGGCGTATATCGAAGATAAAATATTAGGAGACGCCTCCTTTACGAATTGAAAGACAAAGCAGAGCGCATTATTGCCCTCTAGCAATTGGAGGGCGTTGAAGGCGCCCCCACTAATGTCGGCAAAGTTGAGACCGGCGAAGGTGTTTACGCCATTGACGTTGCCTCCGATGCTAGGAGAAGTCAAAAAAAAAAAACTCGAAAGGTAGGAGAATCTCGGGGGCTTACCTAAAGAGAACAGGGCGCTTGATGATAGTGTGATATATTAGGTCTGCGAGCCCATCAGTGAAGGTGAAATCACGGGGACGACGGTAATAGTTCTCTGGGATCCTATCACTTCCACGGACATAGACCATGTCGTCGTCTGGACCCGTGACGCCATATATCGCTTTGAGCCCTTCCTTGCCTGTTTCGAGTCTTGTTAGCTTTGACCATGGTAAAATTGTAGAGGCTTACTGAAAATTCCATCCGGATACTCTTCGGAGCAGTTGACAAATAGTCGACCAGAGAATATGACAGCTGCGTTTCGGACAAACCATCCACTCCATGGTAGGTAGACGAAATTGGGGTTGTATGAAATGTCCTGAAAAAACCTTTTCACGGCAAAATCCATCATGACATCCAGAGTATAGTTTGGAAACTCGGCATCTTTTTGCATGTCGAACAGGCGGGTGAAATAGGTCATGTTCAGGTCTAATAGGAACAACGCGGAATCAGCAGACTGGAAAACAAAAGGTAGGGCTTGTCCGAGGATTTCATTACGGCCATGTTCCAAACACTTACCATTGTTGTCGCCGATAGGATCATAAAGGTCGCCGCGTGTGTTCGAGCCGTCAACTTCGAAGATGTTGTGGGTACCAGAGAGACCGCGAGGCTCTCCCAAAAGCCCGAAGACGTTACCAAGAAGGTTTTGTGGATTTGCAGAGCTCGAGTAACCACCCTAGGGGATATTCAGTAACCGTCTATCTTTACAGAATCAAGGTCTGGATTGAACTCTCTCACCATGCTAAGACTCGGGTTCAAGGATACAATGTTGCCACCAAAAACTGCGCCATATATCGAGAGTATGGTGGCGATGTCTACACCCATTCCCCAAACTTTGTTGGTAGCTTGGATGTATTGTCCAATCTGTCGGTTCGTTAGCAGATGCCCAAAGGCTTGAGAAATGAACTTACGGAGGCAACCCCATTGCGCGGCAAGTAAGCATGATTTGCCAATGTATTCAATCCAGGACAGGGACCACGAACGTCCCCGGCGGCGTAGTCCGGCATCTTGAACTCATGCTCACCGTGGACTGCGCACATGATCAGCAGACTTGTGGAAGTGTCCATGGGGTACTAACCATCAATAAGTTGAGCCTCAGGGTTGAACGTCGACCTCTCGTGCACGCGTCTTGCATCGGGGATGCCTCCGGCTAGCGATTCCTTGAGCATGTCTGCCAAATATTCCACGGGGATACGGTGTCCTCCAAACTCTTCTGTGGGACCCCCATCGCTAGACCTTTTCTTCATAGCATTGAGGGGGATTTTGGCATTCATGTTTATGTTCTCGGCAAATGCCGGGAGAGCAGAGACATGATGAAATGTTCCCGACAGCACGAAAAATGGAAGGCAATTTAGCAGCTTCATGACGAGGGCTGGAACACCAAATAAGATTCAAATAGAAAAACTACAAAGAGTGTGATGAAGAGTTGAGCATGCATTTGAGAGACGGCTCCTGGCCATACTTATATGGCGTCAATAGCATGTCGCCGATCTTTCCCTTGATCCAAATGAGCTGAATTGAAATAAGGGAGTCACGATTGGAGCTTGGAGTATATCCAGGACGAGTTCCCAAGTGGTGGTGATCTGCCAGCTTCGATGCGGTCCCTAGTAAAGGGGGTGCAAATCCAACCGAGTCAGAAGGACCGACCCGGGGTGAAGGGTATTACTTCGTACTAAGGGTAATGATAACGGATTTGATGTCCGTGCTCCTGTCGAATGTTCTACCAAAAGCTAGGGGTATAGAGCAATAACATGCCAGCATTTCACCACTTTTATTCTTCTTTTGGTTAAGTAGGTTTGCAAGCACGGACGTCAAATCCGTGATCATTTGGGCATGTACTGTACGAAGTACTTCGTAGGATTGGTGTTGCTAAAGAGGGAAGGATCGGGGACTTCAAGGGTAGTCCGCTGTGGCCGCTTGGCTTTCGCTGAGAGCTGTTCCTCTGATTGTTTGTGTGCAGCTGGAATTGCACCCTTTGGCGTGGTGCTTTGGGGTCTGGGGTCTGGAGTCTGGAGTCTGGGTCTGGGGTCGGCAGTCTGGGTCTGGGGTCGCGGCTGTGACATTCACGGTCGCGAGCATCCGCGCTCCGCCGGTGGAACCTCCCGCACTGTCTGTCCCTGCAGAAAAACGGTGAGGGTCATTGCGCCTGTCTGCGCAGCGGCAGGCGAGGTCTTCCAGCCAATGCGAAGCTCGGAATTGGACAGAGACCCCCAGCGGAAGTCTCAATGCCAAACGGCCCTGATCCAACTACTGTTATTTGCTTAAAGTTTAGCGGATGACCTCTCACCCAACACTCCTGATCTGAAAGGCTTGAATCTTTATCACAGCTGCGGCCCTTTTCCTGTGGGCCTGGTAATTCCTGCCACGGCAGATCCTGCAGTACAGATGATCTTTCAGCAGACTGCATATGCCTTGGAAATTTTCTCTCATCTCTCCGACGATCTATACTTCTAGGGAGCCGGCAGATTCTTCGGTTATCATTCCTTATGTTGTGAGTATTTGGATTCTTGCCTGTCGGAATCTACAAAATGTCGAGACTTTCTCCTTGCTGGCGGGTAAAGTTGGCCCGCAACTGTGCTTGTGTTTGTTCTTGGTTTCAGCAACGATTTCAGAGGACTCGTCCTGCCCCATATCTTCAATCTCCTGCCATCTTCGTCCCCTCGATCTAGGTTGCCAATATGAGACCGTTGCGTGCTCTTTTAGCCTCGAGTGCTGCACTTGTTGGTTTTGTCCAGGCAGCCAGTCTTGCAGAGTTAGCAGCGGAGCTTCCAGCTTGTGGAGTGAGTGCATACGGACCATGTTGAATACAGAATGCTCACAGAATCTATAGTTAACATGTTTGGGTACTGCTATTGCAGCTTCTCCTTGTACTCTGGCGAACTCGACGTGTATCTGTACCAACACTGTCCTGCTCCAATCTGCCGCTGCTTGTTTAGCCACGGCTTGCAAACCAAAAGAACAACTCCAAGTTGCCAAGATTCAACAAGACGGATGTGGAGGACCTGTTGAATCCCACCAAAGGCAACTGAGGATCATAGGTCACCTATTTTGCAGTCTTGCAGCAGTCTCTATCCTCACACGTATATGGTCAAAGCTGAAAATTTTGCACAAGCTTTACCCAGACGACTGGGTAATGATCATTGCGGGCGTAAGTCTTACCCCTCCATTACTTTAAAAACATTGATTCCAACTGTCTTAGGTTGCTCTCATCCCTTTCTGGATCATTCTTATCCGTAGTACGTATATATCGCCTCTCGCCAAATATTCGGTCTGATAATTTAGTAATCGACTTGGGCCTCGGCTTGAATTTGTGGGACACAAATCTCGATACTCTGGATGAATTTTTCAAAGTAAAGCCACCACGATCACATTTAAAATAAGACCTTGCACTAACAGTCTCGTACCAGTCATTTTGGGTTGAAGAAATCATATATATTAACCTTTTAGCGATAACAAAAGTTGCCCTTCTCCTGTTTCTCCTCAACGTGTTTCCAGTCCAATACCTTCGCGCCACATGCTGGACACTCATTGCCCTCACAGTCGGCATTGCAACTTCGTTCACCATGGTGACAATTTTTTCATGCAGCCCTATACCATATTTCTGGACACGATGGCAAGGAGAAGCTGGCGGAAAGTGCAACAACATCAATCTCCAAACGTATATTTCCGCTGCACTCAACATTGCTCAAGATTTCGCCATTTTGTTTCTTCCTATGCCTGAGTTGTACAAGTTACAAGTCAGTAGAAAGAAGAGGATTCAACTATTTCTCATGTTTGGAGTGGGCCTTTTGTAAGACATGCTACTTCGTTTGGTGCCTTTGTTGCTGACCGGAGTCTTCTGCAGTGTTTCCATCACCAGTATTGTTCGCCTCAAAACTCTCGTCAAATTCGGGAATACAAAAAATCCTAGTAGTAAGCTCTCCTACGCTTTAGCCCTCCTGACTGTATATCTAACATCTGAAAGTGGACTACACCACCCTTGTCATCTGGTCCGTTATTGAGTGCAATGTTGCCATCATTTGTGCTTGTATGCCAAGTATACGCAAACTTCTTGGAGACTGCTTTAAAAGCAGCTTTTTCGCCAGTACAGTTAAAACAAATCCCTCATCTAGCAGTGCGACACGCAGTGGTGACCCTCGGGTCTATCAAAGCCGCTCGTTCAAAATCGAGAGCAGGCTGCGTAGTCAGCACGATGATTTCCATGAGCTTGTTAGCATGTCAGGCGTCACTGGCGGCGATTACCACCTTGATCATGGTTCTGGTAAATCGAACTCTCTTCCGAAAGAGGAGGGCCAATAGGAAAATTCCTCCAACGGGGGTGAAGATAAGAAGGCACCCAATGCTCATGTGTGGGTAACACATCAATCTATATGTGGTAATTGTGGCCCGAGCCCTACTCACTGAAGGATAGTAAAGTTAGCTTCCTCACACTGGTCAAAAAAAAAAAGAATGCTCGTCGGGATATCATAAACTCAAAAATGAATTGAATTTCTAGAGGCTCCTGCCATAAAGCTAATTCATCTGTGAATAATATATCATTCCGCAACTACACCATAGGAATATTCACAGCCGTTTCATGACACTGGCGCGGAATTTTAAGTCTCAGTGCATGATGGACGTTAAGGATCCTCAATCCAATAGTGTCTTAGAGAATCCACGGATAGGCACACCCGGAGAATTCAACATTCAACGAAAGCATATCCTATAGATGATAGGGTTTTGTGGAGTTCACAGCAGAGTCACCACAACCAGACTGCCCGTCCAATCCTTTTTAGAACCCCAGCCATTTCTGCAATGATCCCCTTGTAATAATATCTAGGCACTAACCAGGCGCAGGATAAGGTGCCACTTCGGTTCCAAAGTTCTTATAACCACCTTAGTTTTTACAACAGACCAGTTTCTGGCTTGTGCTTTAGGATTAGCAGCGCAATTGCAAGGCTTTCTAGACAGCCATCCCGCTTCCTACCCGCAAATTTTAGATCCAACATCTATCCGAGCGAGGTGATAGTCACTGTAGATCCACAAACAAGAGGATACTAAGTTAAGTGCAAGGTATCCAACCGAGTCACTCCCAACCCCCTTGAAGCAAGATACAGAACGTCTGGATTGAGAAGCCCGCACACAGATAAGAGGACTCACCGCCACGAGGTAAATGGGTTGAACAAACGTGACGGAACCTTATTTCTACTCTAGCTTCGTTTTATATTCACGGGGATAGTACAAGCTTAAGCTCTTTCTGATGAACTATAATTCCTCATGTTGACATGGACAAAGTTGTGGCAGCCGCGCGGAGAGAATTCGCAAACTGTCTGCCGATCGTTTTTAACTTTTATTAAGATCTTCTTCTTCCCCCCCAATCTTGGGCAGTGTATCCGCGTCAGATATCATGCTCCTCGATGGCATTCGGATGCTCCGCTCGTCAGGCCATAACTCAGATCCAGGGGAGCTTCATGAGAGGACTACACGTACTGCTGAGAGTGACGTTTATGGGACATCCTCATATTCTTTTCATCGAGTCTTTCTACGAAACTGGTCGAGATTTGATCTTTGAGCCTCGATCGGCATTTTTCTTCAACAATGGCAGCAACCAACACATCGACCAATCCAAATAACGAAAAGGTCCATAACCAGACAACATCTCGCTTTCTACGATGGTTTCGATTCGCGTGCTCGGAATACCGCCTTCTTTTCACACTCGTTTTTGCATTTAACTTAGCGTTTGTTGTTCTGTTTATCTTCAATTGGCTTCGGAGGGGATATCCGAACGACAAGACATGTGCCCTGGCAACGTCTGTCAACCTGACTATTTCGATCATTATTCGTGAGGAGCACATCGTCAACTTGCTCTACACCATCTGCACAGCTGTGCCTTCCACCTACCCACTATGGCTCCGTCGCCGATTAGGGAAAATCTATCATTTAGGAGGTCTTCATAGTGGATGTGCTGTCGCAGCAACGTTCTGGTTCATACTTCTATCTGTCCAGAACACCATCAACATGTCCTCTACAACATCAAAGGGCGCAAAACACTGGATCGTGATTATTGTCATCTATATGTTGGATGGCCTGCTCGTATCTATTGTCGTTATGGCTTGTCCGTCGATCCGTGCCAAGCTACACAATGCCTTTGAGATTGTTCACAGACTAGCTGGCTGGTCAAGTTTGGCACTTTTATGGACTCTCACAGTCCTAGATGCCGACATGCGTCGACCCTCAACCCAAACACTATCTTCCAGCTTATTCGGCAGCGCCAATATCTGGCTTCTCTTCATATCTACCTCTAGTATCGTCATCACTTGGCTCAACTGTCGGAAAGTCAAGGTTCAATCGGAACAGCTTTCGGAACATGCTTTGCGCATCAAGTTCGATTATGCTACTCCTCAACCAGGAACAACCATCCGGCTGTCATCCAGTCCTCTCTTTGAATGGCACGCCTTTGCCACCTGGTCTCAACCTGGCCAGCCAGGGTTCTCTCTCATAATTTCCAATGCCGGCGATTGGACAAACAGCCTTATCAAAAACCCACCTCGAGAGATTTGGGCAAGACGAACTCCAACATGCGGAGTGCTACGCATCGCACCCATGTTCAAGAGCGTCCTTCTCGTCGCCACAGGATCGGGAATTGCGCCTTGTTTACCGGTCATCATGGCAAATAAGTGCCGAATCAACCTTTTCTGGTCAACGCGAGATCCTCTGACGACTTATGGAGCTGAAATCGGAGACATCGTGGCGGCACTAGGAACCAACGCGTATATCCATAACACTTCGATTCTGGGAAGGCCATCAACATTGCCGTTGGTACTGGAGCAATACAAAAACACCGATTCCGAGGCCGTGATAGTAATTTCAAACCCGAAGCTGACAAGAAGACTAGTACAGGATTTGGAGTATATGGGTATCCCTACATTCGGCCCAATATGGGATTCGTGACTGCTTGCTCGTGTAAACTTGAAGGTCTGACCATTTGTAAATACACACTCCAGCAGAATCTTAGAAGATCACAATGCTGGGTATTTGATGAACGTATGTAAATTATAGAGGGGGCAACGGTAGTCGGGTATTTATTCAAAAGGGAGAGTTGAACCTTCAAACTGTGGGTAGTATCATATGTTAACAGAGCAGGTCACGGGTCAGATCACCAATCATTCTGGTAAATTGGTTGTGGAAGAGTTACTGTTCTAAGACTGTAACTACAGATGCTTATATGCATCTACATGCAATAGGCAGAAGTAGGCAATAAAGGAAACAGATAAGTCAATCATCATGTGATAGAGTCCCGTGACTCATGGTAAGAGAGTACCAAAGAGGTCAAAACAGCTCTCCGGAAAACATCACAAACAGCGAGAACAAAATTTTTGAAATTGACAGCGAAGACCACATCTAGCAGTCCTCCTGTTGGCCAGTTGAGAAGCCTGAGCTTGTGCGCATTGCCCAGTGTGATATAGGTACTATTAAGGCTGGAATTCGAGCACTTTGAACCCTGAATCGACCTCTTCCTTCTTGAATCGAATGAATTAACTTAAGGATTCATATTCAATGAATCTGAATTAATTATATAAGGATTCATTCAGGGTTCGATTTATAAGGTTTTGAATCGATCGGTGCGATATAATCCCGCGTCACGTGTAGAATAAAATAAGCCCCGTATCAGTCCGACGCCACGAAAGCTACCCCGCTATCCAACTCTACATATCGAATTCTTAAGCTTCCTCTAGCCAATACCTTTAAGCTCAGGTATTCTAAATATATTATATTCTAGCTTTCAAATGATACTATTACCAAGCTATTTAAAGTAATATTCGAGTTTTGGTAAATAAGTGGCGATTTTGACCCCCCATTTTACCCCGGTTTTTGGATATACCACCACTCGTATACTAGTTCCCGTAGGCTATAGTAATAATATATTATTATACTTATATAGACTCTCATCTCTATTTTTATACAGTTTAGAGAAAGGCAAGTTTATATTATTTATAAAAATGTTTTCTATATACGAATAACTGTAGTTTCCCAAATTTTAATAATTTCTTACTATCGCAATTCAAGCGTTATAGCTATACTGCTTTAAATTATGAATATCTAAGTCAGTAGCTTTTAAAGGAATTAATTCTCATCCGCTTTAACTAATAATCAAGCGCTAAGTAAATTCTTCTAGATTTCTAAAAGAAAGTTATATATTAATAGTAGATATTCTTGAACTTATATAATATACTTATATTTTGCCTTTAAATTATACTAAAACTGGGAATAGGGTAAGATGTTAGAAGCAATCTAGCTATACGTTTTTATCTAATTAGATCTTAGAATATTACAGCGTAAAGTGGTGAAATAAGGTGCATTAAGTATTGTGATCCACCGATTGCTTAAAGTAAATCATACTTACAACTCGAACATCGAATCTAATAGCTACTTTGGCAGCTTGATTTTACAGAAGGCACAACGGTTGTTTTTTTATAAATGCACATATCGAATAATAGCGGGAAGTGCTATTAAATTAGATACTGGGGGAGTGCAAATTAAATATTTAAGGCAAGAATTCAGGGCTAATTCAATAAATCCTTCGAATCGACTTTTAAAAGCTTCGAATCTAATGAATTAAAAGCCAGAATTCCTTAAATCATACAAACGAATATTCGATTCATTTAATTCATTTAATTCAAGTTTCATTCAAAAAATTCGAAAAATTCAACTTCAATTGCCAGGTCTAGAGACAGAGGTGGCGCATTTCGAAGTTGATGAAGCATTTTGAATGCAAGCAGTTTAAATATGATTATTATTATTAAAATTTTCGTATATAAATTAATGCCTTGTGAATATCGTATATAAGTTGATTTATAAATTTCTCGTAATAAATCTCGCTTGCTTTCTTATTAGTTGAAATATACGAGATATTCTTATTTTAACTTATTAATAAGTAAAACCCTACTAATTACTTAACTAATAGTTTTTTATCATTTCGAATTTTCGGATATAAATCTAAATTAGAATATAAGTTCTTGGCAATGCTTTTCTATTATTAAAATTATATTTTGCTCTTATATATACTTATAGTAATTATATTATTAAAAGACTGCTAATCTGATTATAAATAAATAAAGAAATATCAATAGCGAAAAGCTTTAGTAATATGTTTTTCAGTACTTGTATAGCGTGCTAATAATGTTAAACTTCTATCGTCCGCTTACGAAAGAAATATACGCTTTAAGAAGTCCACTTGCTTTTCCATATTTCTCGTAAATAAGTCCCCGCTGTAAGGATCCAAATGTCTATAACCTTATAAGATATGGAGTTCTTTCGGTTCCCTTGCCTACTTAAACGCATCTAAAGCAAATTCTGCCGGTGTTATAACGTCCACGGATCCTATTATAAGTAGCAAGGGAGTTAGTAAGATTTAAGTAACTAAATCATATAGCTCGTATTAATTCGCGAGCTCAAGATTGCATTAATATATTAATATTATATAATATATATTAATATTATATAATATATATTAATATTATATAATATATATTAATATTATATAATATATATTAATATTATATAATATATATTAATATTATATAATATATATTATATAATCTTTAATTTATAAAAGGCAGAACTTTTTATAATAAATAAGACGTATGAATTAATTCTAAGGGGACGTCGAGCTAGGTCCGAGGGATATTAAAAGATATGCGAAGACGGGCTATTACGATATTATAATAAGATTTATGTATTACTTAAGAAGTCACTTCGAAATGAGATTTTAAATATTAATTATTATAATATTATAATAAGGCATTTCGGGTTCTAAAGAACCTTAAAATTAGTTTTAAGGAAATACTTTTAGTAAGGATTACGTATAAACGTTAAGAAATATATAAGCACTTACGTAAAGTATTAAAAAGGGAAATTAAAAAAACACCGACCTTACGGCGAGTTAGCCCCGTTCCTTATTCTTTTAAAACTTTAAGAAAAAATAATTATAAATTCTATTATAAATTTACCGCCGAGTAAAAAAGTAAGTCGAGTATATAATTTTATCTTTATAATTATCGATCGATTTACGAAATTAATTCGGTATATCTCCGTAATAAAAACGATTGTTATACTTAAGCTAACCGAGCTCTTTATGTAATATATATATAAGGACTTTAAATGCCCTAAGGGTATTGTTATCGATAAAAGCTCTGTCGTTATAAGTAAGTTCTAGTCTTTAATAATATTTTACTTTTAGGTTCGACGCCGACTTAGCACCGCATTTTACCCGTAAATTAATAGATAAACCGAACGGCAAAACTAAGTCTTAGAATTCTATTTAAAGACGTATTATAATTACCGCTAAGACGACTAGGCTTTTTGAAAAGAAGAGATTTAATATGAATAATGATTCTATTGTACGGGGGATTTCTAGGTCTATATAATTACTCTAGCGAATCACGTGTATATTCGCTTATATGGCTTAATTGAGTATTTGCTTACGAGCTTACGAGTTAGCGTAATCTCTTATCAGAAACTAGAGCTTCCGAGGTTTAAAACACTGAAGCCGGAGCTTTATGCAAAGGTAGTTAAGTTATGGAAAGGTATGCTTAATATAATCTTATATTATTAAGCGAGTTTAGCCAAGGCTTAATATAATCTTATACTTTTAAGCTAATCTTAGCGGAATTCATATATAATAATTCGGTGCATATATTTACCGGTTTAATACCTTTTTAAATATTATACGGGTTTAACTTAAAGCTTAGTTTAAACGTTAAGAACGACGTTTAAGAAGGAAAGGCATTTATTATAATTAAGAAAGTAAGATTTTTATAATAAAAAAAAGAAATACTTACGGAGAAGCTTCGAATTGCTTTCGAATCTTATAAGAAATTCTACGATATTAAATATAAAAAGATTAAGTCTTAAATCGGAGATACGGTTTTATTAATTATAAAGCACCTTTAATAATTAAAGCTTTTTCAGAAGCTTATTAATAAATTTCTAAGACTTTTTAAAGTTAAGAGAGTTATTTATAATTACGGTTAAGTATATTAATTCGAACTGCCTTTAACTTATTATATTTATAATACTTTTTATATATTACGTTTAAAACCGTAGTAAAGACAAAAAGAAGTCGAAGCCAGACCGGAGGCAATTTAAGTTTAAAAACAAGAAGAGTTCGAGGTTAAGTTTATTTAAGCTTATAAAGATATTAAGCGAGGTCGCTTATATTTAATTTGTTAAAAGAATTACTTTATTATAAATAATACTTAAGAATCTATAAGTTATCTTATATACGTTAAGGATACGTTATAAAAATACTTAAAAGATATATTAAAAAAAAGGAAATCGGAATTATAATAAAAGTTATAAAAAACAATTAAGAGTAAAAGTCTTTATAAGCTCCGAAAGGCGCCGGAGGCAAAACAAAAGAAGCTTAAAAATATAAACTATAATATAATAAAAAGCCCGAAGGCGTTTTTTATAATTCGAGGCTGTCGCTAAAGGAGCGGAAGCGGCGGGCCTAAAGATCCTCTTTTATATCCTCGTTCTTATCCTTATTTTTTTCTTTTTTAACCTCGCCTTCGGAGGCTTATCGAAGTTAATAGAAAGGAAATATAAAAGTATATTAATATTTACTAAAATATAACGTAATAACTCCGTGAGGAAGTCGTTAGTTCGGTTTTACGTAATAAGAAACTGGCGGAGGAGGTCGTTAATAATAATAATAGTAATAGTAGCGGCAAGAGCGGCGGCAATAGGGTAAGAGGTAGTGGAGGCGAGACGGAGGGGAGACGAGGCGTTACCGCCGGTAGACCGGGCGGCTTAAGTAAATTAGTTTACTACGGTTATTATAATAATAAATAAATCCCGAACCTCGTCGGCCGAGGCAAACCCGAAGGCTAAGTTATCTTAAGCCGCAAGTAACTCTAAGGCAAGGTCGTATGCCTCCTTAAGGAGCTATTAAAGTTAATACGAATGATTTAATATTTATTAATAATAAAGGAATATCGGAGTACTTATAGCGATATACCGAGACTTTTAATTGCGGCAGCGATTATACTTAATATTATTAGCCTTTAAAAAGGCATAAATATAGTTTATTACGTTATTAGCGAGGTGGCGGGCGCAACGGCAGTAAATCGAAGCTATATTAAAGGCAAGTCGGATATGTAATTTAATATAATATAATATAACGGGGCGAGATAAAGAAATAATATAGCCAAATTAGAGGAGAAGATAATAGTATTAATTAAAAATTAAATTTATTTAATGGCTAAAATGTAAATAATTTACGGCAGAACTCGCCATACCGCTTAGTTACGCGAATTATTATTAATTTAAACCTGTTTATATTTCGATTTAAGTTCGTAATATTATTATTTACTTTATAAGTAAACTACTTTTATTTAAAGGAGTCGAGTCCGATTTAAGTTTATATGTATTTCGATTTACGTTCGCTATATTATATTATTATTATATTACCTTGTATTTTGTAAATAAGATTTTAAGAGAAGAAGTAATATTAGAAGTGGAATTTAATATAAGGAAGGTCGGGGGTTTTACGGAAGGTTTATAAGCTTAATATAGATTACGTGTTAGAATCTTTATTTATTTACTTTAAAAGGAGGTAAAGAGGATTTAGAAAGCTAGAAATCAGTCTGAATTATAATTAACATACCCTGAACGTTTCGAATAGTAATTCCTTATCATTTGAACCTTATAGAATAAACCTAATAACTCGCAAGAGATTATTTTAGGACTCTTCGCAAATAACTGCTTAATTAAGCTACTTAAGCGAATATATACGTGATTACTAGAAGTAGTTATATAGAATTAGTTTCCCCCGAAGTAATAGAATTATTATTTATACTAAATCTCTTTTTTTTCAGATCGGATATTACGTTAAGTTAAATAGCTATAACGTAAAAATCTTGAATTCTACTGTCTTATCTTTTTTATTATAACGCTTGCGTATCGCTTATTTTACTTCCTCGAAGTAAAAGCTTTTTCTAATTTTCTTTAATAAATATCTTTTAATCTCGATAAAGTCGTAAAAATTATTAATAAATACGATTTATTCCTTATTATATAAGAGAATCGCATGTATTTTATTTATTAATTTACAAAGGACTTCTTATTTACAAAAGTATTTAATAAAGTATTTTTATTTAAAAAAGCAAATATAATTTATATAATATTCTTAAGATCGTTCAAGATTATATTTAAAACGCTTTAACGCAATATATACGAGTCGCGCGCTTTTGTATACCTGATTAAAATAATCGAGCCGCTAGTTCCAGATCTACTTGCAATAACATAATACTCGTGCTTTTATTAAGTTAATTATTTATTTAATTATAATAAAAGACAGATTATTCACGATTTTATAAATAATAACTCCGTTTATCGATTTCTAAGAACGAGTTATATATTCTGGCTTAAGAAGCTTAATTTAATGAAAAGCTTATTAAATAATATTGTAATAATAATAAAGCTCGAAAACTAAATTTAATTACGATTTTAAAGACCCTTGTCGTACAGAAGTGGAGCAGGCTTTTAGTGGTTTAAGAGCTTTACGATTAACGTGGAGAGTAAGGGTTTAAAAAATGTATTAAAGTAAGCGTTACCCTTTATAAGAAAAGACTGTGACTCGAGTATATATATACGTAAGTGCTTACGAGAGCATATATATGACTAGTAAACTGCGCTAAGGCGCGATACACTCTTATGATAAGGCTCCGTTATATAAATAAGCCTTGCTATTTAAAAGCGTATAAGTAGTCGAGAGATATAATACAAACTCCTCGAGTATATATATTAATTCTTAATAAAAGTATAGCGCCGAGTAATAAATTAATACTCTTAGGATATTATAATAAATGAAAATATAAGTACGCGTTTTAAAAATATAATATACAAGGACTTTATATATTAATATAAATAATTTACTAAGTAATTAATATTAATAATAAATAAGAATATAAACACGCATTTAAATTATATATAATTAAATAAATGAAATTTAAAAATATAATTAAACTATAGTAATTAAAAAAACAAGATCTTAATTATTATGTCTAACGCGTGTAAATCGCAGGTTTTAAAAGTAAGGCTAAAGTAAAGTTCGGTTTATAATTAAGATCTTATATCATTTCGTTTAATTATTAAGTTATTAAGTTATAATTAGTAAATTTAGTCTTTTTAAAGTAATTGCTATATATAATAAGAAGCCGTAACGGTATGTATTAGCCTCTTATTAGTTTATGTAATACGCCGCCTCCCGGGTTAATAAGTTTATTATTAGTTTAAGCGTCCCGTATTATAGTAGCGCGATCACGATTACTTTTAAGAATATATATATATCGACCTTTATATTATTACAATTAACTTTTGCTTAATATTAACGCATTTTATGCTCGCGTGCTTATTTACTTACTTATTTTTATTTTTTATTTTTTAATTTTTTACTTTTTTTAATAAATTCTCCTTAATTATTAATTATGCTTTTTAAAGCTTTTAAAGTAGCGATTACGCGTATTAATAATTAAATTGCAGCTCGTTAAGTAAGTTCTTTTTTAATTTAATTTCTTGATTTTATTTTTAAGTAATTTTAATACCGTTAAATTAATTATTAATAATTATATTATAAGATTTTAAAAATGAGTTTAATAATTAAGAAGTATTTATTAATAAGCTTATTAATAAGCTTTTTAATAATCTTCCTCTTATTTATTCAGTTATTAAAATAAATCCTAAAAATAATTAATAGTATTTTTTTTTACGTAAAAATGAAAATACGCTTATTAATAACTTTAATAATAAGTTAATTCTCCTTTAATCTTCTTGTGCTAAATTAAGCTCGTTATTTAAGAAGACTCTTACGCGTTCTTTTAATATTTTATTATTATTAATTATATTAAGTAAAAGCGTTATTATATTAAATAAAAATAGCTTTTAATATACTTCTTTTACTTCGCGCGTCTCGCGTCTTAGTTCGACTCCTTTTCTTGCCTTTCCTCTTACTTTTAAGACTCGCACTTATTCTTTATTAACTTTAAAGAAGCGTAAATCGTCTCGCATTCCATTTAAGCCTCGCTCTCTTATCAAGCGCGCTCGAAGTATATATATATTATTTTAAAGCTTGCTTTTTATTAATAACTTATTTTATTTATATTAATTAAAATTTAAGAAAAGAGTTTGCGGATCCTTATTTATTATATATTCGCGCTGCTATTCGTAGCCGTGGTAATCGTGGATATTGCTTCGCTAATACTCTCGTTATTAAAAGTCGATATTATAATTATACTTTTAATTATAAGTATGATTTCGTTACGGGAGATATATTTAAATATAATAAAAGATTAATTATAGCTATAAACTTTAATAATAAAAAAGTATAATAATTATATTATAATTAATCGAGTATTTCATTAATCGATTCATAAAGTATTAAAAAGTATAAAACTACTTTAAAAGCCTTAATAAAAGACTTAACGAGTAATAATAAATTTAATAAAAATATAAAGTTAAATCTTCCGGTACGCTCTTAAAAGCTAAGTCTAAAGCGTGATAAAAAAAAATTTTTTAATAATAATATTAATATTAATATAAAATCTTTAATAGAGTTTAATAATTTTATATAAGGTTTAAAGAAGTTCGCAAAAGTCTTAAAGATAATAGCTATTTATTAATTTAAGCTTAAGTGGATTTTTTACGTTTTTAATAAATTATTTATAAGCTCGGACTGGATTTAAACGGACTTTGCCTGGGCTCGGGCCGGATTTAAATAATCTTTATTTAAGCTTAAGTTAAATTTAAGTGGACTTTACTTGAGCTCGGGCTGGATTTCGCGTTTACGTTCGGCGTTTTTAAAACGCGAATACTTAAAATATTAAATTAAAAAAGTTTTATAAATAAAAAATTATATAAAAATATTTTTAATATACTTTTAATAAATATATTTAAAGCTTCTTAACTTAAGATTAGTAATTACTAAAGTTTAAGAATGCTTTAAAAAACTCGAATTTCTGACGAGATAAATTCTTTATAAGCTTATTAATAAGCATATTAACGGTTAAAAAATATATTACTTTAAATAATCTACGAATATATTCTTACTTAAGTTATATATTTTGAATATTTATATAATAAAGCTTAATAATAATCCTCTTAATATTATTTATAATTAATTTAATTATTTATTAATTATTATAAAAAATCTTTTAAGTCTTATAAATATTAAGAGTTAAATTTTAAAAAAATTATTAAAAAGCTATGGCTTTTTTTTTAATATGCTTTAATATTAGTAATTCCGCTTTAATAATCGACGTAATAATCGTAAATTACCTTAATACTTTTTAAATTATTAACCTGCTAAATAATAAAATTATATAATTTTAAGATAACTTTCGAGTTTCGACGTCATTTGCGAAAGATATATTTAAGGTAATATAAAGCGCTCTCTTTTAACTACTTCTATATATAATACTTAAAAAGCGCGTATTAAATAAATAATAAATAAGTTAATATATAATTATAAAATATTTTAAACTAAGATTTATCGCGAATTATAAAAGCTAGGCGATCGCAAAAACTACGTTTAATCTTATAATAATTATTATATATAATACCGACTTAATTCTCTTTTAATAAGCTTTAATATATTTTTTTAAAGCTTGTCCCTTATATTTAATAAGATCGATTTAAAGGAGCGGTATCGTAGGACACTTCTTATTAACTTGTTTAAACTTTTAAGTAATCTTTTTAATATATTAGTTATAAATTAAAGAAATAGTCTTGCGCTTTCTATCGCGTATTATTTTAATTTTTAAGAATTATTTAATATCTTTAAAATTATATATATTATACGCTTAATTTAATCGCTTAATGAAATCTTATCCGAGCTTTAAGTCGTCTTAATAATAAAGCATTTAAATATTATTTACGTAAAAGAGAATAAGGATTTTATAAGTAAAGTCTGTGAATATATACGGTTCTTCTGAGTATAAAATTAGCTTTAAATTTATTAACGTTTTATTGATATACTTATACTATAAGTACGAAGAGTCACGTATCCCGTAGAGAGCGCGATTAACTCGTAGCACATGTTTAGGCTTATTAAAACTTAAAAGGAATTTATAATATACGGTTTTATTATTTATATCTTAAAAAGCGTTAATAAACGCGTTAATTATATCGAAGCACTTGACTTTTAAGTTAAAATAAGCTGCGAGCGCTATAATAATTCGGAAGGATTTAATTAAGAGCGTGCTAGCGTATGTAAAGACGATTATTAATTCACTTTAAAGATTACCTCGTATAACAATTCGGGATTTATATTTTAAAATATATTCCTTTAAATTTAGCTTATATTTAAAAACTTATATAAGCGGGATAAGTGTTAATATAATACTTAAATTAAATACTTTTAAGGTTTAATAACTTTATTTATTTATTATCCTTATTTTTAAGCTTATATCTTCTTTAAACTATTCTTTTATTAAATAATTCTTAAGATTATTTTATTATTTTAATTTAAATAAAAGATTTTAAATTTTAATTTTTAAAAGTAAGATTTTCTTTTTTAGTAATTAGCGGCTCGTTTATATTACTATTATAATTATATAATATATAATCTTCGTTAAATCTTAAAGATTATCTTATTCTTTTAATAATATATATTAATTAAATATAAGCCCTTAAAGCATTTAATCGACTTCAAACCGAAAATTATTATATTAATCGAGGATTTAATTACTTCCGAGATTAAGCTTACTCCCGAGCTTAAAGTTGCTTTTATCGAGGCGTGTTTATTTAAAAATAATTATAAGTATTATAAATACTTTATTATTTTAATCTTTTCGTAATCTTCTTTTTTTCTTTTTACTTTTAATTAGCTTTTTTACTTTTACTGAACTTTTAATAAATATACTTAATTTTAATTAAGCTTCTTTTATTATAATCTAAGAGCGTATTACTCTCGCTTATCCTGCTTCCGTCGTCCGAGTATTTTATACTTTAATCTAAAGATACGGTATTAAAATTATTACCGGAGATTCTTTTTATAATCGAGGTCTCGACGGTATTTAAATTTTAATGCGTAATAATCGAGGCGGATCCCGCGCTTAATCTTATAATACGTTCGAATCTCGATTAATGAGTTATATACTCTTACGCGAGTCGAATGCTTTTAAATCTTATTTTATACTTAAAGTAAACTCTTAATTTAACGTATTTTCTCTTAATTCCTTATTTTATTTAAAAAGGCCCTTTAGAATAAGAGTATATTCCGGAGTTAAAAGTCTATTTATTATGCTCGAGCTATTAATATACTCTTTTACCCTCGAGTTCTGACTTTTAAAACTTTTAATTAATTTTTAAATTCGTTTAATATATAATTAAAGCAAGTCTTTGCTTAAGAGATTCGCATTATTTTCCTTAATAATTATATTTTTAATAATATTTTTAATAATTTTAGCTTAGTTTATAATAGACTTATCTTCTTTAATAAGATCGCAAATAAACCGGGCTTTTTAAATCGTGATCTTTACTTTTTCACTTAAGGTAATATAAAAGTTATTTTTATTAAAACGTATATTACGCGTAATAATTATTTTATCGAAACGTAGCATTTAAATCTTATAAATATTAAAAGCGTGAAAACTTATAAGAAATCTAATATACGCATGCGCAGTTATTTTAAACGCTTTTTTATCTTATTTTTTAACTTTTTTTATTATTAATAAATACGTTTTATAATTATATATATAAATATTATTTTAGTTTAGTCTGAAATCTATAATAAGTCTTGTAATAAGCGCTGAATTATACTATTAAAAATAGTTCTAAAACCACTTATCGTTAATTTTAATAGGTGATAGTTAATTATTTACTCGCCTTAAGCTTTTATTATATAAATAAATCCCTACGAGTATATATTTAATACTTAAATCCACGGGAAGATTAGCTAATAGTCTTATTTTAATGCTTTTATTAATTGCTTTTTAATTAGCTTGTTCGGCTCCGCTATTTGATTTATAAGTTGCTGTTAGTAAGAGCTCGAGGTCAATTCCGAGCTTATTAGCTTATTTCTTATATTTTATAAATCCTCGAATTATAATAACTGCTTTCTCTTAATTATACTTAAATTTATATATTAAGAGTTTAAACTGCTTTCGAACTTAAGCTTTAAAGCTCTTAATATATTAAAATATTTTATTATACTCTTTTGTTTATAATATATAATTAATAAGTAAGCTACTATACTCGCATTTAAGTACGAGAAGCTAAGAGTAATTACTTTAATATTTTAAGTAATTAAACAAATCTTAAATAATTCTTTAAAATAATCTAAGGGATTTCCTTTTCGGTAGACGTTTAAAGATTACTTAAATAATATAAGTTAAAATATATTATTTATATTTAATTCTCTTTATTACTTTAATAATCTTGATATTTTTCGCCGTATTTATTAATTTCCTTAAAGTATTTAGGCTTAAATAGCTTATTCGCAGATATTAAACACGCTTTAAGTCTGTTTTAAAGTACTTATAATCTCTAGATAATTTATACGGCTTATTTACTCTTTTAAAGAGCGTTAGAAATATTATAATTCCTATAGCGCTTAAGAATATGTCACGAATGCTCGAAGAGTAAATTAAACGTGGCTTATATTTAAAAAAAACGAGGTTCTATTTACGCTTTAATTATTATATTATATAATATTTACTAATTAACAAGCTTTTCTCGTTTTATCTTAAAATATAATTTATATTATAAAACTAAAGACCGGTCTTATAAAAACAAGCTTTAAAGATAATATTAATATAAAAGTTTTTTATAATTACGACGTCGTAAAGCGTGAGATTAAATGATTTTCTATTCGGACCCTTAAGTACTCTTTTTATAACTTAAGTTCCGCGCTTGATAATAAGCAATTAAGAGCTCTTATATTTAATTAAATCCTTAAGAGTAGATTTTATAAAAGATCTTTTTAATAATATTGAACAATTATTAATTAAATTAATTATTTTATAATTATTTAATAAAATAAAGTTTAATAAAAAATAAAGTGAATTTTAAAAGGAATATATACTTGTAATTAAATGCTCGGTTAAATTAAGTAAGAGCACCGGGTGCGCGTAGGTCCCGCTTATTTCTCTTTTATTTAATAAGTTTTTAAAAAAAGTAAACTTTTTTTTATTTAATTTATTAAATCTTTACTTATTTAGTTTCGTTAGGAGATCTTTTATTAATTAAGAGAAAGGCTTATTTAAGCTTATTTATCTACAGAAAGCTTTTTATTATAACGTAATAAACTATTACTAAATCTTATTATAATATTAATTATTTATTTTTAAGTTTAGACGAATTATTTTATTTTAATATTTAATAAATACTTTTTTATAAATTATTATTTAAAGACGAGTATAATTTAAAGAAAACTAATAATAAGTTTTATCTTTTAAGTATAAATATGCCTTTTTTATAAGTTTTCTTTTTATCTTGAATCGGTTTAATTTTTAATTATATAAATTAAAAGCTTCCGAGTCGGGTATCTTATTATTATTAAAGCGTAAACTAAGAATAAAAAAATGATTATGCCTTGATTTTCTACCGATAAGCTATTAATACTGGCGATCGGCTTAATTAAAATAAAACAGCCGTGCAAGCTGTTTTAAGGAGTATTTAAGAGGTATTCCGAGCTCGTCAGCTTTTTTAATCTTAAGAAAGTATTTTTGAGCTTATAAGTTATTAAAGTTATTAATTGCGATTAAAAAAAAGTTAATGCTAAGGGTGCCGAGTACTTTTAATATATAATATAAGTTCCTTTTACGGATTAGCTTTTAATATTATATAATTTAGATTTTCGGGTTTTAGACGTTCTTTATATTTAAGGATTATAAGTAATCTTAGCAGGTTATCGTTTAAATCGTTATATCCGTTTAATATAGAATTATTTTAAGCGTGCGAACTAGTACTTAAATATTAGCTTTTTTCTTAGCGACGAGCTATATAGCCGTTATATTAAAGAATTAACAGCTTATAGTTTTCTTAATCTATTCGTAAAACTTAAGGTATACCGTGGTTCGTAATTGCTATATTACGTACTTTATAATATACGCTTTAACTTCGGCCTCGGCTTTCTTTTAATAAGATTTTGCGGTTATCTTAATAAGCTCGTGCGGTCGAATAAAAAGAAAGGTAATAAAAGCGTTAAAGCTTGTAATTATTTAGTCCGAGGAAAACGTTATTATTACGTGACAATCGAGCGCTTATTTCTAGAGTTATTCGTTATACTTGTTTGTTTTTATTATATAATTTAATTTAATAAGATTATTCTTTTATTAAACGATTTACTCGGCGGTCTATGGATTTTTATTAATAATTTCAGTTAATGTTTTTATATTAAAAGTATTTAAGTTAATAAAAAGCTAAAGTCCGAGTATTTAAGCGCTAAAAATTAAATAATTTATTTATAACGGGAAGTCTTTAAGCTTTAAGTATATAATATTTACGTTAAGACCGCTAAGATTATCGTATAATAACATCTCGATAATTACGCTAAAAAGTATATTAAGGTTTAAGCGTAAGGAAAGGAAATAAAAATTATAGAATTAGAATTAAATAAGCTTAATTAAAGCTCGAAATCTGTATATACTAAAGGTAGCTTATAAAAACAGATATAACTCTTAACTATTATATAAAAGTAGAGTAAGCTTTTAGTAGTTTAAGAGTTCTACGATTAACGTAAAGAGTAAGGGTTTAAAAAATATATTAAAGTAAGCGTTACCCTTTATAAGAGAGGATTATAACCCGAGTATATATATACGTGAGTGCTTACGAGAGCATACACATGACCAGTAGACTGCGCTAGGGCGCGACAACCCTTTAAAAAAGATTATATTGATTTAAATAAGTTTAATAAAAGTCTTGATTTTATGATACGGGGCGATTTGCCGTATTCACCCGATTAATTATTAAACAATCGCCTTTTTCAGTATATTATTCGGCTTTTATCTTCGTTTTATAAAAGAATATGTCGTATGGCAGGGCACCTGCTAGCTGAAGGCTGACTCAGCAGCCCCTTTTCCTGTATATACTCAGTTGCTCTCTACGAGCTCTTCTAGAATTCAGACGATTTGCCACACTTTGAGAGCACCTCTGGTTATGCTCCACTTCTGTACGACAGAATATTATTCGAGAAACGTTCGAGGAATATATTCCGTATTAGATCCTGAGAAAGCTTAAAATAGAAGTTTATTAAAATACGATATTTTAATTGAAATTGAGTCCGTAGCATTTTCTCCTGACGATAAGCAGGTCGTATCAGGCTCTTACGACGCGATAGTACGGCTTTATGACGCAGCGATAAAAGCTTTATATTAAACGCTGGAAGGTTATTTTAATTAAGTCATGTTCGTAGCTTTCTTTAACGATAATAAGTAAGTCGTATCGGGCTCTTACGACGTAATAATACGGCTTTAAGACGTAACGATAAGAGTTTTATAATAAACGCTTAAAAGTTATTTTAATTAAATTACGTTCGTAGCCTTTTTTACTGACGGCAAGCAAGTCGTGTCGGGCTCTTCTAACGCGGCGGTATAGCTTTAAGAGGCAACTGTAAGAGCTTTATAATAAACGCTCGAAAGTTATTTTAGCTCGGTCACGTTTATAATCTTTTTTACCGGCAGCAAGTAAGTCGTATCGGGTGAAAAGAAGAGATTTGGTGTGAATGATGATTCCATTACTTCGGGGGAAACTAGGTCGATATAACTACTTTTAGGTGCTAAGCTATTAGCTCTCGCATCAGAACTAGCTTTGTATCAGAACTAGGTTTATATCAAGACTAGCTTTAAATTACTAGAGCTTCCGAGGTTTAAAACACGGAAGCTTAAGGCTTGATGAAGCCACTGTTTTAGCCCTGAATAACCCTTTACCGGAAGCTTAAAGCTTCCGAGGTTCAAAGCATGGAAGCCAGAGCTTTATGCGAAGCTGGAGCTTTATGTAAAGGTAGTTGAGTTATGGAAAGGTATGCTTAATATAATCTTATATTTATTAAGCGAGTTTAGCCGAGGCTTAATATAATCTTATAGAAGTGCCTTAAAAACAATATATTTTTATTATATTTACCTGTATTTACGTCATACGTCTTACAACCCTTAGATTTGACGGTTTTCTTTACGCTAAAGCATATTTACCGAAAGGAACTGCATAAATTAAGTTCTTTAATCGATTACACGCTAATTAGCAAGCGCAATTTCCTTCTTTATTTTCAGAAAGCACGCCGAGATACTATTACTTTTTTCAATATTAATTCAAATAAAGAACTAGTAGACTATATAGCCGGTATCTCTGGCGAAACCCTTGATAAGTGTGACGATCCACTAGATCGCGTGTTAGTTACTTGAGTTAGGCAACCGAGGTTGCAGATGCTAGGCCGCATCGGGACTAGTTATGTCGCAAGCACATTATAAAGCTTCACGCTAGCAGGCTGGCTTCGCTTAGCTTAGCGCGGCTCTCCGTACTAGCGCCTCTTATACATGTACTCGTCCTCAAGGGTAAATAATGTATATTCAGTGTCTGTGCGTAATTCTAGATAGTTCTATAACCCTAGGTTCTACAGCGAATCATCTTCTTGATCTAACGATATTCATTGCCTAAGGAAGTAAGGCTGTGGCAAAGTGCACAAACATCGAATGTACATTATTTACCCTTGATGACGAGTATTTATACTCGAGGATCCTTACGATCCTCTTCCTTCTGCGTCTTTAGTCTTTTGTTAATAGCAATGCAATAAGTTTCTATTCGCGCCGTCACAATAAGCCCGTTATTACTAGAAAATAATAATAAATCGATAACCCCGGCTCCCTAAGAATCTTAGAAAATAGTAATACTACCTCCCGAGCCTTCTAGCACTTCTATTTAATTGCAGACCTCTAAAGCTACGAAAGATCTTCGTTTACAAATACGCATTTTAGCAAGCGAATCATATAATTAGCATCCGATGTAGCGTTTACTCTTTAAGAAGATTATAAAAAGATTTAATAAAAAAGATTACGAATTAAAGAAAACAAATATAAGAATTAAAGAGTTAGAAGAGCGATTAAAGCGGTTAAAGCTAAGGAAAAGGAAGAAAGTCTAAACTAGCCTAAATTCTAAGTTTGCGGTAACAAGTGCTATTCAGGCGGGCTCAAATTACGGCTGAAGATCGTTAAACTATATTAATAAAACCAGAATCAAAAGGAGATTCTGACTCTATAATATCTTATATAAAAGTTAACGTAAAATAGAATTATTAAGTATTAAATAGAAAGTACTGATATTACGGGAGGTGGGCGGAATAGTGGGATGGGACGTTAATATGATCAACTAATATCCAAATCAGTCTCCTACTCTACCCTTCTCCGATTTTTCCATACATACCTTCAATAAATCCACACAGCACTCCACACCACTCTTGGTACGTAAATCCCCATTACTGATCAAAGCCCCCAAATTCCTATGCATGAACATCTCCTCCCTCAACTCTCGAGACAATCTGTCTCCAGCACCAAACTATCCGAACATCCAGCCCATAGGATTTGCGGTTTCCTGCCATTGTTCGAATGGAGGAATGTGGATGGGATGGGTTGTTTGGTGTATGTTTTCTGAATGGCGGTGAGATAATTGAATGGCATTTTTGAGAAGGAAATTGAAATGCATGCAATGGTTTCGTTTTTCTTTTGACCCGTCTATATGGAGTATCTTCAGGCTATTTCCTTCAAATTTCGATATTTGCAATCTCCAAAATTATGAATTATTCGAAGGAGGAAATACCAAGAATGATGGAGAACAAGAACCAATTAAGTCAAATCCAAGCCCGACATCGCGACACATCACACACCTGCCCGTATGTTGGGTCTCGAATCTGTGAAATCTCACGAATAGCGCGTCGTTGAATTTCAAAAACAGGTGATGTTCCCCAGGAATCAGGCCACAACCCACATTTTTGGCTTTCTGCGCGTGTTTTTTTTTTACATGGATGGAGGCTGCAAGGAACCGAGATGGGTTGGGAAAGAGCCTCCGCTTTGTTCCGAGTATGCGCCTAGATCGTACTAGAGGCAATTGTGGGTATTTAGAGTATAAATTTATATTTATTTCACTTGGTTTTATATTTTTCTACAGAAGAGAAAGAGGTGGCAATGGAAACGAGAAATGAGGAATCATCACCATCATCCGTATCGAAGCCTAAAAGAGTGGCATGTCGGGCAGAGGGAACAGAGGAAGAGAGCTAGATGGATTCCATATTCTTTGAGATGGGAAGGAGGAGGATTCTTGAGGATTTTCCCGCAGGTATATACTGTACCCTTTCTTGATGACGCCCTTCCAGCACGTGATGCCTGTATCAATCTCATTTGCTGACTGTAGAATGGCCTGTGGAAATAGATAATTGTCTCTGGAATTTTTGCAGCATTGATTTGCCTGGGCTTAGAGTTCAAGGGTGATGAGCGTATGCTACATTCACCAATTCTCTTCCCCGTCTTTGGGTAAGCAATCCACCGCCGATCGCCAGGAAACAGTAAAGTGAACAAACGGAATAGATTCGTTGTAGGATTGGCCATAACATTTCGCATGCAATCATCCTACAACCGCTGGTGGGATGGCCGAACACAATGGGATAGAGTCTCCGCCGTTTCGCGCTCCTTCGCACGAACACTCTGGCTTCATGTCCCTGACATCCCCACAACGCCTGAGAGCAGGGAGACAGTAATGAGGAAGGAAGAAGTGATAAGATGTGTACATACGTTTGCTGTGGCACTAAAGCATCATTTGAGAGGAGAGAGAGAATGGCACGAATGCCATGATCTGCAACATGGCGTAAACCACGTACCAAATGTACTGCTCCTTTCCAATTTTTAAGCTTTTCGAAATTCACAGCTAACAAAACTTCCAACAGTACAACCTCACGGCAACAAACCACCCCCTAACCCTGTCCCTCCACCTCTCCACGGCAATCGAGTCCTACCGCACTCTTGGGCACCCCCAAATCGACACCCAAGTCCTCACGCACCTCTTAACCCACATCGACACTCTAACATCCATCCTCTCCGCCTGCGAACGTCTTCTCCGCACCCCTATTCCCCTAGGATACAACATCGCCATCTCGAGAATTGTATGGATTTTCATCTTCACGTTACCTGGCCAGCTGTGGGCGGAACTGAGGTGGTGGAGTGTGGCAGTTACGGAGGTCACTGCGTATGCGCTCTTTGCCTTGGCGGAAGTGGGGTTGGAGATTGAAAATGCAAGACTTCCTTTCCTTCTCTTTGGCACATTTCAGTTGCTGGGATTCGACGCTGACTGGATTCGTATTAGCCATGGGGCGAAGGGCCCAATGATTTAGATCTAGATCGATATTGCAACTTGCTGGCGCTTGACTTAGATGAGATTATGGCATTTCCGAGGGTGGGCAAAGCGACAGAAAGCATTGCTAGCTCCAGCTCGACTACTATTTCGCTGACGGCTGGGCATGGCAGGGAGAGATTCGGGGACTTGGTGGATGTTGGAGTTGAAGAGGAGGCGGTATAGAAACTGACACCGAGAATCGTGCATGATAAGACACATAAACAGACAGATAGAGCTGGAATAGACAACACGACAGTAAACTATTGTACAGAAATTCAAAGCATACATATACCAAGCGCATCCCCACACCATATCATTGAGGTGTTCGTGCATGGCAATCTAATTGCATCTCATGCGAGGCACGTAGAGCCCTGGGGGAAGCAATCGGAATGAATAAACTAGTTGTGAAGGAGATCTGGTGGGTTGACCGCTTAGCAGCATGCCCCTCGGATGTCAAGTCAAAATTTGGATATCCGACTTGGCCCTCGAGTTAAACGCCGACGTTTCTCACGCCACCTTCGTGCTTGGCAATTGTCACATATCAGGCCATGAATGCATCGATGTTCTCACAGCATCAGGTGAGCTTGCCACCGTGGCACAATAACATGCGATAGCAGGTCCAATGGTGAAATGTACTTCGAGTAGAAGTAGAACATCATGATAAATATTCCTCGTCACACCATTTTCTGGCGGCGGCTTGTGCCGCTTGTGTGTTCTACTGAGAGCTGGGTGGTTTGCCGAAGTTGGTTGCAGGAAAAGGCTGAAGCTGAAAACAACCTAATTCAGTTCTCTCGCCTTTTTACAACAATTGCAACCTGCCACTTTTCTCAATTATAATTCTCAACCAAACCTATAAACTGTAAAACTTAATTGCCGATAATTGCAACGGACCGCCGAAAGGCTAGTGGTTGTGTGATCCCACCCAACCAACAAAATCATGTTTTCTCCCAAAACAAAGCAAGAGTGCGTTTTGTGGCTTTTGAGGGCCGCAATCGCAACCAGACGAGAGGATAGTATCACCAATCAGGTAAAATATTTAGATCGATTCAGGTAAGACATGGTTGCGCTCAGCTGCAAAATCAGCCACGGAATTTGACAATACTTCTTTCTAGACAGAATCGACGAGGCCATAGGTTCAGCCTAGAAATTAATTTTCCTATTCCCTTTCGACCGTTACCTGGCTAATTGGCTCACTATAAGGTACTTAACCGGAATCGCGCGCTCCCAAGTTTCATAATGTGTTAAATACTACTCTCTATCCTGCTCGGAGCTTCAGGTTCGTTCAGTGCGTGTCCTCTTTACTACTCCATTCCCAGAGCTTACTCACTTCCAGGTTCATTTGACTTTCCTCTATCACTATGGCTATTGCTCCACACATTCTCAATCTTTGTCTCCTTGCTGTTCTTGCGTCAGCCTACGATGGCACAACCACTTACAACTCTATCCTTGTTGCGCATACCGCAGCGCCTTACTGTCCAACTCCCATAATCGGGGCTGCGTGGAACGTTGACGAAAACTATATTGCTTGCTGCGAGACGTGGGCAAATGGCTATTCAATGACTTTGACGACGGCTACTGGTTTCGGAAAGCAGCTAGTGTATGCTTGCTGCTTGTCGGCATATACCTGCAGTGGTGCCCCTCAGCCTATGTCCGACTGGACTCTCGATAGCCACAGTACGTGATCTTCCCTTCCCAAACCTGCACCATGTTTCTATTTCTGACTTGACCAGCCGACGTCCAAGCACTTACTTTAGTTTCAACACCTGCTCTAAATATAGCATCACCAACCCAAGCCCCTACAACATCTAGTAAGCATCCCAACTTCTCCAACTAGTAATATAAAGATAATAACCTGTTTTTCATCGGCAGAGGCAATACGGACTTCCACCGGTACGTTCAGTGCACCTGGTGCAACTCCTATTGCAACATCCGCCGGCACTGTCATCTATGAGATCACCAATATTGGAGGAGATAGTAATGTCCAGAATGGAGGCACTGGCAATATTCAAAGCATTGGCGTCAAGAACGGAGCGCTGTCCGTATCTGAAAAGGCAGGAATTGCTACAGGGGTCATAGGAGCGGTGTTAACTGCTGCCGGTGTATGGTACGCTCGTAAATCTTATTTGGAGAAGAGGAAGAAGAAATCTGGGCAAATCGCACCCAATGGACAAGAGAACTCCTTAACCACGGGAGGTGGGGTGCGTCAGGTCTACGGGTATCAGCCTCATGAGCTTGCTAGTTCGAGCCGGGCATAGTTTCTTAATTATGGGTTTTGCGTCAGTTCGTTCGTTCAGACTTGTTAGATCGCTACTTTAATTCCGTTGATCTATGTGCTAATAGCGATTTTAGGTTTATTTTCTAACGGCATGCCCCTTAATTAATGTACTCTTTTATTTTTATTAAATAAGTTAGACTTAACCTTTTTTTTTCGCCGGTTCTATTTTAATATTTAAACGGAAGCGGCTGCCGCCTTAACCTAAGCTGAGGGTAAGCACTCCTGAGCATGCCTAAGCATGTCCTCAGCTCTGCCCAAACAACTTAAGCACCACGGCAAAGTCAGCCTAAGCATGCGCGAAGATGCCGTTTTAGCTCCCCAAGGAACTCGTTCTAGCTCTTTTAATACTCTGTTACACTTTCCTTATTTTATTTCCAAGTATAAATCTTATTTTAACTCCTTTGCAATCGAAATTCCCCCGAAGCCCTTTTTAGATTTATATTCGCTTATATACACGTAATAAGTAGGTCAGTCTTATCATTTTATAACGTCTTATTAATGTCTATGAAAAGAAGAGATTTGGTGTGAATGATGATTCTATTCAAAGGGGATTTCTAGGTCTATATAACTACTTTTAGGTGCTAAGCTATTAGCTCTCGCATCAGAACTAGCTTTGTATCAGAACTAGCTTTATATCAGAACTAGCTTTATATAAACCTACAATAGTCTCTTGCGAGCTATTAGGTTTAGAATAGTCTTTTGCGAGCTGCCAAGTATATGTGAAATGCCTTAATATAATCTTATAGAATACGCTTTACTTGGTACATATACCAGTTTAAAGAATGCCTCACGTGATAAACACATGACATAATTAAATAATTCGTTATTTTTTCAGTATTTGGATTCTAGCGATTACTTATAATTAGTAGTTACGTTATTCTTATTTTATTATAATATTAAATGCTTTTTTATAAATAATATTAAAATAAAGCGATTTTTTAATAAATATATTTTATACTTTTTAAAGGTTTAATTACTTAAAGAACAGCTTTACAAAATATAATTACTACGTTTATAATATAAGTACAGTTTTTTAAAATTAAGTGTACTAATAAAGAAGGTATAGCATTTTAATGATTCTTTAAAGAATTACACCTTAATATAAGAGTAGTTTGAATAGTTTTCTATAATAATTAATAAACAATTCAGTTGATAATTAGTAAAAATCATCGTATTTTTATTAAGTTATATTATATTAATATTTAAAATATATAAAATTGCTCCAAGAGTTTCAGAAGAGTACTTTTGTCGCGCCCTAGCGCAGTCTACTGGTCATGTGTATGCTCTCGTAAGCACTCACATGTATATATACTCGGCTCACAGTCCTCTCTTACAGAGGGTAACGCTCACTTAAATACATCTTTTGAACCCCTGCTTTCTACGTTGATCGTAGAGCTCTTGAACCATAAAAGCCTGCTCCACTTCTGTACGACAACTGTTATAATAAAATATCTGTTCATAAGTTATATACTTATTAACGGACTTATTAAAAAAATTTCTCAGTAGAAATTTAAAGCATTTATTACTTTTATTAACTTAATAAATGTTTATGTTTAACCAAAGTAACTTTTTTAAGAAATTTATTTTAAAATAGGCTTTTATATATATTCTTTACTTTTTATTTATTTTTAAAGTAATTATATAATAAGCTTGTTTTTAGAATTAAAAAGCTTTATTTAAAATACTTTGTGCTCTTTTATAAATTTTATTTTTTAAAAAATAACCGAGCTTAAGAGTATAAATCACAGTAGTTTTAAAAAGTTAATTACTTTTAATAATTCTTTAATTTAAAGTAAACGTAAGCTTTAGTTTTTAAAATATAAAAAGACACTTAAAGAATAAAAGGTTTTTAAGGCTTAAAAATAAAAAAACATAAGAGTAGTTTATTTATTAGAAGATAAAAGGCTTAAAACCTCTTAAATTATCTTATTTAAAGTACTAAATATTATATTAATTAACTCCTTAACGCAAGTAATTTAAACCTTTTACTTAAAAGTAAATATAACTTTATAAGGAGATATAACTGGGGAAGCTAAGAAACTGAGGCTTAAGCTAAAAGTATCCCTTCGTCCGGTGAGACATTGCCCACGCTAGCAGGGAGTTAAACGACAAGCTGTTATTCGCCAGATCATGAGGCTCAGTCATCGAGTGGATTAGTCGCCTCTCTTCGCTTAACCATTGCTAGCGTGGGCAATGTCTCGCCGGACGAAGGGATAAGTAGCTTTAATAGCGGCATTAATAGTAATAACGGCAGAAACAGCGCGAGCAGCTTTAATAATAGTAATATTTATATGGTGGAGATTTAATACCCTTAAACTATAAAGTTTTTTCGGCACACCGGTTTTTTCGGCACATAAGGATGGACGTTAGGATTTAAAAGTTTTGAGAATAGTAAAGTAGAGAACACCGAGATGATCGGATCGGCAGGTCTCTCGCTCAGGGATGGGGACGGTGCCCCGGGCGGTGTGTGTGGGCAGGGCAGTTCAGCCTCACGAGGTGAGCTGTACCGCTGCACTGACTATCTCCCGCCCAAGAATCAAAGGCAGAGCCTGCCTTGTCCCACTTTGCGTACCAATCCTCGACAACGAAACAGCGATGTGAGAGGATATTTTGCTTTGAGGTTCAACTCCGCTAACTGTCAACGCGGCACAATATTCTCACTGACATTGGTTTAATTCCAATTGGTAAGTCCTAACGTACTTGATAAGTAAGCGGATCATGCATGTTAACGGATCACACCGCACCAAAACTATTACTTTTACATTATTTAACTAGTTTACATCATTTAACCAGTCATGTCTTAACTAACTAATACTTAATTAGCTTTTAAGGAAGGCCGAATAGCTCTTGCGATTAATTCGTATAAATCTGGCTATTTTACGAGTATTCGCGAAGCCGCAAACACTTATAACGTTGCTTATTCAACTTTACATGCGCGACCCTACGGACGCGTTTCACGATAAGAAATTCGATCCGTAAACTACAAGCTTATAGCTATAGAGGAATTAACGCTCGTTAATTGAATTTTATTTATAAACGAACGAGGTTTACCGGTCCGTACGGCTTTAATTCGAGATATAACTACGTTACTTTTCCAAAAACGAACCGATACGGACGCGTCTCTCACGCGTATAATTAGAGTTCGGTAGCTATATAATTTCGTTTAACGTCACGACTCTTTACGGACTTAATATAACCGAAAATATAATTATAAACGTGCTTTTTACGAAGATCTTATAATTATTCGAGATTAGTTCCGATTAATATAAAATATAATCGTAAAATATAAAATTTAAGACGAAAATATTTATAACTTTAATAAGACGGGCTTTTAAATAAGCGAAATCTTAATTATAAAAGTTATTATAGCTTTTAAACGAGCTTTACGGCTTATTACGATTTAACCTAAGAACCGCGAATAAGTTACGGTTATTAAGTATATTAATTCGGGTGGTTAATCGTTGCTTTCGATAATTATACTTAAAAGCAAAACTCATACCTTTTTTTTAATATTTTGACTTTATATTATTCGATTAAATAATTACAGTTAATAATAATAGCTAGACGACTAATTAATTAAGCTTAACTTAACTTACGGACGTGTTTTATCCATATATAAAAGATTATATAAAAGGTATATATTAGCTTTTGATTCTTAACGGACACGGAAGCTACGTAACGCTTAAATTTGACTTATTTTATAAAGACTATTATATTATTACTTTTTATATATTATTATATTCGTTGCATTTATTTTAACCTCTTAATATTAATTATTTTACGAGTTTAAAACAGTCGTACGGACGTCAAATTAAAGATTTAATGCGAGTTAGACTTAGTTATATTAATAAGTCTGATTTCCTTTTAACTTATTTTATAATTCGTATAAAAGCTTTAACTTTAAATACGATCCGTAATAGATTCGCAGCTACTGGATTAGTCCCGTACGACCCTGAACGTGTCCTCTCGAAGCTTAATACTTAATTACAGACGCTTACCCCTCCTCTTTTTCCCGCGACCGAATAAGCGCCTTAAGTCCTAGAAACGCTATATATTATATAAGAGTTAGAATTATAAGTTAAGGCAATCGGAGACTTTATATAACGTCGTACGGCTGGTTCTTTTAGCCTTATAAACCGTGCGATTTAATAATTAATTTAAAGTTCTTAAATAATTATATATTTTACGGTCTTTTTCGCGAATAAAAACAAGAAGTTATAAGCCGTAAATAAACGCCAAAAGAAGAAGAGAATATATAAAAGTCATATATTACTACGGGGAGTGTTTTAATAATATAAGAGGGCTTAAATAGATTTGTAATTGTAAATACAGAGCTTACGGGTCAGTCTACGGGTAAGGTTGAAGAGGGACAAATCCGCGCGCCGCGGACGTGTAGTATATATAAATCGCTTGAACACACGGCCCGTACGTGTTTACTTAAATTTAATTTAACTTAGTTTAATTTAATAATAATAATTTTAATTCGTTGTTCAGTTATTAATTCTTGAAGTAGTAGTTTTGGTAGGGTGTGATCCGTTAACATATATGATCCGCTTACTTATCAAGTACGTTAATATTTTGCTCCCCAGCTTACGTACTAGCTTTGAAAATCTGCCTTAGGCAGTCTTACTTCTGCACAAGCCAAGACAACGAAGCTTAGACAGAGAAAACATAAAGCCATCCGTTCCCCAGTTTAGACACTCCTGTTCAGCAACGAAGTGCTGTTAAAAAGTTTGCTTGAAAAGTAATGAGGCCTGGTGCGTGATGTAAGTTACTACTCGTCATTACAGTCACAATGGAGAACAAACTATACTGACTTCAATGATGTTCAGCAATCTTATCTCAAGTAGACTGACCTTGGTTAGAACACCCACTTCCCTCGCATTGGCTTTCGAAGTCTGCTAAATCCTGATCCCCCCCAAGAATTGAATTCTTTCCCCACCGACATTCATTAAACTACTTTTAATTCAACGTGTGAGATAGCCTCAGATTTAACAACTGCTGGCGAGTCCTCAATACTAATGTATTATAATTTCAGGAGGCGTCCCCTCTTCTGAGCAACCTGTCGATCAACAAGGTGTCACATGCAGTACGTGAAAACATCTAGTGATATCTCATAATCTACCTCCACCCCTGACCTTCTCCTTTGTCTTCCCCTCTCCTCCGCGCGACCTTCCGCCTCACTACATCTTCTCATGACTGTGGAGCAGTCAGAGGTACTATGGAACAAAGAGGTCTTCATCTCACACTGCTAACTTCTCACAAGACCATGGGATGTAATTGCCCAACTCTTCTCAGCGGAGCCGTAGAACCGGTGGCAGATTCTGACATATCTGGTCCTGGAGTCAGTCCCCCAAGAAGTTGCTTTGAACATAGCAGTTAACTCTGTATCTTAAGGTTGTCTTATCCGTGTTGATTGCGGCAATACTCTCGATCGTCGTCACCATCACAATCCTTACTATCGAATTTCTTGAAACGATATGCATCATATGTTTCATATGCCCCTCTCCGAGGAGAAAGAGCGAAGAAGACCCTTTGCAATATACTACTATCGCTTAGTGATCAGCAGCTGATTACTGATATTAGCATCATGATAGCAGCTTGGGCAACTATTTGCGACTTACAGATTTACCACTTTATTATTGTCACCCATCTCGCTCTACTTTCCACTTCGGTCCACCTTCTCACTCTCAATACCCTGCCGAGTTACTTCTATGAGCACTGTCTTGCCGGCTGCGTCCGAGCGGGGCTAATGTTTGTCAACTTACTTCTGGCAATCGCTTCCCTGGTTCACATCATTATCGATTCAAACCCCGCTAATTACACCGCTAGCGATGGCAACTTGGCGATTTGTGCCTTGAAAGACGGGCTTAGGAATATTAAACCATTTTACTTGGTACTATTTATCGTGTTTACGGCATTACTTCTTGCCGTCTTTGGCTTTAGTACTATACTCCTATTTCCGAGATTCAGGACCAAGCCTAAGATCAAGAAGTTCCTCTTGCCTGCTAGCTGGATCCTAATCCTCCTATCTACTTGCGCCATCTTCTGGCTTTCGGGAAAAGCCTTGAGCAGCAGCCAATTCTTCGCCGGCGCTCAAGCTAATGTGGAGGGCGACGAAAGCAAATGGGGATTCGGCTAATTCCTCCCTGTGTTGTTAATGATTCTAAGCATACTAAATGCATTAGAAATATTTGACGGTAAGATTTTTTTTTTGGTCTACATTTCGTATTCCACTTCGTTCTCCTACATTAATTGGAAATGAGCTAAATACGCCGAATTCCAGAATTCAATAATTAAGTCCGCCAATACCAATTCCACAAATGCCTCAATGGGCAACTAGACCTAGTTACCTAACCTGACACTCCTGCGCTATCATGAACATTTAAATTGCTAGCTTGGAGATATGGAATATGTTTCTATCAGGACTTGCGATGGACCAAGGAGGAACCAGGGCGGGTGGGACCAGGCCAAAGAACTGGACATGCAAGTGATGGAGCTAGTTAGAGGGTGCTTGACGCGGAGCATCCCAACACCCAGACTAGCATGAACAATCTTGCATACATGTAGAATGGTTATGGTCGATTTAAGGAGGCTATAAGCCTCATGAAGGAATGCGTACAGCTTTGGAAACACATCATAGGTGTTGATTGATTTATTCGATTTAAGGAGGCTATAAGCCTCATGAAGGAATGCGTACAGCTTTGGAAACACATCATAGGTGTTGATTGATTTATTCGATTTAAGGAGGCTATAAGCCTCATGAAGGAATGCGTACAGCTTTGGAAACACATCATAGGTGTTGATTGATTTATTCGATTTAAGGAGGCTATAAGCCTCATGAAGGAATGCGTACAGCTTTGGAAACACATCATAGGTGTTGATTGATTTATTCAATTTAATGCCGGTTCCAGTAGCCTTAAGGCCGCTATGCAGGCTTTTCGCAAGGCCGGATCTTTCGCCCCACGCTATGCTTCGAGAGCCCGAATTAAAAATATAGGGGGTTTCGAAAAGTGAAAAGATTAAGAGAAAAAAGGAATTTCTCTAGGATTAAATAGAAAAGTAAGAAGAGAGAAATAGTCTTTTAAGGTAATAGAAAGTAATAAAAACATAATTAAAAAGTATATAATACTAAGCGAGCTATTAACTGACCTAAGATAGCATTTATACGACACCTTCTTTTTATTAACTTAGCTACTTTTATTATTTCAGTTTTTGTTCTTGTTTTATTATTCAATAATAGATAGTCCGGCTAAACTGTCTTTTATAATAGAAATAAGGGTTAGAAAAGGTTTAGTAGAGCTTTAAGTAATTTATATAGTAAAGGGCCAAGCTCTATTGACTACAACGCCTTTTATATTTTAAAGTTAATAAAGTAAGCAGTTTTAAATTAGTTTAAGAAAACTCTTCGATATAAATAGGAAAAAAAAGTGTTTTGTAAATAAATATCGGGTATTTATAAAAAAGTAAAGGATGTAGTGATTATAATCGATTGTTTTTCGACATAGAAAGATACGTAAAATTTCGAAACTTAGAGAAATGTGGCGGGATGTGCATGTAAAAACTGTTCCTAGACAGCGCCTTGAGCTGAGCGTTGTGGAGATAATCTTAGAATCTCCTGAGATCCTTATGCTAACGGAAATAGAAAATTTATTCCAAGTATATCTTGTCGTAAGAATCCGTTCCAAAATGCGGTTGACTTTGCCCCATGCCTCCCAGGTAGCAAATGCGTACCCAGCTTTCCAACGTTCCTACATAAATGAAGCGTTCAACTATACACTTTATAGAGCCATAGTATGCTTTCATTGATGATGCTTGGTCGGAACTGTTCTCAGGAAACTCAAGAGCGAATTCAGGTATGAACCCCCCAAGTATTGGATGGTGCATACCTATTATCGAAGATCTTAATCCGCTTACTGCCTGCTTCTTACCTTTCGCACAATTCAAAGAAGACGACAAGGTATTATTGAGTTCCTAGCAATCCTTAGCCAATAATGCCTAAGTCGCATAAATACTTCTAATGTTTCAATACAAACTAACTAATCAGAAAACCATCACATCTCCGACCGTCCCCATAGCCATTGATGCGGCTATCATCCATTGAGCTCCAGCCAAACTGCAGGCTGGGATGCTCGGCCTAAAGCTAGTGGGCCTGGTTCTGGTCCCAAACCTGGAAAAGAAAGCGGCCAGCCGAAAATATCGAGCAACAGGGCTCTTGATTCTTGGGCTCTACTTGGAATTTTCGGGTAAACCCATCATGGGGGTCCTCGGCCGCAAGCTCTACTCGCAGTTTCCAAGCAGAGCCCGAGCAGAGCTAGCGTAGACTTTACCTAGCAGTTCAAACCTCGCGAGTCCAGTTAGGCTCACATCAGCTGCCCGTCCGCCTCGGCTCAATAACATCCACCCTCCAAGTCACAGGCTCATCATCCGTCTCAAATGTATCAATCATCTTCGCTATGCCCCCGTGTCCTGCACCTCGAGCAACGTCAGCTGGTGTTGGCCCCTCCTCCACGCCCAGTGCCTTCTGGCACGACCTGACCTTCTTATCTGCTCCAAGCTGCAACAGCAACTTCACTATCTCAGTACGCCCCCACTTTGCTGCAACGTGAAGCGGCGTATTTCCCTCCTTATTCCTTTCGTCGATGTGAGCCCCTTGACCCAACAGGTACGTCGCAACAAGAATATGTCCATACGAACACGCATAGTAAAATGCCCCGTTCCCCGACCGATCTTGCACCGAGCAGTCCGCCTTCCACTCTTTGGTTAGGCATCGCACCAGGGGCAGATCCCCATTGCACTCCACGGATCAGTGCCGTGGCTCCTTCACCATCCGCCTCGTTCACGCCATCATCGCCCATGCGCTTGAGTAGGGCATTCACGATGCTTGTCTTCCCAACGGCGGCGGCCCGGTGTAGAGGCAACTTGCCCTCATTGTCCTTAGCCCCAACACTCGCGTCCTTTTTAAGAAGTAGAGGCGCTAGTTATGTGGCGATAGGCCACGCGGCTTTGTGCAGCAATGTGCTTCCTTGACCATCGAGTACTTTGGCACTCGCACCGGCTTCAAGGAGGGCCTGGGCCGTTGGGAGATAGGAGGATGCGGCCGCTGCCCAGAGGGCGGTCGGCATATGCGGATCGCTGCAATGGTGATTGACGATGTCGGCACCTTGCCGGGTGAGTATCTGAATTGTCTTTGGCGAGTCACCGTACCATGTAGCGTGCTAGAGTGGTGTCCAACCTTCGTTGTCCTTGGCGTTGGGGTTGGCCTTTTTGTGAAGGAGAAACTCAACTGCTTGTTCCATATCCTTTCTTGTGGCTATGTGTAAAGCAGTCTGGCCACGTTTATCCTCGGCATCTGGTGCGGCGCGGCAATTCAGAAGCTCCTCCATCATGACCAAATCATTGCGTACGGTGGCCACATGAAGCGGGTACATTCCCGTCTCTGCATCCTTGGGGTTTGGGTCCACCCCTAATACTCGAAGGATCATCTTGACGTCCTTGCGTCTGCCACCAGTGATGGCGTGGAGTAGAATTCCAGTTCCTTCCTCCGAGATGATGGACTCTGTCGTACGAAGAGTCGCAACATCGCTTTCACTGCTCGAAAGCTCAGAAAGCTTAGAATTGACTCGCGGCGTTCTGAACTAATAGTGGGACTGAGTAGGGCGGTATTCCTGAATGAATTTCTTCGATTCCAGTCTGTATTCTCTCTGTCATATAAAGATCAGTACAGGTCCATGTCGATCCGCACACTCGCTCACTGGCACTCGAGAGAGGCATATATCGAACCATGCTTACCCATCCACAGATCGCAGTAGTCTATCGAACTGTCCGAGCCTATCGCCAATTTTCTTGTGCACGTTTTCGAGATGAGATACGTGACGTGCCTTCGCGAACAGGCTTTTCAGGTGGTCATATTTAGTCTCGGGGGACTGGAGTGGTGTTGTGAGCTCCGCTTTTAAAGCTTTAACCTCCGGGTGTAGTGTAGCAATATTTTCCCTCAGCTTTTCTTTGATGTCGACTGGGTTGAAGGTGTCATCAGGAGTTGGATGTCTCTCAGGGCGGTCTAGCCTGCACTTGGTGTGCAAGATAATGCTCAACATCTCATCACAGTCGCGTTCAAGCGATCTGGTGATTTCAGGCGCATCATCAGTGTAGGAGTCCTTGAGTTTCTTCAGCTGCCAGACGACGGAATAAAGTGTAATGATTCCAGTTGTGATGGATAACGGGTCCAACAGGGCTGGTGCCCCGCTTTTTCGGTAGTCAATCACAACTTTTTTTCCCTTCGTCCCAAGGTCAGCTAGTAAGCTCGCCGCTTCTACACCCTCGGCTCACCATCTCCTCACCCAGCTCACCTGGGCACCCTGAGCAGCCCCCGGGCAGTACCCACTTCTCAATTACGCATTTGATCTCTAATCCGACTGGATATAGACTACGGCCTTTTATTTTCATTTTTATTAAGTTTTAGCGATAACGTCTCACCCCTGCTTTTGGCCCACCCCTACATTTGGCCCACCTCGCTTAGTTCACCGCTTTTCATACCTACCAACTTAAATACTTAATTACTTTTTTATTCTTTAATCGATTCTTTTCAAATTTGGGATTCGCATTATTTTCATCATAAAGCTTGAATATACTAAGTACGACGTTATGTATACTCTTGAAGAGGTTGCAAATAGCAAGTCTTTACGAAAGGCATATCTAAAGTAAGGTATTCCAAGGTCAACACTCCGCCATCGCAATAAGACGACTCAACCACGTAAAGAGGCCATTAATCACTTGCAAAAGCTACCTACGGTAATAGAGAATCGATTAACCAATTGGATTTTGACTCAGGAGTCTCTTAGCTATAGAGTTACGCATACACAGATCAAGGTGTTTAGAGAGAGACTTTTAGCGCTTCAAGGAGACCACCTACTACTAGGAAAACACTAGATAACACGGTTTTTGGCACGCAATCCTATTCTAAAGACTAAGAGGCAAATCTACGTTGATTCTATACGTATTAATGCCGCTTATTCCGAAGTTATTAAGCCGTGGTTCCAAAAATTAAAGATTCCGGCTATTAAGGCTATTCCAGCTTATCAACGATGGAATATAGACGAGACTAGTATTATAGAAGGCTATAGTCTTAACGGATATGTTATAAGGAGCGTTAAGAGCCGCAAGATTTAAGGAAAACAGCCAGGTTCACGTGCTTAGACGACAATTATTAAGTGTATCTCTGCTACGGGAGTCTCCACACAACCTCTTGTAATTTACAAGGGAAAATCAGTGCAATAGCAGTGGTTTCCGTCTTAATTAGACGTATTCAACGACTGGAACTTCGCTGCAACCGATAATAAGTAGACGACCGACGATACGGCTCTTGAATAGCTAGTGAAAGTGTTTATTCCTTAAACGGATCCACGTGATCATTTAGTAAGACTTCTTATTCTAGACGGTCACGGGAGCCATAAGACTACGGAATTCCTTTAGAAGTGCCTTGAATATAATATATACCTTCTATTCTTACCCGCACATACGTCATACGTCTTACAACTTTTGGATTTAACGGTTTTCTCTGTTTTAAAGCGTGCTTACCGGAAAGAACTGCAAAAGTTGAGTTCTTTAATTGACTCTACTCCAATTGGTAAACGCAACTTCCTCATCTGCTACTAGAAGGCCCGTTAAGAGAGTATTACCCCTTCTAATATTAAGGCGGGGTGGAGAATTACGGGATTATAGCCGGTATCTGTAGCTAAGCCTTTGATAAGCCCTTTATTGCTGGAAAACAGTAATAACTCGATAAATGCATCTCTTTTAAAGCCTCAAGAGCCGCTAGTACTACCTCCGGAGGTATTTAATACTTCAATTGAGGTTCAAACTCCAAGGGCTAGGAAAGATTTGTACGTACAGATTCGTACTTTGACTAGCGGATCATATGATTAACTTCCAACGTAACGTTTGCTTTTTAGGAAGGTTATAAAGGGAATTGATGAAAAAGACTACGAATTAGGGAAGGTAAATATAAGGATTAAAGAGTTAGAAGAGAGATTAGAGCAATTGAGGCCAAAGAAAAGGCGAAAGGTCCGAACTAGTCCAAATTCCAAGTTCGCCACAACACGTGCTATTAAGGAGGCTCAAATCGCAGCTGGAGAACGTCAAATTAAGTCTCTAGAACTAGAATTAGGAGGAGAATCAGACTCTATAATATCTTGTATATAAGTTAACGGAATATAAAGTTATTAGGTGTTGAATGTCAAGTATTAGAATTACGCGAGGTAGGCCAAATATAAGGGTGGGCCAAAAGCAGGAGTGAGACGTTAATCCCTAAGAAGCTTGAATAAGCTCCCAAGGATCTCGAACTAGACCCTTATAAAAATAGATCTATATTATGTTATAAGCAATCGCCCATCGCGGTGGAGCATGAAGGTCTGATTTAAGGGGAAATTTGCTATTATTTCCTATAAACCTTCGTTGATATGCAAGCAATGAACAATATGGACTTATTCCAAGAGTAAAACTTGCTACCGCTTAGTGCTTTCGACCTTGTCCGGCGATCCTAGAGAAGCCTCCATGTTATATATGTGAATCCAGAAAAAGGGAAAATATAACATGGTTAAGCTCAGAAAAATATTACCAATCATAACCCCCTGGACGTTGTCCTTATGCTTCCTCAGAGCGCAATGGGCTGGGCTAGGTTTGTCAGGAATTTTGCTCTATAAGGGTAGCTGGTCTGTATTTACCTCTGGATTGGCTCGTATGCTCTGTCTCTCAAGAACGACTTCGAAACCCTGGCCATGCTTTGTCTCAACGAAAGTAAATTCAAATCTCCAGTCGCAATCGCTAATGGCGGCATTTCAAGATAGGAATGTGATTAGGGTCTCAATGATCGAGGTTTGGAAACTTGAATATTCAGACCCTCATGAACCCGTAGAACCGTCGTCTTATTCTGATCCAGGGAATGCCTAACGGTCCAGATGGCTGTTTGGGTCTAGAACTGATGATTTGCCTGTAGACTATTGGGACATGTTTTCTCGTGGAAACAAAATCTACTGGGAAATAACCAGACCCCTCACTCTTGAAGTGTGAAGATAGAGACACATCCAAAATAACAGGTCGCAAGGATGAGGGAAAATTCGCTTCCGTCATTTCGGTACTGTCGAAAAGTGCCTTGGATTTCGATTGCATTTTCCCATATTCTGAGACCTCGTAAAAGTACTCCAGTTCTAGCAGGGTGTCATATTCCAGGCCTTCTTGATCATTGTATTTGGCTTTGATATCTCGTAGATTGTCCCCAGCATTAACCTCAATAGTGGTTACTGTATCGCCATCTCTAATCGCAATAATATTGAGATAACGATCAGCTAAGTGATTCGGTCTAAATGAGTTGCAGATCAAAGTAGAGTTATTTTGTAACTTGCTACTGTTAACTGTAGCACCGCCGTCCTGATTTAGAACGCGGCCGGAGTTAAAAAGCGTGAAGCTTGCGCATGGTAGACCGAGCTTGCGACGGATCTCTTCTTTGACACTCTCTATCGTATCACTCTGCTCAACTTGAATCACCATTGTTGAGCCGATTGAGCCTGCTGGCGATGGTACGCCTCGTATGAAGAGTTGGGTATACGTTTGTGCATCTCGGCTAGAGCGATCGACTTCGGGCTCGGATTGATGAAGCTTTGCAGTAACCCAGTCCGAGGTGTGGACGCTCGTGGAATTGTGTCCTCCAGATGTCCCCAAAGTGCTTACGCGAAAACCAGCGGTCTCGGGTGCAGATGCCGCAGATGCTGTACTGTTTGCGTAACGATTGAGGTTGAATCGAAGGTCTGATCTGATATCCTTTAATGTCGAGAACGAGAGGCCTGGCCCTTTCGGCTCTTTCTGTAGGCGGAAGTCCTCCAATTGCGATAGTATTTGCGGCAGAACGGTATTTATCTCTTCAATCTGCGTCTGTAGATCTGCCATTGTGATCTCCGTCCGGGCCGCAGACGCGCGGGTGTAATGCGAAACGTAACTAAGTATTCTTTAGCCAAGGTCTGCTTCAATATTGGACTTGACTCCTTACGCGTTGAAGATTGCAACAGCAATTGTCAAGTTTGCCTTATGTGACAACAAGGCCTCTCGCAATTTGATAATCTGAGCCTCCTTGAATGTCCACATGATTCGTTGCCAGGTGGAAAAGTCCATTCTCTTCGTGCGACTTTTATATTCGTCGACGAGGCTGTCGATTTCGCTGAACGTAAACAAGCAGTTCTCCACGACATCCCGCAGACTCTTGGAATGTTTGTCTTGCACGAACTCGAGGACTGCTTCTCCGTTATCATCTGTAAAAAGTCCATGGATCTGGACCAGTGTGGAGTGGAATCCGCCCAGATCAATCACTAGAGCTCTGATATGTTGCGGTGCACTGCGGATCTCGTTTGCTACAGTGTAGACTTTCAGGCCCGTTTCTACCGCCGTTGTTACCAATTTCAATATGGCTGCTGCTTGCGTGAAAGGATCCATGGTAAAATGGATTGGCAATGTAGGAATTTCCAAACAATGCTGGGTGATTTTTGTTGGGATGAGGCTGGCGATTCTTGTTCATGAAAAAGCGCTGCGCCTCTACACAGGCTCGGTGATAATCCAGGGCGGATAATCCAGGGATTGGATTGGATCGGTTAGGGTCGATCCAAGGTTAATCCAGTAGTAAGCTAGGGTTATGTACCATACATACTAATTTTATCTGCGAGGTACTTCTATAGGCGAAGCGAGCCTTACCAAAACTTCCCTCTCTCAAACTGCCGTATCGAGACGGAAAATAGACTAAAATTAGTAAAAATATCATAGAAATAAAGGTAAGGATAAATAGAGTAATTACGCAACTTAAAGCTTTATTAAATGATTAGTAGTTATAAAATTATTCGTAAAACTAAAGGTGAAGGCCTCCGAGCTGAGCGAACTCCGGATTAGTCCCTAGATTAACCTTGGATCGATCTAGGTTGATCTAACCGATCTAATCCAATCCCTGGTGCGATCCTGAATCGATCCACAAAAGTGTGGATCATCGCCGAGACTGCCTCCACAGAAGCTATGGAGTGAACAGGACAAGCTGTGGCTAACATACGTATCACGTGTTATAAGCGAATGTTATCTAAAAATGGCTCAGAGAATCTCGGTCGTAAGGGAGACAAAATGAGGAAAGTGCAACCGAGCATTAGGGGAGCCGGAACAAGTCCTTATGGGAGCTAAAATGGCCTCTTAGCGCGTGCTTAGGCTAACTCTGCCGTGTGCTCAGGTTGCTCAGGCATGCTCAGGAATGCTTACCCTCAGCTGTACGGTTTCACGAGGATCAGCCGTACGAGCGCCACATTACGCCTAACTAACTTGGCAAGGCAGAATCGTTCAAACTCCATGGTTCTGTAACTGCTTTTTTATTGTAGATGTAGGCACATTTTTTTAGTGAGGTTTTACTCGACTGTTCCCGTCACTGTTTTCGTGCTTAAGATATAAAAGATTAAAGAAAAGGGTGAATTGCGACGTGTAGTAAGGTCGACATTTGCGAATCAAAATCCGGCGCTAACTTTAAAATAGAATGAAATTCGAATTTTTAACGTATAATGAAAGTAATAAATACACTAATAACTAATAACTAAACTTAATAATTAGTATTTCTTGTGCCGAGAGAAAAGAGAAGTACGACAGATCGAGGTCTAACTCCCTAGACTCCCTCGAGCCCTCAGCTTGCGAGCTCAACATGCAATGTTTCGATCTCACATTCTGGACCTGGCAACCAACGGGGACGAAATTGGCAGAGGCAAATTACTTACGAAGAAGAATCAAAGTATATGGCACCGAGGAACTCAAAGAATAATAGCCAGTTCATATTTGGCATCATCACGAGCTATTCTCATCCGAGCCGTCCTCTCCATTGATTTGTCCTGTCATTTTTTTTCTCATGTCACCTTCAAACAGAAAAAGAGCAGCAGGTCGATTAGCTCATCAATCAGACTCTCATCCAAGCCTGTCACCCGCCTCAAACTGCGGACATCTTGAACGCCTCATACAACGCAATACCGCTATATATAGGTCCGCCACTGACACTGCCTTTCATTGTTCCAATCCACCTCGTGTACAGAATAACATCCGAAACGGCAAGTGTTGTTGTGACATTCACGGTTAACATCCCTCCATGGGCAGCTCCGAGATCCAGGTCAATGCGAAAGCCATCTGGATTGCCGGATGTTATCACAGCTGCAGTTACGGTCTCGTTAGCTGGTGGGGGCCTTTTCGGTTCAACCGCCTCCACAACAAGAAACGGAGCGGAGAATCTTGTTACGGAAAGGATAAAAGATTGGAAAGAAGAGAGGAGAAGGCGAAGAGAACTCAAGGCACATACGAGGATACCGTGAATTCCTCCCTGTTGGCCGCACCCTAATGCTACCAGGCGAGCAAGAAGTCGCGATGATTTGCCCATTCAGCGCCGCATAGCTACTGATATACTCATTTCCATCCGCGCCGACGACATCGAACCACACGATGGAATAAGGACCTAGGCGACCATGGCCCCAGTACCAGCTATGAACATTAGCGGCGAAGGGCTGATCTGCCCAGTTCTTATCGTGGTAGCCATAGCCATCAAACTGCAGCTTCCTGCCCGACACGATGAAGTCGGCTGTGGCATTCGCGTCGGGAATAGCGTTCGCCCACCCAATGTGTGGTGACACTTCGAGGTCGGCGCCTGGTCCCAGTGGGTCACACGGATAATGCGCGGGAGCTACCTATTTTTCATGGCGTCAGTTTTTGAAGTGTTAGTTCTCACTCAATCTCGTGAAGTGACATGTCAGAAGAGACGGCTTTTTACAGAACGTATATGTGGGAGAGAAAGAAGCAGGACTAGTTTGAGGGGAGGAGAAACTCTACAAACGCACCGAGTCTAGAACCAACGTCCCCTTGACCCCCAGTAGCGGGTTATCAATCGTCACCGTATACCTAGACAAATCGTTCTCGCCATCAAACGAAAATCCGCTATTCCTCCACACACCACTCGCGCCTTGTCCCTCACTAACAACCGTTGCAGACCCTAGACTGCCCGGCAAACTGTTGATGGGATAAAAAAGCAGCGACCCATCTGCAAACGAAACAAAGATATCGACACTAATAGCCGCGCCTGGCAGACGGAACGGAAAGCCAAGACTCGTGGACATATAGAACACGATCACGACCGACTCTTTCGAGTCCGTCGAGACTGCATCGAAATCTAGACAAGAGGGCATGTCAGCTAGCTCCTGATTGCTCGCTTGCTCGCTCAATCGATCTCACAAGTGGCGATCAGGATAAACTCCTCAACACAAACGGAAGACTGAAAACCCCCACTGCCTACCAGCTGCATGATTGATTTGCAGAAGTCCCCCGATCCACGTCGATCCAATAGTCCAATTCAACTCAATCAATCCGACGACAGGTGCACGAGGAGGCTGCATACACATTCTAGCCCGTCGTCGCCTCAAGACGTCGGTCGCACTGGCTAAAGAGCTTGCTTCATCGCAGTCGACAAACAGAAGGGATATATATACTCACACCACCAGTCAAACGTCGTCGCGTTGACGGGATGCACTTTCGGCGCATCGAGGCCCTGAGCGCCGGACACAAATTGTGCGGTGCTGGGGGCGGTGACGATCGTGTTGGGGACGGTTAGGGTCGTCTGGGAGAGAGCTACAGCCGCAGAAAGGACAACAACACCGAGGCAGCGGACGGAGAGAGCTGGGAGAGTGGGCAGGAAACGCATGATTGATTGACTGATTGATTGTGTTAGGTTTCTATATGCCGTTTTCCTGTATTTCAGTTCCGCAGCAAGCCCAGGGGGAGGGACACCGCAACTTATAAACCACACGACGTCCCCCAGCCAACAAAACAACATAGCAAAGCATAGCATAGTTTACCTACCAAGCCAGCTAGCTCTAGATCGTCGAGACTCTTCATTGCGAGGACGGCACCGGACCGAAGACGCTTCGTACGTACATACATACAGTCCATAATTGTAAAATGCATGGGGGGCAGATCGCGTGCAACCTGACTTGGTTTTGCTGAATCGCTAATTACAGTACAGGACTCGAGTATCCTGTTGGTTGTTCTTATTGCCGACCGTCAGTCGGAACAAGCTAAGCCCTCCTCCCATTGGCCCCCGCCCCCTGCCCTCAACGCGGGGACCCCACAGCCCTCGTCTAAATCCCAAGTCAGCAAATCCGAGTCAGGCCAGCCAGCCAGGAGGCCGCAGCTGCACCAAGTCCACGGCGACCAATCAGCCAGCCTGCACGCCAGGAACGTGACCCGGGACAGAGACATAGACTTCGTGCATTTTTCAAGGCTACATATAGATACAGGAGGCCGAGGCTTAATTACGCGGCTGGGCGCTGCGGGAGTGTTGTGGATGGATGAGCAGAGGACGAGAGGGGAGATGAAATGACAGCATGTGAAAGGACAGGAGACGACCTGGCCGTCTGTATAAAGAAAACATCCATCGGCTGGCTGGCTGGGTGGCTGGACGAAGAGACTGTTTGTTTCTTGCTTGCATTCTTACTCAAGGATACTTTATTTGATTGTGCAGTACCGCCTACTTACTTTACGGCGTTGTTATTGTTATTGTTATTACTCGCTTGCTTGCTTGCTATCTACCTGCTAGGCAGTAAGCAAACTCTCAACCGTTACGATGCAGACCACCTTCTTCGACATCCGCACCCACATCAACAACCTTCGCATCCGCCTCCCCGAATTCTCCATCTCTCACCTCCACCACCAGCTCTCCCAAGTCCAGCTCTCCCAAGTCCAGCTCTCCCAAATCCAACTCCCAGATGCCATTTCCCTCATCAAAGCAAACCCTTGGGCCATCTTCGCCACCGCCTCCGTATCCTACCTCGCCATCGTCCGCGCCCTTCGCTACCGCGCCATTAACCAGATGAAACGCAAGTACGCCCGCTTCGAGAAGGATCCCTATTCCATGGACTACAAATCCGCGCACGAGATCATGCTGCTGTCCATCCTCTACGATACGCCGTGGATGCACTTCTTCGGCACATCCCTGGCCCTCGTCAAAACCTACAGCATTGCCTCTGGTACCTCCTTGCTCGTTGCCACGCGCCAGCTGACGACGTCTAAGAATGTCGGGAAGCGAGCCGAGGACACGGGCATTGCCATCGCGGAGTTTGTCGTTGGGTCTGTCGATTCCGAGAGGGGTCTGAGGGCGCTGAGCAAGGTGAACTGGCTGCATGGGAGGTATGGCGCGAGGGTCAAGAATGAGGATATGACGCACACGCTGGCTATGTTCGTTCTGGAGCCGCAGCGCTGGATCGAAGCCTACGAGTGGCGCCCGATGACGTGCCTGGAGAAGGTCGCTATGTTCGTGTACTGGAAGGAGGTTGGGAATCGTATGGGGATCGAGGATATCCCACCGACGCTGGAGAAGCTGCAAGAGTGGACGGTTGGCTTCGAGGAGGAGAATATGGTGTACTCCAACGATAACAAGATCTGCGCTGAGACTACCATGGAGTTATATTTGAGGGGGGTCCCATCATTTGCAAGAGGCTTGGCGAAGAATGTTGCCAACTCGCTTTTGGAGGACCGCGTCAGGGTTGCGCTTGGGAGTCCGGACCCCCCGGCCTATGTGAAGCATCTTGCCGTTTTCATCTTGAAGGCACGTGGCTGGGTAGTGAGGAACTTTTTCTTACCGCGACTCTCGTATGTGGATCCTCTAGCGAAACAAGGACCTGATGGCCGGCTACAGAGAGACAGGTTTGCTTTTGAGCCTTGGTATGTCAAGGATAGCTGGTTGCAAAAACTGGGTATATGGTTGTCATCAGGTGGGAGACTGGTGCCAGGTGATGAGTGGAAGACTTCTGGCTATCTGCCAGAGGAGATTGGGCCGCTTGAGCATATAGAGAAGTCGAGGGAGCCGGTTCTTCAACAGGCTGAGGCGATGAGTAAGTATGCAGAAAGTGGTGGTGCAGCGGTGACTGGCTGTCCTTTTAGTTTTGGTAAGTAGAGATCGTAAAGATAGGTAAGGTAGGTGAATGGTAGGGGTGGGCAAGGGCTAAGCCAGAGGGCGAGATCATGGCATTGTGATAACCAAAGACTGGGTTCCACTTGGATCATATCAAATTGCATATCGGGCGGCAACGATTTGTTGGGTCCGCTTTCTCTCGATAAGAAATATGACATGAGATGCTGTCGAGTCCGACACAACTATGCTGATTTTGGATGTTGAACAATAAACGGTGGCTGTCCTTGCTACAGAGGACTGACTGACTCCACCAAAACGGGACAATCACGCTCGCTGGAATGACAATGAAGAATTTGTTCCTTGATTCCATGTCATGAGATGTTCTGAGAGTATTTCATCTATGTTATCGTAAAGCCCATCAAGCCGCCGTATTTAAGACTCCCCATATGCTCTTAGCACGGCACGTACCCACATAGACTCGGATATAATTCAAAGAAATCCTGGGTTAGTGACCAACTCCGGACATCATTGAAATATTCATTGAAGAGCTGCGAGTAAGAATAAAGACCAGTGTGTCGATTCCTCGTCCAGGCATCCCCAAGATCAAACGGCCACAGAAACCGTAGACTAGAAACAAAAACAGCTGCGATCTGATTTGATGCTTCTGCCTTGCCGGTGTTCAGAATCAGGAACTCCCTTAGCTCCGGCCTGAAAGCTGTTAACTCTAGTTTCGTGTGCGGGTGGCAGAGATATGATGGGGCTCACCAGACAAAGTAGTCAATTATCCTCGGATGTTCAACGAATTCTTGGAGAGGGCTACTCATATTTTAGTCAAAGCAGACGAAAACAAAAATGTAAAAGTTGACTCACCTCGAATGCATATATGGGGGAGTAAGTGCTTGGATTTCTTGGCGGTTTGAAGTGGTCATTTGCTTTGATAAGAAAAAAGTATTAGAATTTGTGTGACACCCATCCCGAGAACTCATTACAAGGAGACTTTACCTGCAGAAGTTTCAATCTGATGACGCGCAATATGCCCAGCCTTTCGATTGGCCCACAACAGAAGAAAATTTCCTGGTCAATCTGACGGACTATTCCCCATGCTGGATCCAGTTCATACCTCTGCTCAACTAGTGGCCAGCCGTAGGCCACAGCTCGGATAGCGATATCTGCATCCTCATCTGTCTTTATCTCTAGTTTGGTACCGTCAGCTTTGCCAAGACGATTGTTGATCATGGCAAATACTGTGCTCTCGTCTCCGTTGGCAGAAATCGAGTGGGACCGATCTGATATTCTGGTTGCGGGAGAGCCGCCTTTGCTAGGTAGTGCTGATTGATGATCAGAGGGCAGGTGTTCTGCCGGACTATTGGGAGAAGGAATTTTCAAACTAGTCGAATGTACAAATGGTACTGGTATAGGACCCTGATTGTGTGTTGACATCGGGCTGGGATTTTGCGTTTGTTCTTTCGGGAATAACGCACCGTACGGGGATCCATTCAGGTATGTGAAAGATCCAGCACGAAGTTTTTGAGCCTCTAGAGGCTGGTCGGCAGGTCGAGTAGAAGTACTCTCGGATCCTTCCGGCATTTCAACACCCCGAACAATTCGACCGATGCAGGTAATACTACTTCTCAACCTCTCATTCTCGTCGTGCAGCTCCTTACAATGCAGAGCCATGCTCTGCAGCCGCTCATCCCGTTGACATTTCTGCAGTGTATCGACCAAATTCTCCAAGTGTGAAATATATTTCTTGGTTCTTTCACGAACAACCCTCTGCGATTCCCGGTCAGTCTGCCTCTTCTTCTCGATATTCATGACTTTGTGCTTCGACCGAGAGGCCTGCGACGGGGGCGGGGACGAGGGCTCGGGCATATTGACGACTCGCAGAGCTAGGAAGTCGGTTTAAGCTCTAGCAGCAGTTGTCCTCACGGGCGAGGGAAGAATGGCTCTTTGCTATCACAGGATTACACAATTAAGCAGGGAGTTGGAGTTGGAAGCTCGAGGGAATCGGGGAAACGTGGGGCGCTTGGGCCTCGGCGGACGCCAAGTAGCGGGGGGCCTCAGAAGGCTGGCTTACACTTCGTCACGTGGATGGGGAAAATCATGCGGATGAGGCTCGGCTTCATGTTTGTTGAGGCTGACGATGAATAAGATGGGATGGGAGTACGATAATTAAGAGGCGAGTTGGGGGCCGGCCCGATCCCATAAGGATAGGAGTGATGAGTGTACACATGACAACAGCAGCCGCCAGCCCTAAAGCTGGCCATCCACACAGCATCAGTAGCCTCCCCGCTTAAACCCCTCCTCCTCTACCTCATTTCATTAGTTCTCACCATCCCCGGTGCGTTGAGAGGGATATAAAGTCTCCAGTCATGTGGTTTTGGTGTTCCTCGCCTATTATACCTCAATCGGCCACCTTTTTCTGCGCCCACCAGGCCCCATACCCCCTTAATACCCGACCTATGCCGCATAGGCGCCACCAATATTATAAAGTAGAGTATAAATAAGTACCCGAACGACACTATTAAGGTTATACCGGTGTTACTGCTATAAGTTGCCTCGCTCCTAAACCTATAAATACTAACCCGATTACCTTATAGCAAGAAGAGGTTCACGTTATTACTATTATTAAATTGCTCAAAACTTATAACGCAGCTCCCGTTCTTCTTTACAATTACTCTTTCTTAATTAATTCTACTAAAGAATTTTTCGAGATTGCTAATATAATTACCTCTATCGGCATCGGCGTAACTATCGGTCTTGCTAAAGGTCTCGCGGTCACGGATCTATTACTTATATAATCAGTATCATCGATACTCGCTGTTAAGGCCCGTTACGATGCTTTCTTCCGGCATCTCGAAGGGAAAGTACTTAATTCGGCGCCTTTTAATACTAGTATTAATAATATTTGGGCATATAACCTCGCTCTCTCGTTTATTATCCCCGGATCTTATTATATTAAGATTCTATTGCTTATACTGCTTACTTTAAATATTTCGGACTTAATTACAACTAAACTAACTTTATCTAATTATCATTTCTAGAGTTTGAGTAGGATCTTGCGCAGATAGCGTTTATTACAGAAGCTAGTAAGTAATTGCTAACTAGCTAAGTTAACAAGCTTAATATACCGGTGTAGACACCGTTGAATATTACGGCAAAAAGGAAAGGGATAGCAGTTATATTACTAGGAATGAACGGGGCGGTATTTGCAGTAATAATACGCAATAACCGGATAATGCCGACGACCTCGCTCTTGCGACGTTAGCAGGACCAGTAGTTTTGATATTATCTTGAGAATACATTAGGAGAATTTCAAATAGTCGTTTTAATATCTCATTTGGAAGATAATAGATTTGTTTGAGGGATTCTAATAGTTTTTGATTTTGTTGAAAAGAACTTGTTTTAGATATTGGTAGTTTAGCACCTCTAATTTTTTATTGAACGGTACAGTAGCTTGCGAAACTGGCTTGCCCTTCACGCGCTTAGACTTTTATTGGTGATGTTCGGCATGTACTAATTATCTTCCTAGTATAGCTCGTCCTGCACTTGCTCTTGGAGCCGAGATTGCCTGGAACATAACCACTGTAGGCAGCAAATTATTGATTGGAACCATCTCACAGTGGTTACGTTACGGAGGGCTTGCGGTTAAGTGATTCGTAGCCAAGGGATCTGGGATCATGGCCTTTGAGGTTAAAGGCACCCAATCTGAAAAATAAAGCTCATAAGTGATTGTGGGATGGGTGAACCTGAGGAAGGAGACCCAACGCCAGCTTTCCAACACTCTCGACCGTTCACTTACTTGCGTTATTGGAGCCAGTTTCGGCTCTCTCAGTTTTGACTAGTTTGGCTAAAGTAAACGCTGACCTTTTACCATAATGGCAATAACTTAGTCTGTTCCTATACTTATTCACATAGGAATAGGTTGAACGAGGAGTGTTCAGTCAATAATAATTAACGTGCTAGGTTCAAGCTTTCCCTGCGCTTCAGTTTCACAAGTCAGCAAAGTCAAGGATGACAATTGCCAGATTTCCCGTCACCCTATCCTGACCAATAATCTTTCCAGTCACAAATGCAGTTGCGCCTTCTTCGCGAAATTTGAAGCGTTTCCACTTCGGTGTATTATCCTTGTAGCAATCGACTACAAAGTCAACCTTTCCTTCACCCTTTTCATAACCGCGGCAAACAAGCTCGAAGGACTCCGTTTCAATGTTAGACCTCCCAGTAGTCCCTACAACTGTCACTACTGCTGGTAGAAACGGTCTCGGCGCATTGACTTGAAGTATGGTGTCCGAGGCCCTGGCATTTTTCAGTTTTAGCCCTAAGCTTCACGTTTATTCCAGCGAACCTTGTCATCTCAAATAATTGGACATAAATTACGGCTCTACCTGCTTCTATCTTCACTGCAATCTGACCATGACAGAAAACGAAGCTACCCGGGCTTGGGCCGGCAGGGGAATCTGGGCGGTACTGTCTATGAATTGTTCGTATGTCGCTAGGATCGACAGTCTCAAAGGCAGCAGAGTGGTCCGCCCGAATTTGTGACGTTCCCGTCCAATATGTGCTATTGAAATTTTGCACGTCCCTTTCGGAGGTGCTCAGCACACAACTGACATGAATTACTGCGGCCATTCGCTTCGCTGATCTATTGAGTTGAGTCCCAAATATAAATCTGAAGAAACTTGGAGTGTTGAAGCCAGAGGATGGGTCCTTGTCAGATTTATCCCACGGGTTTCCAAGTTCAGGAGACGTGTGTCATGATCTGATAGGCTCAACACTCCAAAAATTCACTGCGTTGACCAAGTCATCTTTGACGCAAGGCTTACCTTGGAATGAGCCTTGGTGACCCCCCTGTTGCACCCATATGCACCGGTTGGGGCTACCTGCATATTCAGCTGAGGCAGGTTGTGCTGACTAAGCAGTCTTATGGCTCTGGTGAATCACCAGGTTTGTACGGAAGGGAGTGCCACGTCACATCGCAGTTTTGGCCACTTTTATCGTCGAGGTTTTACGATCACCTGTTCATCCTTTATATTATTGCTAACAGATTCCTTTGTTATCAGTATCCTCATACACTTTATTCATCATGGGCAGGTTTAAAAAGCCTGTTCCAAAAGGGTTCAAGTGCGAGAATTGCGGCCGTTCGTTTAGCAACGAGCGTGCTCTTGGCCAACATCTCAGTTCCAATGTTCATGCTCCCGTGATCAATCCCGACGAAGATATTCCTCCTGTTGCCCGTTCTCCGCCTGTCGCTTTTGACACGCCATTATTCAAACCACTGGTACCGGGTCCAATAGATTTTAGTGACAAACCCAAGGAGGTCGAAATTCCAAGAAAGGATAACGCAACGTCGAAACTCTACATCTTAACGCCTCTTCCAGGCAAGGGCCAAGGACTCATCGCAGTGCAAGATATCTCAAAAGGCACGCGGATTATCTCTGAAAAGCCATTGTTTCGGATACCGAGATCTGGGATCGGGATCGAACAGCCAGCTCTTGAAAAAGCGATTGACAGAAAACTTAACCTACTCTCGCAGGACGGTCAAAGGGCTTTCCTTTCCCTCTACAATAATGCGCCAGGCGATTCTTACCCGTTGAGTGGCATCGTCAAGACCAACGCCCTTCCACTAGGAACTAGTGCGTCAGAAGGTGGACTGTTTCCTGAAGCATCAAGGATCAATCACGCATGTGTCCCAAATTGCCAACACACATGGAATGACAATATTGGAGAAGAAACAATCCACGCCGTTCGACACATATCTAAGGGCGAGGAAATAACAATCAGCTACGCAGATACAGGAACATTCGAAAGTCGACGTCGTCACCTCAAGAAATCATTCGCTTTCGATTGTAGTTGCGAGCTCTGCAGTTTGCCAGAAGCTGCACGAGAAGTTAGTAACAGTCGCCAGAGTGAGATCAAGCGACTCGACGAGCTCATCGGCGATGGATCTCGTCTCTTTTCCAATCCAGAAAGATGCCTTGAGGATGTCCACACCCTGCTGACACTACTGGAAGCCGAAAATATCACCGATGCGCGAGTACCCAGGGCGTATTACGACGCGCTCCAAATTGCCATCGCGCATGGAGACCAGGCTAGGGCAAAAGTCTTTGCTCAGAGGGCGTACGAAGCGAGATTGTGCTGTGAGGGGGATGATAGCCCGCTGACCACCCGTATGAAATCTCTGGCCGCAAGGCCAGCAGAGCATCGGTTGTTTGGGACGTCGAGTAGATGGAGACTGTCTGGAAAGCTGATTCCAAAGACGTTGGAAGGCGAGAGGTTTGAGGCTTGGCTCTGGAGCCGAAACAGATAGAGCTTATCATTGGACGCCCTCATGATTCTCAGCTAGTTGCAGTAGTTTCCCTTATTAAGCGATTCTCTTTCATTCCAGCTTAGAGTACTCGCCCCTTGCAAATCATATAACGGCAATGGCCAATTAATTATGCTGCAATCCCATCATAACCGACCCTACGCCTTGCTGAGCTAAGCTCCTTCTTTCCGGTTGCATCAACATGTCTTATTTTGCTTTATTATTTAATTGATTTGAAGTAAATCGTAAGTGGCAAAATACAGTTTATATCATATCTTCTCTATCGCTGTTCTCCTTTTATTGCCGCGCTTTCTCTCACTCTCGCCTTATCAGTGAACGTCCCAAATCTCTCCTGCCCTCCCTATTCTCGTTTACTCTCTGAGCTAAGTGTAACGAGGGGCAGGACTGAAAAGATGAGATTTGGTGTGAATGATGATTCCATTACTTCGGGGGAAACTAGGTCTATATAACTACTTTTAGGCGCCAAGCTATTTAGCTCTCGCATCGGTTATTAGCTTTATATTGAAACTAGCTTTGTATCAAGACTAGCTTTATATTACCAGAGCTTCCGAGGTTTAAAACACGGAAGCTTAAGGCTTGATGAAGCCACTGTTTTAGCCCTGAATAACCCTTTACCGGAGCTTAAAGCTTCCGAGGTTCAAAGCACGGAAGCCGAGGCTTTATGCGAAGCCGGAGCTTTATGCAAAGGTAGTTGAGTTATGGAAAGGTATGCTTAATATAATCTTATATTATTAAGCGAGTTTAGCCGAGGCTTAATATAATCTTATAATATAATGCCATAATTGGTATCTCGATATGGGATATTGGGAGATGAACTTCACAGTAAAGTGTGACAACTGATTAGTTCATTTTAGGGTGTGTGTCTCTTAAGTACATAGTTTTAAGTGAACTCCATAAAAATGTCTGCGTTTAAGGGATTATATATTATTATTAAGATATTCACGACTAGACCAGGAAGCATTGAAGTGCGGGGTTATTGATTGACTTGTAGTATTAATTATAGTAATTATGCGATCTGTAGATACGCTCTCTAATAACCAGTAGTCTGACTAGCGTAGCAGAGTTTACATCCGACTCTGTCTATATGACTAACCCGTGACCTAAACCAGCATAAACCTGCAACATATATTGATCGGTAAAACAGTTTACATGGATATAAAAATGAACTGTGACGAGCCATAGAATTAAGAAACCAAAGGATGCTTCAACAAGTAGCCAAAGAGACTTTATCGAGAGATATTCTAGCAGTCCTAAACCACATCGACCTCCATGACTCGGAAGTATAGTATGCTCAGGAACGTCTTAAATTATTCTCCGAAGTCAGCCTTTATGCCTTTCTATTTTTGCCGAGATAATTATAGCTCGTACGTCCTTATAAGAATCGTAATCGTATCATATTTTGGCTTAATGGACTTAATAATTCTTTTATTTAAGCGAGTATCGCGCTGATATGTACTTAGTCTAATTGCAAATAATATTTCCTTAAAGTTTCCTTTAAAATAAAATATTATATAATAAAGTTCGTTGATAATATATAAGCTAAGAAAATAATCTATCGCTAAAGATTAGATTTTTTGTATATTAGGGAATCCTTCGGCAAAGTTAATATAAAAAGGTCCCTTTTAATAAAAAGGCGTCATAAGATAAATCGTATCGAGAGCCGGATCGAAGTAAATTGACCGTGATCTTGGCATCTACTTCCGTTATCTTGCGATTGATTTTCATTTGTAGTATAGGATTCGGGCAAATCATTTGCAGATTCGCATTCGAATTCAGAGTCGTATTCAAATATAGTATTTACAGAGATGGATTCGGACAGAGGCTTGTAAAAAATAGGAGCTTCTTGGCGAACTTTTGGCAGACGTGAAGTGCTGTAAGAGGACGAGCGTCCCTAAAGACGAATGGATTTTTTGCGTAGTCTTCTTTCTGAACGTACGCTGCCCGAATAACGCGGGGGCCAGAGAGAGAATATCGCCAAATCATATTTTGGAGTTCGGGAGGAAGGTTTAGAAATATGAAAGGTTTTAAGAGGATTTGCTTTGGGAAGTTTCCGCGTAGTAGGTATTCTCCTCTTGAGCAGACCTTTACTTTGAGCCGCCGTATTAGGTCGAGATTTAAATAACGTTATGGGAAATTTTTCGACCCTGTGCGAAATGCTCATTAATTCCTGAGAGAACATTTTCATTTAGGAAAATGAAGGAGGAATACAAAGAATGTATCGATCAAGCGCTCTAGTGCAATGGAAAGAACAAAAGTAAGTAAGCATCTGGAGCCTGCATGGGGACCGATTGGAACCGCGCATCGCGGGGACAAAGTGGCGTTATGAACTGGCTAACAGAGCCCACTCTATATTTGGAATTAAAGGGTCAAAATTTGGCTCCCTGTCGATGCTGCGAGAGCCTAGACACCAACTACGCGAATCAATCGGAGACCGCTTCAACAACCTCACAACAATGCTAGGTGGTAGAACACAAAAGGGGAGCAAGATCACAGCCAAAAAACTTGACGCCGTTTTAGACTTTATAGAGCTATTTGGGAAATTTAGGAATAGAGACACAGAACCAGAGAGCACGAACGCTGGGTAAGAGAGAATCCTCCTTCATGTAATTTTCGAATAACGAACTGTACATTAAATATAGAAGTAACTAGTAGGTAGCCTGCATATCCGAGAAAGGATGGGTCAGGATAAGTGATATTCAGGATCTAGTGTGAGTCGAGCCTTCGCTCAGATTTTATTGTTGTTGATCAAGGATCTAGATTCGGCTCTGCCTTTTCTATATTTAGCAATTGTGAATCATTGAGTGTCTAAGTTTGACTAGCTCTACTGTTCCACATTGTTCGACTGCGAGGAAGGTCCAACTAGGGCATGCATAGACTCTTTCATTATTTCAGGGCTTTTTGATACTAGAAGGAACAGCTAATTCTAAACATTGAACTATGTACTGACATGATACGAGATAAGGTGGGGTATATGGCTGTCATGGTCAGATGTGACCCGTGGTAAGCCTAGCCGAGTCGAGACATCTGACAAACTACCCTAACGCACAGTCACTTGACAATTGTTATGTGAAATTTCTTTGCATTTATAATATTTATCAAATTAAATTTACACCCACTCTTTGAATCTTCAAAAGGGTTCTAATAATGGCACCGAGAATTCAAGTTCCTCCAACACAATGCGTATGACTTGCCCTGAATCACAGCGACGACGTTGCACGACAAAGGAGAACGAGGAGACAATACACCTAGCAAGCGAAGACCGGAGGCAAAACTGAAGCCATGAATTTTAGGAGCGTTGAAGCTCTCTCCTGCTCGCTATCGCGCTGAATCACATAAAGGCGGGGCATATACGAAAGATGAGCTATATGTTATGAGTATTTGGACATGCATTTCCCAGTTGTAATCGTAAGATCCCAGTTTTTGGCAATAGGCTGGCAGTTGAAGATAAATTCCAATGACCCGAGAAAAGGGTAGATGACTGTTGTTGTTACCCATACCGCGATCCTGAATGGTTGGTTGATAGGGCGAGAGTCGGAGGCAGAACGGGAGCTCTCCTTGTGTGCCGTTCTGGCGCCAATGAAAAGAGAATTAAAGCCTACCCAGCGGCATAGCACCTTGATGTTGGGGAGCCTAGTTTGTGATGGGAGGTTAATGTCTTGGGGTAAGCCTAAATTCAAGCGTAATTCATGAACTTACAAAGCAGCTTTTGATACGATTTAGCTAAAGCAGACGCTCCGGTATGCATTACAATTAGATTAGTCCCCTTGAGCAGTCGTAATATGCAGGGGATGCCCCTCCCACAAGCATGACATCATAATATGTCGGATTCAAATGGTGACGTCTCAATTTCATTAAGTGTAGCTTGGCACGCCTTTCCCCCTACATGCGCCCATGGCGGGGTATATTGCCCCGCCTTCACCCTCCAAGTGTGAACAAAGATCTCAGCTGTTTACGACTATCCGTAGGTCATCATGGAACCTTCAGAGTCCCGACCAGACAAATTATCAGGTGGTTGCCTCTGCGGCTCCATCCGCTACACCATCACAATTACTCCAGATATGGAATGGCCTCCTACGCACGTGCGTTATTTCTAGTCCGAATTCCAGCCCGCGAGAAAATTGTTCCGCCTGACTGCGGCTAACGCAAAACCAGAATGGATCCTGCCAATGCACCCTCTGCCGCAAATTTACTGGCGCCCTCGTGCACCAAGGCTGCACCTTCCCCAACTCCGCTATTAGTCCTCAGTTTACCAGTAATGCCAGCTACACGCAATTCGCCAGCTCTGAAAAGGGTGTCAGAGGTTTCTGCCGTGTTTGTGGGAGTAGTTTGACTTTCAATTATATTGGGCTTGATAAGACGGAAATCCTGCTTGGGACGGTAGACGAGGAGATCTTGAAGAGCAAGGTGGGTACTGAGTTGTGCTCATCGAAGGACCATAGCTGGTGTGAGAATGCTGTCAAGGCTGTTACGGATATTATGCCAGGAAATTTATGGAGTCAGGAACACGGGAGTGAGAAGATAAGCCAGTAGTGGGAGCGTTCGGATTTGTCTTTGAAATAGGAGGGAGTCATACACTGTTCCAGCTACGCTGGCTGGTATTGTAACTCCCACAGGCTTACCTTATCATCTAAGTACCCACGTACTTCATCTCGCAGTTCATCGCTTAGCTGGTCAGTTCCTGAGACTAAAACTGGTCAGCGAATCAATTAAACCATTTTTAAAAAATGAATACTTTTATTGGAATGAAACCTTACCCATTACCAGCGCTCCTCTCCGCTCTTCCATCTCCCCTTGTACTCTTCTGATATATTTCCCTTCCGCCTCTTCTCGAAGAATCGTTGTCAGATCGGCCGTACCACTGTACACTATAGCACGTCGACCAAAAGCCACCCGGGACTATAGATTTAAATTATATCATCCCATTCATTGCAAGTGTGGTTGAAATTAAAGTCAGTAAATGCACCACTAACTTGCAGTGACTTCATTGAAGAGGCACGTTCAGAGCGTGATGACAGGTCAACGCTTGAGCAATACCTCCTCGCCCCTTAGTTAAGCGGGATCGTACTGATAGCTGCTACTGCTGGTAATATTCGGTCAGGTTCTTAGGATGATAGTTTGAGACGTTTGCGCGATGAAGCCAGGTCTACCTCAATTGACCGTGGTCGTGGAGTCCGGCCTTGCCGATTTGGGCATGGCGCCTCGGAGAGAACTTCAAGTAGTTCCACGTAGTGCACTTCGTGGTCAAACCGAGCGAACGTTGATAGAGGCATTAAATCATGCCGAGTATTTAAGAGGTGCTGAGCGTTAGGAAGAATACTTTCCACGAAAGGTTTTGTATTTTTTAAGGGGAGGTTCTTAATAATGTCCCTTACTCCTCTATCTAGAGCCTTACTTAGACTGGGTAGTTCGGGAAAAGCATTAGTAACGTAGTATACGAGCGCGATAACTTCATTATCCGACAGCTTTACGTTATTATTATTAAACTTTAGCTAGCAATTATTAGTTTGAATACGGAGCTACTTGCATACGTCTTATTGCCTCTTAACTCGCGAGGAGGAGGAAGCCGAGCCCGAAATACCCCGATAATCTTGTTAGCCGCTTACTGAGGCGGTTTTGCCTATATAAGAGTTGTTTTCGTCTCTCTTTCTTTTCAATAAGACCCTAATATTTAAAATATAAACGCTTTAAGAGGAACTCTATCGCGTAAGTAATAGCTCCAACTCCGGACTGTTTTTGTATCTTAGACTTCTTTATCTCGTCAACGATTGTCACGTAATACTAATACTAGAGAATTCGGCGCAGTAGCATATGTAGATCTGTATATGTTTGCCCCTTAAGGACAGTAATACTATATAATATCTTTATAAAATAGTTCGCAATCGAGTCTTTGCTTGACGGTGCCCGTAGGTCTGACGGATCCCATATGCCTGCCGAGAGAAGGAGCCGATCTCTCAAGGACGGGACGACATTATCGCGAACTAATAAATCTCTAGTTTTTATAACTTTAGATAATGTGGTCTGACTCATAATTGGGCTAAACATTAGTATTATAATACTAAGAGCTTGGAGATACTTCATCGAAGGGCCAGGAGCTAGCGTGTTACTCGGTCGGTCCGCAGTATCAAAGACGAGGCGTTGAGGGCCCGGCTTTGCACTCTTTTTACGACAATCATAAAACAATAGCGTTGGGGAGTCGTCGAGGCAGCTACGGCTAGGGCTAGGTCGCCGCATAAGTGTCGCTAATGTTAATTTATCAGAGAAAGCGGTTGCGAAGGAGGGACTCTGAGATAGGGAAGAACTTAGCGTCGTTTGGGAACTAGAAGCTCGTTCACTGGCTAACGGGGATGTTGACTGCGACGCTGAGGAGAGTAGAATAACCGTAGGGGAAGTAGAGTGGGGCAGTATAGTAATAGGAAAAGGCGGATTAGTGCCTGTCGTAGATATTGACGAGAGCAGGGCCGGGGAAGCGTGGGGGTTTCCCCTGCGAGCGTCTGTCACAGACTTTGCATTTAAAGGTAAAGGAATATGCGAATCATTATTCGTACGCGAATATTGTAATAGGCGAGACGGTGCCGATATATTTGACGGATGAGCATGGGCTTTGGTAGTATACGACGAAGCAGAGGAGCCGTGCTGACCTTCAGCCTGCTCAATCAAATTCGAGACACGAAAGGCAAGAGTCAGTCTCCACCCCCGCCTCTCTTCCCGTCCGATAACCTGCTCATAGAACCCAGTGTGCTCCGTACAAAATTAGTTTCGGAGGATTTTTAGCTCTGCACGAATATCTGGATATAGCTAGAAGTCCCTCCGTGCAGAGCTAAAAATCCCATGCTTGCTTGATGTAGCAAGTTCACGGAAGATTAGATAGTCTCACCTTTTGTCTTTCTACTCATTCTCTCCAACACTTCGCCTCTGCATCTTGGGCTATGTAAAATCTTGTTTCTATAAAAAAAACAGAGAACTTGAACCATCCCAATCCAGGAACGAATATTCATAAGGCTCATTGATCGCCCTTTCTCGATCCAGTTCCCATGCTATAGGAGGAAGATGTGGTAGCATTTGGGGCCACAGAGCGACCTCAGCAATTATTAAGCGAGAGGATGCGCTGCGCAGCGTCCTTAGATTCTTTTGATGGCGTAAAATTAGCCAGCACGCGGGTGCCTCACGAAAAGCTGGCCATAATAAGCGTACCTCCTCACCTTGCGAAGTGGTGCATTGGGAGGTTGGTGTAACTATGAATTAGTTTCTGTACTCTTTAGATTCACTTTCGAGTAGCCTAGGTAGACTTGGACATGTCCTTCCTCCAAGAAGGGATCAGGTATTTCAGTTAAAGTCGAGGAGTTTCAAAGCTAACCTGAGCTTGCCACAACCGAGGATCCGGTTTTTTTTTTTTTTTTTTTTCCATAGATGCCAGTAATCATATTGGCTATTCTGGCTCCTCAAATGGTTCTTGGGACGATGGGTTGGCTATCGAAGTACCTGGGAACGAGGACTTTGGGAACAAGGATTATTTCCAGTCAGCTACATGCCCTCTGCTACCATGCGCTTCGATCGTGCTGTAGAAATATCTAGAATATAACTCTTCATCAAATCTTGTCTGTTCCCCTCCCCCCCCCCCCCCCAAAAATACTGGCCATAACCCCCTTATTAATGCTAATAAAAGAAAATGAAGCTCGAGCCTGGCTATATAATCCGAGCTCTTTGTAAGCCCTAGAGGTCCTTCCTCTGGCCATTATACCTTCTTCAACAGCTTTGGGTTGAGTCTCAACCTTGCAACAAGAACGAACACCGTAGACAGAAGCGCAATGCCACCAGCATAGAAAATAGCAGGCCGGTATGAATTGATGCTCTCGTTTTTCACACCACCAGCTGCCTGTAGCAGGTAGCCGGCTAAAGGCGTACCCATGAAGTAGCCAATACTCCAACCAGTGGTTACCATAGCCATGGCGACTCCTACCCTCGATAGGCCATACATATTCCCAATTACCGTTGGTAGCGTCGTAAAGAATGCACCATTGGCTAGGCCATTAACAAAGGCGAATACCGATAAAGTCGGCAGCATATTGCTCACGGGCCAGATTGCAAACATACTAGTTGCATTCAACAGCGACGCCAGCAGAAACGTATTCACCGCCCCAATTTTGTCGCACAATAGTCCGCTCCCCAGCCTCCCCAGAGCTCCACACAAATTGAAGCCCGCTACAAGATAAGCTCCGACTGTCGAGGATAGGCCCAATGACTGCGCAAATAACGGCAAGAAGTACGGTGGAATGAACAGAGCGAATACGCCTATTGAACCTGCCAGGAATATAAAGCTAAAAGTCCAATTCCGGAAGAGTGAGAAATCGAAGAATGGTTCCTGTCCTCGCGGAGGATTAAGTTCCTTCACCATAAAGGCAACGGGAATGCTTGTGGCGAGGCAACAGATTCCAACAATGCGAAACGTCCACGCAGTTCCGACGTTAACGATTGACTTGTCGAGACCAATGCTCAGCACCGTCCCGCCAAGGCCGCCGGCAAATTTGATCAGCCCGTTTGCCAACCCAAGTCTACTGCTGAAGTATTGCGGCGGAAGCACGCTCGCCACCATGAAGCACAGACTACTTCCACTTCCGTAGAGGATGCCCATCGTTCCAAATAAGCCAGCAATGTTACTTGTGGTGAAGCCGGACGTCAGTTCCCCAAGCCCGAGCATAGTGGTACCGATCAAAGCCGCGTGTCGCGCGCCAACTAGCCGTATCAAGCGCACACTGAAGAGGCTCAGGACCACGCAGCAGGTAATGCTGAGGGACCCGACAAAAGAGAGAGTTGATGCGGAGGTTAGCCCTTGCTTGAAGAGGGCTGCTTGCATGACGCCCCATGAGTTATTGATGCCGTTGAACCAGAAGGTGAAGAGCGCGCTGGCGATGAGACTGCTCCAGGCGTTCCATCCACCGTCAGGGATCGCGGAGAAGGCGCCAGCGCGGGGTACGGATTCATCGTCGTTTGATTGATGGTTGCCAATCTGGGCTTCTTCAGACTCGGCCGAGCCCGGATGTCGTTCGAGGGCGGTGCTATGGAGCTCGATTGTAGCCGTTGACATAATGTACCGGCCAGCTTAATGACCTGCCTTTATTCTATGCTGTAGTGTAGAAGACAAAACGATAGTACTACTGGCTCCTATATTAAGGGGGAAACGTGCCGCTGTACTCGTAAAAGAGACATCTCCGAAAGATTTCCCGTCTACGTAAGGTACTTTAGTGCACGGAGCCCTGTCAGTAGTGCAGCTCTTGAGCAAATGATTTGCTATGAGTTTGTGAGTGTCCAACGCAGGCGCTTCGGGGGTTATCTGAGAACCGGGAAGTTGACTGGTGACAGAATAGTAGTGATGTCACTCCAGCAATACCTACCTATACTGTACAGTCGACTTCTGCAGGTGCATTCTCTCCGCATGGTACGTACGAAGGATTCACGCAGTGCCCAATCAGAATTGCCTTCGCAACCTGCGCCTGCCCCTCCACCCCACGGCTAAACCGGAAAGCTCAGCTCCTCCTACAGGACTCATCACCCAACACCATTTCCACACTTCACATCTCTCCTCCCACCCGGCTTCCAGGTCCAGCAATACTATTGAACGAGTCTTGTGGAGAGTGCCCGACGGTAGCTAACTTGAAGCGTGAGTGACCGGCTGAGGATTTGGCGTTGACCCCAGTTGGAACACCAGTGCGACACCCGCTTCACGTCCACGAGCGAGCGATCAACCAACTCAAAGCTCCTCCGGGACTACAACGAGTCGCGATGGCGGACTCAAGCAATCCAAAGAGGCGCAGAGGCCCGGCTTTCGTCACGCCAAATGCTTGTACCGAATGCCGGACGAAGAGGACGAAGGTATATGGAGAGCCGGTCCACGATGGACGGGTGCTCACGGCTAACGGCTTCTGGTAGTGCAACGGCAACGTCCCATGTGGTAGATGCGCCTCGCATGGAGGCCTCGAGTGCGTCTACGAAGTGCCTACCCGGCAGTCGAAGGAGGACATGAGAAAGGAGATTTCGCAACTGCGAGCCCAGCAGCGACAGACCGAGCATGTCCTTGGTGTTCTGGCTTCACGTGAGCACCCGGAAGAAGTCCTCGACCGGCTCCGGCATGGAGATGCTCTGCAGAATCTCACTGCCAGCCTTCGAGGTTCCCCATTCGCATCGGCTGCACTAACTAACGTCACCACGTACGCACGACTCAGCGATCGTGAAGCCATAAATAGTGCACTAGAACCAGCTCAGAACATTGGGAAGATGCCTTCAGCAACCCCGCCCTTCCAAGAAGCTTCTCAAATGCCACCCCAAAGCCAGCAGAATGATCCATCCGAGCCAGGAAGCGCAGGGCCGAAAGGCGATCATCTATTGAATGATCTTCTGGGCAACCGTAACGCGCCAAGTGCGGAGAATTGGACAATCGACTCAACATACCCCACATTTTCTAGTCCCTGTTATCCAGCGGTCGGAATATGGCATGGACAACCCTCGAACCCTCTCTCTGACGGTGCCCTCCAACCGGCAATGCACCCAGATCAGGATCATATTCCGGGCCATGGAGCCGAACCAGAGTATCTTTCGGAACCACCCGAGCCGAAACAAGATGATGAGTCGTGGACGACGGTGACTTGTGAGAAGGAACTCGTGGAACATTTGCTCGCATTATATTTTTGTTGGGAGTATCCTATTTTTGCAACTTTAAGCAAGGAACACTTTCTAGATGATTTCAGGCTAGGAATTCCGAGATACTGCTCTCGACTGCTTGTAAATGCCCTGTTGGCGCTCGGTTGTAGGTCGTCAGATCGACCAAGTGCTCGATCTAACCTAGAAGATAGCGCAACTGCTGGAGATCACTTCTTTGCTGAAGCGTTGAAATTGCTAGAAGCAGAAGAGGATCACCGCGCTTTGACCACTATCCAGGCACTGGGCATCATGTCGATACGGGAAGCTAGCTGCGGACGTATCAGCGAGAGCATTTTCTTTTCTGGGCAGTCAATACGGCTCGCTATTGAGATGGGTCTGCATCTCGCGGCGGAAGGTGATAACGATGACAGTGCACTGCATGCAGACAAGGCTGTCCGTGGAGCCACCTTTTGGGGCGCTTTCTCGCTTGATGAGTAAGTCTTCTGCTCCTACAGTGCCCAGCTTTGCAGCTCGTCCGTCGATGAGTAACCCACCCTACAGAGCTTGGTCATTGTGTAGTGGAAAGTTGCCTCATTTCTCGCCTCGCATCCACCTCATAATAAAACCAGCTATTATTCCGGAGATCGAATCTATGCCGTGGGTGCTTTACACTGACGACGGTAGGACTTTCTTTGCACTCCCTTAGATGTGGTCATTGACAGTGAGACGAGGAGCACCATTGGAGCAAAATTGCACCCAGCCATCAAATCTCCGTAGCGTTTACGAAACCTTCTGCGAGCTATCCGAGATCGTCCATCGCGCTCTCTATACCCTGCATACTCCATCTTCTAACACAATAAGCAAACCACTACTTAATACGTATAGTCAGTACATCCTCTGGTACGACAAAATTCCGGACGCCCTTCGACTCGGATACAACTTTACCCCCGCCGTCCTATTTGCACAGTATGTACCTTCCTGCACTAGCTCTTAGAATTGATGCACTCCTGATACTTAAAGCCTTTACTACCACTTTGCCATTCTGATACTCTTCCGGCCATTTGTAAGACCAGGCATTACTACGGCTGATGTTTCTCCACGGCACGTTTGCACTCAAGCCGCCAACGCAATCTCTGCAATTATCAGATCTTACTCGAACCTTTATACCCTTCGACGCACACCATCCTTTGTACCATATGTCGTCTTCTCGTCGAGTATCTTCCACCTAGCGATAGTTCGGGAAGACCAATTGAGTACCCATAGTAGGGGACAACTTATCCAGAGCATTTCGGATCTCAAGGAGATGAGTAGTTGCCACGGCTTTGCGGCTCGAGCTCTTGATATCCTGCGATTCCTGGCAAGTTTGTGGGAGGTAGACGGCATTTTCAATAACTCCCACAGGGAGACGAGCCTACCAAACCACTCTCACGCCTCTTTCATCCTCATGGGCCAACTGAGTCCGCTTACCGGAAGCAGATCAGTTTTTCAACACAGTGCCTTCGAATTTTTAGGGATAGTCCTGTTTTCGATCTGTTCCCGATACACGGTGGTCCTACTGGAGCTCCCAGTTCGGAGCTAGAGGATGTGGCTTCTGCAGCTCTCCCGGTGCAGAAGCAAGCGTAGAGCAGTATCGAGACGGTGTCAGTAAGAGATGCATATCAGCAGCGGCATCCTTTTCATCATCCCATTACCAAGTTATCATCAAGAATATCTCTATCTTCACCCCACCTCATTTCATTGTGCCAGTCCCAGGGCATACCCAGCTAAACATCGGCCCTGCCACTCATCCTATTCCTTTCACTGAGCACTCTCAACACCTGCCTCTCACCCTTACTAAATTCCTCCCCTCCCTAAGCAATTCTTAGGATACTTGTAGCCACTTTCTCCTCTTCCCTGCCCCCTCTAAGCAGCCGAAACTGCCTACTCACACCAAAACACCGGGCGTCTGGAAGATATTGTTACTAATCTAGTTTGGAACACGTCGACGGATTTATTTGTAGTTACGCCAGCTCAGCGATGCTGATGAAGAACAGATTCTGATAAATTGGTGGGACAACCAGTTTGTACAGATTAACTGGGTCAGGAGACTCGATGAAGAGACTCTTCCTCGGTCTGTGCGAATCTTCTAGGAGATATGGAAACTCAATTTGCAATTCTTAGCCGTTGTAAGAGCAAAACCTGACCCGGATCATTTGCAAGATACCTGTGCAAGCAGGTGAACGTCCTCCTCCCGTTCCTTGTCCTCTACACGCTCGGTCTTGCGGTTTTCCCCCCATGACAATCGCTCATCGACGCTGAACCGAGACAGAAGGACTCCTAGAAGCGCTTAGAGAGCAATTTTCGTCTTCTCATGAATGTTTTGCTCTAGGGTTTTCTAATCACCAAGTAAGTTGCCTTCTCAAGAGGAGAATTCGACTGAGCCCGATACGAGAAGTTCTTGAGAGTCTAGCCTCGAGGGAACCCTGCGCTATTACGAAATTCCGATTCTTATGGCAACTGGTCAGGCTTGTCGTCATAATTCGTGGCATGTTTCGAACGTCTGAGACAGACATACGCGTCTGTCATTCATTGATTATTCCTGGGGTATGGCTTTCAGCTTAGCCTTCGATGAATTTGGCACAAGTCGGCTGGCAACATGAGGCCTCCAGACCGCAGTTTCTCCTCCTAAATCAAACATTAAATACATCAACGAGAGCAAGTTGTTATGGCTCTCCGATACTCGCTTCAATAGGGCGGAAATCCTACGCGCTACCAAGCTCGAGCCAGACTTATCAAGAGGTACCCCCTGCATGAATGCGTACGGGTTTGATTCTGTTACGAAGCTGTTGCTAAAGCCAGATACCGACATCGAGTACAAGGACAGAGACGGCTCGATGGTTCTGTCACTGGCCATGTGCAAAGATTACGAAGCCGTCGAAGAATTTCTCAACAAGATGATCGTCTGCCTTGCTTTTCCAAAGAGCGATTGCGAGGCAATACGATAGTGGGCAGTCAAGGGAGAACATGCGGCTCTGGTAGAGGCCCTCCTAAGAAACGGTAGGGACACAAACATGCTAAACTTATTTAAGTTATAAACAGTAACTTAAACCTAACCCTAGCCACTTCCGACATTGTAAACGCCTGTGTCGAAGCTGAAACCAACCAACCTCTCTGTAGCTAAGCTCGGCCGGAACTTTACATCCTTTCCAGCTAACTCTGCCCCCTTTGCCCTATTCTATATATCGATAAACTGGAATCCCTCTGTTCCTGACTTGGCAGTCTCTGGTAGCATGTCGTATATTGCTTTGGCGTACCCCGCATCAATGTTCCAAAGTTGTGCAAGGTACCCGACCTTGATAACCTTGGCGGTGACGAAACGCAGCAAGCTTGCTGTATTGCGGTGCAAACTCTGGCGCTGGGAGTCGGTCATGACTCGAGCGTACAATTCTCTCGCCTGGTCGTATTCCGAAAGCTTGCCTTCATAGTGAAAATGGCTTTTCCGGGACACAATGTTGTCTGCAACGGCGTATGGGGCCTCGGCAGTATCCGGACGAAACTTGTGCTTGAAGGAGTTGGGCACATATTGAGGATTGCCAGCGTGGTTTGCGTCATTACGGGTCCCACCGTCAAAGTTGAGCGAGCTGAATGAACCTGCCATGAATGGGCAGTTGACGGGGACCTGATGTAGGTTCACGCCGATCCGGTAGTACTGGGCATCGCGGTAGAAGAACATGCGGAACTGCAGCAGAGGATCCGGACTGTCTTCGATGCCGGCGACCATACTGCCGGGCGAGAATGCAGCCTGCTCTACGTCACGGTAGAAGTTCTCAGGGTTCTTGTTGAGGACGATTTTTCCGAATCCATGCATCTGTTTGCAAGGTCAGCTGGACTTTCACTAATTCGTGATCGAAGAACGAATTGGAAATTGTGCTCTTGGCCAGACTTTGGTCGCGTCAAATGGGTCAAAGCCTAATAGTTTTGCATCGGCTTCCTCCGGTTGCATGATCTGCACGTTAGCTGTCTATTCAACCTCCTCTTTATTTTCAATAGCGTCTCAGAGTCCACGCTTGGAGTAATCGTGGTCTTCTCTACTGATTTTGGTGGCTTGGTCTGCCGTAAATTGCCTTTGGCTGTTTTTGGCAAGGAAATGATACTTGATATACACGAATTTTCCTTCCCTGTTAACCCACTTGAATGTATGGCAGCCATAGCCATAGTTGTGACGCCATCCGTTCGGAGTACCGTGATCACTGAAAAACATCATGGCTGCATAGTTGGCCTTAGGTGTTAGAGCTAAAAGGTCAAAAAGGGAGTTATAATCTACTAAGAAGTTCTTAGGGCTTCGTGACTGTGAACGAATGACATCTGGACCCTAGATAGGATCACGGCAGAAGAAGACCGGCTATGAAGATGTTAGGGGTTGCCTCTGCCCATAAACTTTGAGACCTACCCAATTCAGTCCGACGATATCATAGTTTTATTCTCTAGTATAGAACTTGATTGCAAAGCCACGTGGATTGCGTGCTAGATCGGGGAACTCGCGTCCCAGGGTGACGGTAGAGAAACGCATGAAAATCGGCGTTTTCACGCCTTTTCCACTGAGGAAGTTTGCCTTTTGGTTGTCAGCATCGGTGCAGCATACAACAAATGACATCGTGACACGTACCTTAGTCAAACCAGACACATCTACTGTCGTCTCAAAATAGCCAAAAGCTCCACTGCCGCATGGATGCACCATTCCTATCTCTTCGTCAATATTTACTGAGCAGTTTCTAGTCGTGTGATGGCTGACTCTCTAGATTTTTACTGCGATTGAAGTGCTGCTGTTTCTGGAATAGAAAGGTATCGCTCGCCGAAGGCAGCCCTCCAACTGTCTTGCTGTGTGCAGGGTCAGGAAAAGGAACGCCTTCATTGTTTGTAAAGTATGGACCGTCATCTTCATGTTTACTTCCGCTCTGTACTCCTGACACTTTAGTAATGATTTTGGCAGGACCATCAGTAGCATTGTTGAAGAGCGAGACGTTTTGAAGTGGACGAGGGTCTCCACCTGCACTACCGATTGTCGACTGGATTGCTTGGAGAGGATGAATATTAGCCATTGCATTAGCAGCTTGATCCATTCTACAGTTGATGTATACAAACACAATGGGATGGGCTGGAGAATAAGTACAGATCTAAAGTATAGCAACCATCCAGGAGAAGAGAATAACGTTCGGCAATATGCGAACAATTACTCACGAAAGCCCGAAAAAGTATGACGCATCTCCATATTTGTTTAAATACAGTCATTAGCGATGCAGAACTTGAAGTAGACTTGTAAGGAAGAGAACTCGCTCCAGTAGGAGTAACCTCCGCAGCGCAGCAGCCCACAACGCGTTCTGCGTAATCTCGGGGTACCAGGGCGTAATGATGGGTGGAATAAAGGGCTCCAGGAGGCCGAGAACCCCTCATTTTACCGATGGGCACACTTTGCGGCCATGTCGCCAATTCGTTGTCTAGCATCTCAGGAAGATGCTGGGTTGTTGAAGAGGACAAATGGGCACAACTCCCTTTCCAGCCGGAGCTGAATATCCGCTGCGGGCGCCAACTTTGCTGAACATAGCCGCCTCCCCTCGAGATAATCGCTCGATCAGATTACATGACTTCATCCAACATTCTTTAGCACATGACTCGGCATCCCTGGGAATGGTGAGATGACATCCCCAGTCGCGAGTTTCTAATTATATATGTCGAATAAGGACAACAGGAATCATATGTTAGCTCAGAAGAAGGACCAGTTTGAGATTGATTTGGGCATCATCCAGGATGATCTGTCATTAGCTACACAAGGTGCTTCATGGATGACAAATGAAGCTAATATAATGAACCATAAGAGGCAATGGATGATAGATCAGACGTTAAAAGCCCCAAAGGACCAGCAACTATAGGACCGAAAGAAGAACACATGGCGAATGACGAGAGTCCGCGAGTATCGGCAGCTACAAAGACGACTAAAAGAACTGTCACTCGCTTTAGGGCATGAGGGCGGTGGTCCACCAGGTCGCGGAGAAGAGATCATCTCTGGCATGATAAGAATGGTTCATGGACTCGCGAGCACTTGACTAAGGTCTTGACACAGGAAACCGCTATTGGGTTAGGGGTACGTGTGAGAGGTCAAGTCTAATGAAAATGTCGAGAACTTGGGCTTAGGTTAAACTATAAAGAACTACGTGAAGAGCTAATAATACAGGTGTGGCGCTTCCTTTATAAACAAAGTAAGACGCAATAAACAAACTAGTGGTCGCTAGGGCGTTGCCCTAGCCCATCATGGGTTCCAACCCTCACACAACAGGTGTCCATGCGAGAAGGTTATAGAATGACCACATTGCTGCGCAGAAGTTAGTGCCACTTCACGCAAACGGCAGGGAAACGCAGAGGACGGTCAGCCACTAGCCAGGTGACAGAAAACAGGGATCGCTTGGTTCAGAGATACCTGCGGAATATAAGAAGTTCGAACGCATATTCAAGAAACCGGAGGACGCCGAGGCGTCTAGGGCATCAGGCATAGATCAAGAGATACTGTTCATAGAAAGAAGCAAGTCGCCCTTCGAGATCCTCGGATGAATGAGTGAGGATGACCTTAAGATGTTAGGGGAATAACCACCCGTGGCGCTGCATAAGTACATTAACCCAATGCTCCTACTTTAAAATCAACTGATCGATCCAATCCTGAGGTATAGCCTCCCACTCTTTAGTTACAGCTTAGCGCATTTCCTTAACCGTCGTAAGCTGGTATTAACGTCTATGTAAAGCTTGCTTTATTTAACACTAATACTTCTCAATTGAGTTCATATTTAGTAAAGTAAAAGGATAAGGCATAAGAATAATCCCATGCTTTATACGGAACCTAGAGTAGCAATTCGTCGTAGATTTGTGCCCGTGAGCTATATTACCATCCTTTATAAACAACAGCTCTATAGAAAGGCGGAGGGTATGAGTAACTAAGGCAAAGGCCTTTAAGATCGATTGTATGAACGGTTTTATTAATTAGTGAAGATAATCTCGTTGTAAGAAAGCTCCCTCCTTCTTATAGCTATCGATGAAAACAAGCCTCGATTTGTACCTATAACTAATTGCTCCCCACGCATTAACAGGAGTTGTATGACTTCAATAGAATTAATGTTAAATATAAGTATCACAGAACCGTTCCGATTGGCCATGATTAATATTCCTCGTAACTCTCTCTTTACTCGTACGGCCACCGATCAAGAAAGTAACTTCGTCGTACTAAAGGATCTTCAGCCACTCGATTGTCCAAAAGATATAGGCAATTGCTTACAGATATCGAGCCTTCACTTATGCTATTGTCAAGTACGGTTTTTGGCAAGCTACGCAGCAATAATGGCCTCTTTGGTGCATTCTGCGTCGAAGGGTGTCCACCGAACATGCGAGCCCCAGCTCTTCTCGCACTTTCCACCAGTTCATTATACGAGTCTCCCATCTCTCCGTACAATATATAATAACCTCATCGACCTCTTGATCAAAGAGAAGGAATGCAGGCCCTCTGCGACTTGGGCGGACTCGTTCTGGGGCTGCGGAGCCAAGAATCTTGCGGATAGTGCTCAGGCTCGCCAGAGGAATTGCGGTATCGTAGCTGCAATACGCAAACAGGGACCTTCCCAAACCAGTGCAACTGGCACATAGCCTCCTTGTGTTTAGTCGCAATCTCGTAGCTTTTATCGTGCTTCCAATCGTCGAGTGGGGGAGTTGATGGAGCCATAATTAGTGATTTAGGGGTAGAATTAGTTGTGTAGGTGAAGAGCCTGAAGCGCACAGACCCATGCTGGTGGGCTCGTTAGGTGAAAGGAGGGGTTGGGTTCTTCTTGATCGCGGATAATTACGAGTATCCAGCACGCGACACTCTCCTTGCCTCGCTCGACCCCTCACGCCCATCCTCAATACCAACCTGACCCAGGACCCGATCGCCCAGCTTCAGCTCCAGCCTTGCAGCTCAGGATGGTGCGTATTGTCGATTTGCACTGTCCGGAAACAAGTTGAGTGCAGCCCGCATTTACCGACCAGCGTGACCAGGCGACTCTACACCGCCAGATCAAATCCAATCTCATCTATAGATTTTCGCTCCTTTTTTCATCTAAAATCGACAGTATAGAGAAAATTTCAAGCCTAGCTAACTATCACTATGGTTCAACGTACGCTCCACAGCTATTTTCACTCCCCGCGACCGATTAGAGCTGCCTGCAAAACAACCTTCCTACATCTCCCTTCCAATGTCCGGCGTGACATCTATCTTCTCGCAGGACTCCCTACCAAATCCACCATATACCTCAACTATATTTCATCGATCGAGGACTATTGCATCCAAGAATACAACCCTCTGTCCCCTGAGCAATGGCCAACTGAACCCAATATCACGCAACGAAGCCAAACCCTCTCACATTTCCTAGATGGATATCTCCCCCAGCCACAAGTTCAGCTCAATAGACACTGTGTATGTATAGATCATGCTTCCAATGCCAATTATAACACCAAGGGTTTCTGGAGCCATAACTGTAAATGCGCTCCTTTACCATGGCAATTGCTTTACGTTTCAAAATCGATCACAGATGAAGTCTCCTCAATCTTCTATTCGGAGAATCACTTCAGCGTCTTCCAGGATAGTCTTGGCGGTCTTTCTACTCTTACTTCGCTCCCTAAATCTGCTCTCGCAAATTTAAGGTGCCTCTCAATCTGTCTCAACTATTTCGAACCAGATCCCACCCAGGATTGCAGGAGGAATTTTGGCCCTAAGAGCTGGGATGTTCGGTGTCACGCTACATGCACTGGATCTAGAAAACAGCGGATGTTCAGCAAAGCCAAGCTCTATCATGAGAAATCTTCTATCGCGGAATTACAGCAGCTGTGTCAAGTTCTAAGAACGCACATCCCACCACACCAGCTGAAACTCTCCTTCACCTGCGACGTCGACGACATCGAGATCGGAGAAGACGTCACATGTCCACTGGCCCAGCTCCCGATTCTCAGAGAGTGCTCTATTCGTCTCGGCTACCTCTTCTTCCCGGACATCGAAACAGATAATACCCCTCTACAACAACTAGCTGAACGAACCGCCATCAGCTTAACGACCACTCCAGTTCAGAAACCATTCAACTTCCCCGCCTTACCTCCAGAAATCCAGCTCCAGGTCCTCTCTCACACACCTCTAAAAACGCCCTACGACCTAATTTTTGGTCCCAACACAGAAATCTCAAAATCCATCAAATCGCCCTTCTACGAACTGCGCACCTTCCCCTGGCGCGAAAACCCCTTCCCTGCTGAATGCTGCACCACATGCTTTCCCTGCCCATCACCTTTCCCTGAACCAAAACCAAACCCACAAATCTGCTTCTGCTGGACAGCCCGCGCAGCCTTCTCATCAACCTGCACCTGCTTCCGCTTCCCTCTTCCCCTTTTCCTGCTCAGCAAAAGCATGAACAAGATAGCCGAAGAGGTCTTCTATGGTCAAAACCACTTCTCGATTTTGCCGCGGTGGCATAATGCGAGTAGGAAGCTAGAGATCTGGAATTTCCTGTCTTGGATTCCCGAGAGTGCGAGGCGGTATCTGAGGTTTTTGACGTGGGGGATGGGTTGGGGTGTTAAGGATGAGTGGGGTTCGTAGTAAGTAGCCTTTCTTTCTTTTGTCCCTTTTCCTTGCTTTTCATTCAGTGCCTAAACTGATGTTGATCCTTCGTAGTCTGCAAAAAGAAGACGAGACATACGAGCAGTGGCTCGCCACGCTGGAAATCTTGAAAGCAATACCAGCTGGACAGTTGAGCCTGACAATCGATACCCGCTTCTCGCATTCGGAAGTCTACTTCGATAATGGTGGCTGGGAGTACGGTGATACCGGCGTGGTTGTGCCTGATTCTGTGTATCTTGCCGAAGCGGATTTTACTTTCCAGATCTCAGCTACTCTTGCACGGGATCTTGTTGAACATGGGATTAATTTGAGAGATCTGTTTTGGCATTTTAGTCGGTTAAGACTGACGGTTTTTGATAGAGATGTGGGGAAAGATGTGGTGAGGGAGCTGGAGAGTATGGATCGAGGACAACTGCTGGAGAAGATGGTTATGGGGCAGTTATATAACGCCGAGACGAGGGGTAAGGGAGATAGGAGGATGGAATGGAATGGGTATCAGCCATACCAACCAGGCTGGTCGATACCTTAGTTAAGTCAGTATTAGTTGAAGATATTTCTTAATGGACTGACTGACGTAAAATAGAGCAACTGACGAGCTTAACTGAGTAAATTAATTAGTATTGATTTGAACTGAAGATATAATATAAAAAATCAAATATTTAATAAGATAGCTTTAAAGGCTTCTTTAATTTTAATAGCCTCCCGATTCTGCCAATTCTTTAAGTATTCTTGATGCTATAATATCTCTCCGGTTAAGTTAGAGCTCTTTAGAGTAGTCTGTTTTTAATAGAAAGAAAAGACTCTTTTGCACTAAGAGCTTATAGTAAGAATAGTTAGAAAATCAAAAGCTATTTGAGCTAGCTGTGGCCATTCGGACTCACGTAGTCTTTAATATTCTATAACTCTTATATGCTTAATAAGGGGCTCTTAAATATAATAGAAATACTAATCTTTACGGTTAGAAATAGCTGCGGTGCGAGGTCGAGCAATTAGAGCGGCCGTATTAAGAATACCTTTTAGGTAATCCTTTTGCGCCGAAGACATAATAAGAGCTAGCTCTGGGGAAAGCGTAGTACGAGAAACAGTCGTTATACTTTTATATTTATCTTCTCATAGTCTCTTAAACTTTGCCTTCGCAGGTATAAGGAATAGCGCCAGCAGTCTTTTATTCTTCTTAAAAAAAGACTACTTATATAAGAGGTGAAGGATTATAAAAGCTTTTTATACTACTATATCGTCGGTATTTTTGTACTACTTTTGGCACGCATTCCAAGCTAGCGTAATCGACTGTTGTATGCTTTGTAGTCATCGAGTTCGTGTTATTTAGCTCGGGTTTCCAACCTCTTAAAGTATATTATAATATGCTATAGGATAATAAAAGACTCTTATAAAGCACTATGCGATAGCTCTAGAGGTGCCTCACTTAGTATTGTATTGCCTTCTAAGCTTTTTATTAAGAAAAATAATAGTTTTAGCTACTCCTTAATAATCTCTAAAGTATGTTATTCCTCGTCCGACAGGTAGTCGTTATTGAATATCTCTTAATCTTTTGCCTTTATAAAGACGTGTAATATAGCCGCATATGCAATTAAAGCTTTACGCAACTCAATTCCTCGGCGTACTATTAAATAAGTGGCGTTTTAGCATACTCCTTTATTAAGAATTAACTTTTATTACTTGCTTAATGCTATTTTATTATTAATATCTTTTTATAGATCGTGAAACAGCGTACTTCTTTTCCTAGAGGTTATTATATATGCGATAAGGTTATAAAGCTTTCTTACTTTTCTACGGCGCTTTTAAAGCTTACGTTAATTGGCTAGTCCTACGGCTTTAAAGTCTCTCTTTTAAGAGCTCTTATCTTAATTAAATAAATAGGCCTCAGCGATTAAGTTAATAACGTGGCATATATAACGTAGTCTCTTTGCTTTAAGGTCAAATCCTATCGCCTTTCTTAGCTTAATAAGTGTAATATCGTTATTAGTCGGCGTTATCGAATACAAAATAGCTAAGGTTATTAATAGTAATTCCGAATTAAGTAAAGAGAAGTAAGAGAATAGAGTATTAATCTATAATAGTTAATTAAAGCGTGCGCCAGGAAAAGAAGTAATTCTTAATATATTAATACTAGTCTTTCCGTGCTTTATGAGCTTTAGTAAGCTTATAAGACGTATATAGTTTTTATATTTAATATTAATAAAGTGAATAACGATACTAAGTATATTAAGCCGCTTTCTCTTCGATCCTCAGCTATTAAAAGTAATAATTATCTTTAATTTAGTTATACCAATCTTCTTAATTATTTACGGCTTTATATAAAGAAAGAGGCTGTGAATCTATTTAAGAATTATAATATACGAGTCGGGAATCGCCTTAATAACATCGATATTCGTAATAGAAAAGCATCGTTTTAGGCGTTTAGAAGTAGCTTTTCGATGCTTAACGTTATTGTAAATAATTTATTTAAGGAATACGTTAATAAATTCTTGTTATTAAAATAGAATTACTTTATTATAATTTCTATTTGTAATACTTAAGACTTGAGCACGTGGAGGCTTTATTAGTTTAACTCTTTAAGTATCTTCTCTTACGTCGAGTATATGTACTTCTTATATATAACGCTTTACGTTATTTAATATATTAGCGTTAAAGTGAAATTCGCGATTCTTAGAAAATTTGATATCGTAATAATTTAAATATATTACCGTTAGTTCTATAGAATTAATAAGGAAACGCATATAAAGCTTATAGCATTATATCGAGTTATTAAAGGATTTAGTAATATCTTTAAGGTTATAATTAACTTTTTATATTTATTATCGAAGTTTCCGCTTTATTGCTCTCGTTACTATTATTTCTACGAGTAATTTGAGCATTAAAACCTTCCGATTATTAAATAACGGTTCTTTATAGTCGTAAGAAGAGTAATCTTCGTAATTCTTTATATTTGGCGTCTTATTTGGATCGTAATAGTCGTTATAAGTAAGCTTAAGCCGGAAATAACGGTCTTAAAGCACTCTCATTTCCCGACTTACCTTTGGCGCTATTATTATTATAAAAGGATTAATTAAAGGAGTCGTAGTCGTCGCCGCAGAGCGCGCAGGAGATGCTTGATTAGTATTATCTTTAATAATTATAAGGGAGGCGTGCGACGAAGTCATATTTGCTGAGTTTGCCTTGATTAAGTGGAAAAGTGAAGTTGGATTATGATTTAGGTGATGCCGAGAGCCTAAGGCAATTACATTATGGAGATTTTAGCGATTTCGGCTAATTAGAGGCTTTTATTTGGCCTTAGCCGAGCTCGATTTGTTAGGGGTCTTACTTTAAAATTAACCTAGCTTCTTAACTAAAACTGACCTTATTATAAGGTAAAACCTACCTTTCAACTGACAGTCTAGTTAAGTTGTCTATATTATAGCTGACTTATTAGGGTTAAGGCTATGGACTGACTGATTACGATATTTGGTCCAACTTAATAAGAGAGCTTAACTAGACTGACTTATCGACCACTCTGATACCAGCCGTCTTGGTGAGGAAGGCGTTGTGCTTCAAAATATTGGTGTATGGGCTAACAGGTTATAAAAGAGTTTTTTGATTTTTGAAGTCTTAACCGTGCTCTTGTTCCACATAGCAGCTAAAACTAACATTACTTCACCTATACTCTTCAGCTAGTAAATCAGCCCCTCTCCATCAGCCCCCTGCATATACTAGTTCTCAGATGCTTGTAAGCAGCGAATAAAAGCTTAATCATACACATGTATTGCACATTGCAATTCACAGGTAATTCTTAGCTACGCAATCGTGTTCATCTTTATCAGGAGGTGAATTGAGAGTGAATTTATAGAGGGAGGAGCAGTATTCTCCTTAGGGCATCTATGTTAACCTAACTTACTCTATAGATAAAGCACTGGGTGCATTTCTGGAAAGTGTCCACTTTGGGCCCTAGGAACTTGTTTGGGCTCCTTAAGCATCTTCACCAAACTTGACGAAAATGATATAAGAGAACGGAAGTTAGATCAAGTATGATTGGCTAAAAGTGAGAAGTCACAATACGTGACAATGTAATATATTTTGCTCAGGATGCTCAGGGAGATCAGGTGAGTTGCTCAGAGTACTTAGGGTGCTTAGGTTGCTCTGGTGAGCTGAGGGCCTGAGCAAGAGCGGCAAGCTTACTAACTGCATGGGAAACAGAAAAGAGAGAAAATTGATCGTCAATACCACGTTATACGGCCGGAGGACGGCTATAGGAAAGTGCAATTCTAGGAAATATAAGTAATCACTTAATCTGTCTTCCGCTGCCTTAATTAATACAAGACTTAATGCAAGATCTGTATCAGTAGCGCCTGAGTTTATTACCTTCTTTTCTTTTTTAATATTTTATATAATTAACCGCGTTTTATAAGTTTTTCCTGCTTAAAAGAATAGGTAAAATCGGCACGTTTTAAGATATAGCATCTCTCATCAGCCAAAAAAATTCGCGGACGCCGAGAATCGAATCCGCCATTTTCGCTATTTTCGTCAAAAGGCCGCCTTTAAAGCTTAACGCCGCTTTTTTAAATTTTAATTAGTCGCTAGTATTAAAAGCGCCAGTTTATTTTAATAAATGCTAAGCTTAATAAGGTAATTTTATAAATATAATTTAAACGCTAAAATATTATAATTTTAAGAAGAAAATATCTTAGCGTTTTTTTATTAACCGAATCCGGTTAGATGAGCGTTAATTTTAAGTTTCGCTTATATTTCGTCGGGCACGTCCTAAAAACTAGTCTCGCTAAAGCTCTTACGCTATGAATATCTACGCTAAAAAAAATTATAATAAGAAAATCGTTCGTTTTAGGTAAATTATATGCGCACGCTAGCCGGCACTAGCCATAATCGCGTTATAAGGGGTATATTTTTAATTATTATTATATTATTAATATTATTAATACTTTTACAGACCTTATTAATATATTAAATAAAATAAATAATAAAGCCCTACTTTTAAAAGTAGGGTTATAATACGCTAGTCTATTTCGGCGCTTTCGGCGCTTTTTACGCCTTCGGCGCGCTTTTAATTTACTATAATAAGAAACTGTCCCTAAAATTTTCGATATGCAACTTTAGCTCTAAAAGCGCCAGAATGGCGCCTCTAGCGCAGTTGACGGACGTCCGCCTCTCGATTTTTTTGCTGATGTAATTTGAGTAATATTTAAAATCTGCGACAACACCACGCCTAGCATGCGTCTCTAGATCACTCGGGGCCGTGGGCATTATCATCTCTGCATCAGTGCTGATTTTTCCATACACGCCAACCCGCTGTTGAGGAGATCTTTTTCTTTGAACTCTTGAATTTACTCCCCAGACCCTGACCACCGACCCGACTATTTAAAAAATATACTTTCACCAATCAATCTACTTGTGCTCCCTTTGAACCATTGCCATTTGTCTTATTGTCTTATTTACTCTGCCATATTGTGATCCCTCCGGCTGCCCTCCGACAGTGACCGACTGTTACACTGTTAATTCTTATTTGGCCTGGGATTAATTAAGCGCCGTGCACGTGCCGCCCTGCTGCGCCCCTTGGGGGGGTTGTCCTTACTTTGGGGGCGTCCAGCCATTACTACAGTAGCCGGCCCACCTCCTGTTTCGCTCGGGGCTCGCGTACAAAGCCCCGAGCGAAACAGGAGGTGGGCCGGCTAGTAGACCGGGGCTGAGTCTGGTGACGGCTGAGAGGATAATTCTATCCAGTCTGGGGAACTTTTGTGGCTTGAAACTGAATGTTTGCATGGCTTGGCGCCGATGGTGGGTTGGTCTCCGAAATAGGGCTGAGTCAACCCCGCACCCTCCATTTACAAGGCCACAGCTAAATCCACACACGGAAATAGCTAAATCAACACATGCCAAGGATTTTGAAGACACACCGGGCGCCTCTATCACCCTTGCCCCACCATACTAATTTGTACTGCAGTGCAAGGGCCACTTATGCATTTGAAGTGTCCTGAGTTACCCCCTGAATCAACTTTTGAAGCTATTTACATTTTCCAATCGTACAACAGCATATTAACTTTTACCGGCGAACCTTGCGGTCCTGCACCACCTGCAGCAGTTTACAGTGATATTTCTACTGGTTTTTCTGCTATTCAAGCGCATGCAAGAGTTAATGGCTATGCTTTTATGCAACGAGATACACGACCTTACCGTGCATTATTCGTCTGCGATCGTAAGGGTAAATACAGACCAAAGGGGAAGCAAACAGTACAAATTAATATGGAAGGGCGAGGATGATAAATGCACCCTTCGGATTCCCCGAAAATCCTTGGCCTGTGTTGATTTAGCTATTTCCGTGTGTGGACTTAGCTGTGGCCATTTACAAAGGTGCTACCGGCCTCCTTGTAAGGCCGCAAGTTAAGACCATGCGGCAACTATAACTTTCAGCCTGGTGCCACCGCTGCGCTGCGCTGAAGAGACGTCTCTCTTTTCGGTTGGTTGGGCTTGTATTCGGTGTTGAAGAGGGGTTCCCGTTAGCGTGTATTGATTTTGATCGGGTGGAATCTCTGACACTCTTCTATATAATTGTCGCCTCCCTTCCTTCTTAGAAGGGTATGTTCACTCAAGATCATTATCAAATCATACCTATTTTAATATTCGACTCATCCAAAACACCTTGTCGCTGGCGACCACATCTTCATGCCCAGCTGGACAAGTTTCTTCTTCCACTTCACTCAATGTGTCGTCTGTAACTATCTCTACCGCACCTGATTTCAGTCAAATACACGAACTAGAACCTCCACACCAGATCCCTCGATAACCCCACAACTCTCACTATGAGCGGAAACATATGGCAATTAGCCACAGACTGGGGCTTCCTTATGTCAGGGGACGCTGAGAAGCCAGACGCAGTCTACAACGCCGGCCGAATCAACGACGCGCTCCGCCTCGACGACGGCACCCTCCTCGTCGCCAGCGACACGAGCGGCGTCTGGATTGCTGATGACACAGGCGGCGCGGCAACACCACTCTTCCGCCGACAAACGCAGCCGAACCTCCGAAGGCTCTGTCTCGGCCCTCTCGCGGCTAAGCACGTTTACGCGGGCGGCGAGTTCCTCTGGGAAACCGACATTCGCTTCAGCCCGATTGACCTTGGCAGGTGGCGCGAAATCCCGGTCAGAGACTCCCTCCGTAACCCACTGAATCCTGGCGTCATCCACGACATCGCGGTCACGATCGATGGCCTGATTGTGCTCGCTGCCGACAATGGCATCTTCTGGGCGCCCGTCGTCACGGCGGCGAGTCCGACGTACGTTTTCAAGCGCGCGGTGGATTCCCCAGGCATTCCGTCCGGGCGGTACAGCGCGGTAGCCGCGTCGCGCAGCTCGGATCTTCCTGTGGCGGTGGGAGCAGAGCAGAGGACTGGCATGACTACTCCGCAGCCGTTCGGGCTGTTTTTCGGGAAGAGGACGGCGACGGACCTTGAACTCCACCTGGCGCAGGTCAATCCGGCGACGGTCGTCCCATCAAACATGTTTCGGATTTCGATCGCCTCCTGTGCGGGCGACAGGTCTATCATGTATGCTGTCGCAGGGGGCTCGAATGATGGGATGTATTGTATCCTCCGCTCCAGGGACGGTGGTCTTTTGTGGGACGTCGTCGGCAGCAAAGTAAACGGCAATGATAGGCAAAAGCTCTTCGGCGATACCACCGACGTAGCCGGTGGCCTCCAGTGGTATTCCAACTGCATCGCTGTGAGCACCGCGGCGCCGACCCCGACCGCACCTGAAAAAGTCGCCGTGGGATGGACGAATGGCTACTTCACGTCTGTGGACCAAGGCACTTCATGGGATGAGATTCCCTCCACCAGCGAGGGTCTGCACGCGGACTTTCAAGGCTTGAGGTTCGATAGGAATGATGCGGCTCAAAACACGATCTACGTCTGCAGCGACGGAGGGATCGCCATCACAAACGACCTGGGACACAAGCATTCCTCGCTCTGCAATCGTCACCTGCCCAACCTACAGTTGTACAGGGGAGCGCACGGCGACCGCACCGGCAGTCTCTTAGCCATCAGTATGCAAGATAACGGGAATCGGTCATGCGTCCTTTACCCACAGACGCAACCGTGGAAGGAAATCGAAGGGAACGTGGATGGGCGGCTGGTCGCCTTCATTCGCAACGGCCAGCTCCTCTCTTACAGCAACAACGAAGGCACCCCTGCAGGGGTCCACGAGTTCAGATTCGATCCTGCTAAGGAGATCTTCAAATCCTCCCTGGGCATCATTCCACTGGCTGGTGCACCAAGCGGTGCGGGCTTGACTTTGACGGAAAATTTGATCACGGCAGCGCGGCCTTGGTGGGGAGGAGTTGACCAAATATGGCCTTTAGAGGCAGTCAATACGCCGACCTGGAAGAATGCGGACAATGAGCCTTTGGTTGCCACGGCCGGCTCTGGGGGCAGTGTTTTCGGGTTGTTTATGGGGAAGACGGACCACGATCTCCGGTGGGATCTTCTCGGTTCATTCGTACCTCAGATGAACGAGACAATCTTCTCCGTGGGCTCCGTAGATGGGACCTTCGTCATCGTTGGCACGAACCAAGGCCGCATCTTCAAGCTAACCCCCGAGACACCCTCCTGGACTGCCATCGCCATGACTGTCAACGGCGTAACGGTAACGCGCACAACGCAAGTCCAACAACTCGCGATCCAAAGTGCCGACCTCGCCTTCGCCATCGCCTCCGGCTCCCTAGTCCTCCAACTCGACCCCTCCCAAGAATGGAACCCCGTGGCGTCTAACCCTCCCACCTTCCTCGGCCTCTCCGCCGAAGACTACACCGGGATCGAAACCGACTGGACATGGTCCTTCACCGCCGCACCCCGCCGAATCTTCGTCACCAGCGATACCAATGTCTACAGCAGCGGTGACAATGGCCGCACCTGGACGACCCTCGTCCGCGGCCTACCGCGCACCCCACACTGCGTCGACCTCCGCTTCGCGCGCGAGGACTCTGGCGCCACTTGGCTCTACCTCGCAACGTATGGGTGGTCGATCCAGCGGCTGCTGCTAAATGCGACCCCGGGGCCGCTGCGCACCGTGGTCCTCGACCCCGGAGAGACGTTCATCCTGGTTGAGCACGGGGGCGGCGACGACACGGACACGCAGGCCATCTCGCGGAGGGAGGCGCAGATCAATGTCCTCGCACCGGTGCAGACCATGCGGGTGTTGCATGCATTTGAGAATATCACGATTACGATGAGTGTTAGGGTGCAGTATGTTGTTGATGATTCGGTCAGGGTGGCGTATCATCTGATTCTGCATAACTCAGATGATGGAGGAGGGGCGGATACGAATGGCAGTTTTGTGTTGCAGCCATTTGAGACACATAAGGAGGTTGCAAGCGTGGGATACGTGGGGGATTCGGGGTCGGCCATTTTTACAATGACGCATGCGATGTAGTTTTGAGGTTGGTGCAGAGACCAAAATCTCCTGGCTGGAATTGATATTGGCCATCTGGTTGCAATATATACAGAATGTTTACTTGCTTCACATCTCGGAGAACGATGCCTTTCCATTCAAGACAGTCAAGTGCCTAAAGCATTTGCAGGAAGCCTAAGTTGGCAGTACTATTAAATTAAGAGTACAAATAACTTACTAGCACAAAGAAACCATTAGCGCCACGGGGCTGTTGGTACTATCGAAATATTGGTGCAAGAAATTTATTACTACCAAAAAACTACTAGTTTTATGAAATAGTTGGTACAAATAATTTGTTGGTACCATAAACCTAATGGTATTAGGAAGTGATTGGTTAACACGATGCCTTCTCGTCGGAGTATATATAAAAATAAAGGCGTAGGTAACGTCGACGACTTACGAAAAAGAATTCGTATTCGAAAAGAGACTGAAAGACGGAGGCTTTACGTAGAACTTAACGCAACCTTACTTAAGTAATTAATAAGTTAAAAGAAAGCTTCCGAGTTGTAAGAGTCGCAGCTAAGAAAAGCAACTGAATAAATAAGGAGTTATTAAAGCGTTATAAAACGCGTGGAGAGTTCGCTCCAGCTGATATTTTAATTCCTACGAGAGAGCTTAATAAAACTCCGAACGTTATAAAAGCTTTTTCTCTTACGCTTTAAGGCTATTCCGAATTCTATTACGCCGTAATTCAGGCTCAATTAGCTATCGATGAAGTTAAGGGCGACGAGATTATATTCTTTATAAAGCTTATAATAAGAGAGGCTATTAATTATAAGAATTTAATAAAGTCTTCCCCTACGCCGGAAGCAGAGCTCGAAAATATACTTAAGGCATTAGATAGCTCTAATATTAAGTCTAATATAAGCTCAATTAACTTTATAACTCGTAATACTAATTTTATATAATTTTAATAATAATTAACAGTATAAATTCCTAATTACTATATAAATTAAGTAGTGCGAGAGAATCTGAGCTGTGACACTTGCTTTCCTGTGACACTCGCTTTCCCTGACTGTAAGCGAGAGCACGCAGAATTACAGGCAGCGCACTGACGATTGATTAATTTAGATGCCGCCGGAAAGTCCACTATTATGTTCAAGCTGCATAAGCGTAATAGTTTCGATACAACTATTCTTCCTAAAATCGGTACATAATATCCCGGACGGCTCTTCAGGATTACTAGTAACAGTAATACGGGCCAGGAGCTAACAATATATGCCACATATCAACGTTAACTCCGTCTAATTCAAGAACATCCAATTCAACGTGTTAGGCGTAGAAAGAGCTGATGAGATCATACCTGCGTGGAAGAGACCATACTTCCAGAATTCCCAGAGTATTATCTTTGTTGTCGATTGTAACGATCGAGACCGTGTTATTAATGCCCGTGAGGAACTCCAGTATATATTAAACGAGGATAAGCTACGAGATGCTCTTCTGTTAGTTTTCGCCAATAAGCAGAACTTGCCAGTGAGTAATAGCTATTAATGAGACTAAGAGTAATACTGAATGATATATAGAATGCGACAAACGCAGCCGAGATCGGAGATAAGTTGAGCCTTTATAGCTTGAGACAGCAAGCATAGGTGGGCCTCTTTATCCCTTTTGAATATATACATATTCTAATACTTAATAGTACGTCTAACCTACTTGCGCCATCTCCGGTAATAATCTTTACGAAGGTCTTAAATGGCTCAAAAACTCACTTCGAAAGGCCGGCCACTCTTAAATATTACAACTACTAGAACCCGCACCTGACATTATTACTCCTATTTCATGCGAGAATTAGGAATTTTCTAATGAGTCCGGGACGGAAAAATCTGAGTCCTCTTCATCATAACCACACACATAAGCTCGTTTATCAAGCGTCAGGACTTTTTTCAAAGCTTTTACAAGACTAAAGCGTTATACACGTGATTCTCTTTCGACCGTTGCCACGCAAGTCAAGTCATATCCAATAACTGCGAGAACCGGACGAAAGTTCCTTCCCTTTTAAGACGTGCAACAAAAAGCTATCCCTTCGTCCGGTAAAACATTACCCACCACTAGCAAAGGCATAAACGAGAAGCTGTTATTCGCCAGAGGATGAGGCTCAACTGGGACCCCTTCTTGGTCCAATTAGCATCCTTACTTTGCTTCCCTGCTAGCGCTGGGTAATGTCTTACCGGATACCAGTCCTCTTAGATCACGTGACTAAATGCACCGAACATACTTACCGCAGTTCCTCAGGCTATTCGGTCGCGGCTGCGGAAGCAGACGGCACTATACTTAATTCGGTGGATATAAGGTGACGTCCCCGACCAAATAACCTGAGGATTCCGTCTATACTTTTGGATATATGCGGAGATATTTTGCGATATAGGGAGCTTATTATATATCGCAAAATATCGATCGGATTTGTAGCTGCTCCGACTGTTTATACGATAGGTTTGCTTTTTCTGACTTGATTCGCATGTCTCGGCTTTGCAGCCCAAGCGAGAAGTAAAGCAAAAAGCAAGCTAATTCAACTTATGATTTGAGGCGCCTTAATCTAGAAATATACAGCACGGAGAGATCCGTAAGATATTGGCTAATAATGAAAGGCTCCGTTAGAATCCAGAACATTATCGCTGGAAAGTTTAGCCGTGCGTCCAAGCATACGGCTTTAACTAGCCTTTCGACTTTTAACTATTATTCAGAACTCTTCGTGCCTTTTTAAAGTGGACTGATGCGACAGCTATATTATAGATGGCTCGGCTGGACCCAGGTCCGTGGATAGCTAGCGATAAACATGCCGAAGAAGGGTTGAAGCCCTAGAAGAATAATGTATACTACATAGCTTTAGTTTGTTTCAAGCCGCCGTTCGCCTCCGTCAGGAATGTTAATTGAAAGGATTGAAGACCTTTATGCTACTAGGGGGAGCGAGATACGAGCCCTCAAGACGGAGCTTTTGAATAGATATGACACGGAAGAAGCTTTAAGAAAGCTACTGTCTCCGACGCCGAAGACTGTCTGACCACGAATTATATCACAGATGAGGAGTTAGCTGTCGTGGATGGAAATAGAGTATACATGGACAGTGTGGTGTCAAGGCCAGATGTCGCGACATCATTGTCTTTCACATGACTCATGATCTATTCAGTAATTTCTCTCAAGATTTTTTGTCAAGACAATACAAGATTCCCGTGGACCCCTGCCCGCAAGTCAAGTTATATCCAATAGCTGCTTGGGTTACCGGGACCCCTTCTCTTTTGCGACGCGCAACAAAAAGCCACAGAAGGCCAAACTGTTGGCTGACTCTCGCTTATCGAACGGGCCCTGCGTAGCGAGACGCACCCTGTAACGAGACAAATCAGAGGTACAGTACTTCGAATTCAAGCGACTCAAAATCTGCGAATATCTCAAAATTTTATATATTTTTATTTTAGTTACATTATATGCCTCTCCCGAATACTCCTAACCTATTAATTCCGAAAATTTTAATCGTGTCGTCGCTGCCTACCTGAATTATGGAGAGCCTCTTATTATAGCGTATTAGCGTAATAGGACCCCTTGACCTGCAACACTACCATCAAACTCTTTTTGCCTTTTAAACTTATAAAACGATTAGATATAGATTTCCGAGTTTCATCACGATACTAACAAGTATTCTCAGAGTTGTAGCGGCCAGAGTACGCTGTCAACTGCGATTCTGTGCACCGTCCTGAAAGCCCTGTAAGCAAAGCCTGTAAGCGAGACGTCTATCCCCGAAAGGCGTGCAGATCAGCAACTAAAGCACTGCCCCGCACGCTGTTATGGAGCCTCAACACCCTGAACCAGACGTGGGATACCGCAGTCAAGGGGATAGTAAACTCGGTAAAGTTTTGATAAAATATGTGGCTGCTAATCGTGTGGCTGTGACGTTTGTGGCTGCGCGTCCCTTGCCGGAAGATTCCTGATCGGCATTAATAGAGTGGAAGACGAAGATGAGAAAAGTGCGCAAAAAGAGTTCTGCCTTTTGGAAATCAGCGAATAACTGGGATCTTTGGCGGAGAGGAGGCGCAGAAACATTCTCAAACCTGCTCTGGGTTAGACTGGGTTAGGCCTCTAGACCCTGTCTTGACCCACCACTAGCCTCCGCCTCAGCCGATCTCATCCCGACCTCATCTTCCTTGTCATGGGGAGGAGTGGTCGTCTGGAGCACGTACTACTCTACCTCTTAGATCACACGGGTCGATATTTACTTCCAAGTACTAACTCCTCACTATCTAGCAACGAGCTTCTAGGTGCTAGCAAAGCATCCACGCGTCGGAATTTCGATCGAAGTCTTCGAGACTGCCGCGAACGAATGGTGCTCCATCCACAGCTGCCGCCCACGGGCCATGTTACCACAACTGTCCTGATAAACAACATCCACTGTGCCTCATGCCTCTCCTACATCGATGAGGTCCTTAATACCTTACAGCCAGCGCCGCTATCGACTACTGCCAATTACGTATCACACAAGGTTACGATAGTCCATTTCCCCCAGCTCTCCGCGAATGGCATATCTCGGGCCTTATCAGACGCAGCATTCGAGGTCCAGAGTGTGCGGACCGAAGACAAATTTGGTAATAGTATCTACGAGCAAGATATAGTCCAAGCTCCCCAAGAATGTTTGGAACAGGCCGCTCAGACACTGAGCGAACAGTCATTAGCACTGGCGTGGCGGCAGACGACAGCACACCCTGGGCTGCTATGCGATACTACTAGCCAACCTAGAGAGAGACATATCGAACACTGTGTTGCTTGTCAAAAGTCGAGCGAGAAGGTCGAGATATCTAAGGATGTTATAGTGACTATCCCCGAGGCCCGAAAGTTTACAGCCGCGCTTAGCATCGCCGGTATGACTTGCGCGGCATGTATCCTCTCCATCAATGAGGGGGTGCAGGAACTCAAATTCTTGGAGGACGTCAGCGTCAGTCTACTTACGAATAGCGCAACTGTCACCTTTTCCGGCCCGAAGGAGAACATCGATCAGATTGCCGAGAGAATCGAGGACAGAGGGTACGGCTGTCATGTCGAGCACGTTGTTGAAGTTGGTGGAATGCAAGAAGGTGCCGAGCAGACGGAGAGGACACTCACGATTAGGATAGCTGGCATGTTCTGCGGCCACTGCCCACAACGGGTAGTAGAAGCTCTGTCGTTGTCTTTCCCAGGACTTCTAGTTATCGACCAGGCACCGTCGCACGAAGATCCCATCATGACGATTATATACCACCCCCAGCACGGCATCGTTACCATCAGAGACATCCTGAATACTATTCATGGTGTCAGCGACCAGCTTAAGGCTACGATATACCACCCTCTTACGATCGAAGAGCGGTCTCGAGCTATGCAGCTCCGCGAACGTCGTCGTCTGCTCCTGCGGCTTCTCCTTAGCTTCGTCGTCGCTATTCCTACCTTCCTCATTAGTGTGGTCTGGATGAGCCTAGTTCCCTCTACCAACCATGTGCGAGTGTTCTTCCAAGGAAAGATGTGGGCCGGTGCTGATACTCGAGCCGAGTGGGCGCTCTTCTTCCTTGCGACCCCTGTGATGTTCTTCGCCGCTGATGTCTTCCACGTCAGAGCGATCCAGGAGGTTCGAGCTTTGTGGGGGCGGAATAGCAAGGTCCCAATACTCCGGAGATTCTACCGTTTCGGCAGCATGAACCTACTGATGTCCGCCGGTACGTCTGTGGCGTACTTCCCTTCCATCGCTGTGCTTGCTCTGGATTCACGAAAAACTAGCCAGAGTAAAGGTCAGGTTTCGACGTACTTTGACGCTGTTGTGTTCTTGACAATGTTTATCCTCGCTGGCCGTTATCTAGAGGCTTACAGTAAAGCTCAAACCGGGGATGCTGTCACGATGCTCGGCAAGCTCAGACCAACGGAAGCAGTACTTGTGAGACCTGACCCAGACATAGGAGATACTTCAGAGGGTAGCCAGCCATCGCTTCCCCCAACTAATGTCGAGAAAATCAATGTCGACCTTCTCGAAGTCGGAGATATAGTTCGAGTTCTCCACGGCGCCTCTCCACCAGCCGACGGCGTAGTCATCTCCGGCAACTCTACATTTGATGAGAGCTCTTTGACTGGAGAGTCTCGCCCTATCGCCAAGAATCCTGGCGACCAAGTCTTTGCGGGAACTGTCAACACCAGTAAGCCGATTAGCATCAGAGTCACCGAGATCTCTGGAGCGTCAATGCTCGATCAGATCGTCAAGGTTGTCCGTGAAGGCCAGACAAAACGAGCCCCGGTGGAGAGACTGGCTGATATCTTAACCGGGTACTTCGTTCCTGTCATTACCCTTATTGCCATAACAACATTTTTTACTTGGTTTGGGCTTGGCCAGGGCGGGGCACTCCCGGAGAGTTGGCGAGATGTTGATACCGGCGGCTGGGCTTTCTGGGCATTGCAATTTGCCATTGCAGTCTTTGTCGGAGCTTGCCCCTGCGGCATTGCACTTGCGGCTCCAACGGCATTATTCGTGGGTTCTGGGCTGGCTGCTCAACACGGAATACTAGTCAAGGGGGGCGGAGAAGCGTTTCAAGAGGCTTCTGCTCTCGACGTGGTAGTCTTCGATAAGACCGGCACGCTGACCGAAGGTGGAAACCCAAGTGTGACAAACCATGATATTATAGCGTCTAGTACAGAGGAGACAAAGGCCATCTGGGCAATCACGCAAGCACTGGAGGAGTCCTCAAGCCACCCTATAGCTAAAGCAATCACTACACTCTGCGCAGAACAAAACTTCACTACCGCCACTAACTCTACTGTCGAAGAACTACCCGGTCGCGGTCTCAAAGGCACTTTTATGATCAACGATACCCAGTACGAAGCTGCCATTGGCAATGAACCTTTCGTCTCCTCTCTTGGCACCCCGATAGACATTTGTTGGTCCAACAACGCTTCGACATGGAAAGCCTCTGGGAAAAGCATCGCCCTTCTGGCACTGCGTCCTCTGTCTCTCTCGGGCGAGGAGCAACCTGCTTTCAAGCTTGCTGCACAGTTTGCGACAACGGACCCGCTCCGCCCTGAAGCTTCTTCTGTACTTTCTGCTCTACGCGAGCAAGGATTAAGCATCTGGATGATCACAGGGGACAATGCCACAACCGCCATGGCGGTGGGGTCTCAACTCGGTATCCCGGCCACCAATATTATTGCCGGTGTTCTCCCCTCGGAGAAAGCTGATAAGATCCGCTGGCTGCAATCTTCAGCCCTTAGACGCAACGGCAGGACCGGGAGAGCAATCGTGGCGATGGTCGGTGATGGCATCAATGACTCCCCCGCCCTCACAGCCTCAGACGCAGGGATTGCTATCGGCTCCGGTTCAGATGTGGCTATCTCTAGTGCTAAGTTTGTGCTCGTGTCGTCAAATCTGTATTCTCTTTTGACTCTCATTACGCTCTCGCGTACCGTTTTCCGGAGAGTCAAGTTCAACTTTGGATGGGCATTAGTGTATAACTTGGTCTTACTGCCGATCGCAGCAGGAGTAATTTATCCAGCACGTGGGCACCCAAGGCTGAACCCTGTGTGGGCGAGTTTGGCCATGGCGATGAGTTCTCTGAGCGTCATTTGCTCAAGTTTGGTTATGAGGACTGGCATCCCCGTGGTTGGATTCCGAGCGGCTAGGGAGGCAGAGCAGAGAAGAGGCTAGGCATAGCCCCGAGCCGCCGCTTCAGCGCCCAGGCACCTGCCACCTGCCGATAGAATGTTCGAGAAACCTGCTCTTACGCCATACACGTGATTCGGGCCTGAGAATCGTGGCTAAGAAACATATAGCGAGCCCGGGCGTGAACATAGTATATTGTAACTAGGCTAATGCGCATTCCTAAGCATTGAAACATGTGCCGGACTGCATTCTTTTCCTCTCTGAGTGTCTTTAAAATTTGGAGCCATATTACTTTATTATAGAACCTTTCCCGAAGTGCTCCGAATTTTGAAAACACTTTAATAGTAACGATTAAACAGGGGGAACAGCCGAAGCGGTGATCGGTGGCATGATTAAAACGATCGATAGTATAATTAACTACAGTCTTTACTTTATTGCTAAGTGATCTCCTTGGAGAGAAATAATTAAAGAAAGTGATATATTAATAATAACTTCGTAGACTTGCTAAGAAAAAGTTTATGAGTCTAAAACTGTAGATTCGTCTCGTGACAGGGTGCGTCTCGGGACGCAGGGACAGATGTTACTCTAAATTAATGGTGGCAGTGCAACCCCAGCATCGGGCTGACGCGTACTGGATGATATTCTTGTGGGAAAGATGAGACAAAATAAACTGCTTCATTCTGAGCGTGTACATCGGTTCGAAACATTGGACCTCAAAAGTGGTTGCCTATAAAGTACAATTAGGCCAAAGTAGTCTGAAATCCAGTAAGTCAGTGTTATTCGGACCGCTTCGACTAATTTAAAGGCCGTTTTGGTCATCTTAAGTAGGTTAAAGACTAATAATGGTCGGTTGAATTCAGTTAATACCGCAGTTCTCTTGCAGGTAATTTATTAGACCTTGCCTGTCACGCTTTCCTCCTTAAACCCTTACCCGCCCCCCTCCCACCCCCAACCTCCTAATTCCCTTCCTTCTCTGCCTGTCGACCAATATAGTAAAGGTCGTCATCTGAGCTTTGATGGGAGACAGCATCCGCAAAACCTTCACCATCAATTATCGTCTCATCTCCTGTGGCAGACGCATCAATACTTGCCAATTCATCACCACCCCTGAAAGCGGTTTGCGCCCCTTCAACCATTAGAGTCTCTTCTCTTATCACAGCAGCTCCCATTGCAAACTTCATCTCAGCCTCGGCCTCAGCTATAGGGGGAAGCTCAATCAGGTTCCCCTGCGGACCTGGGATATAGTACCTGCAATTTCCAAGATCACTCAACAAATTAACCTGCTGAGTCCATTCCTAACCTAGCAGAAGGGAAGAAAGTTCGGGAACCACACAAGTATTGATTGCTGTTTTAATACCACCTACTTTGATGGCTAATCGGCAATATTGATCGGTCAGCGCCGTGTGGTTAGGAAGTCTTACCCTCGTACTGCTGCCGAAGTGTAGAGGTAATCCGAGCCTACTGGCTATCGATCGAGGAAGAAGGTTGTGGAGGCTGCTTCCATCGATCTTTACCCGAGCCAGCTCAACTATCCCTCTGGCTGATACTATCGCCGCACTAGTGTTCAACTTATGATTTGTGCTGCCATCGACAGATAACTCCCCCCTGGAACAGTATCGGAGTCTCGGTGGAAGACCGTGTTTTCCCCCATCGGGACTTTGGATGACCTCACTCCTGTCGGCCTCCTCAAACGTGGTTACTATTGATAAGGGTTCCTCTTTTGAAGGCCGGCGGTCCCAGATTAGATCACGCCGGGTATTTGTAAATGCAGAAAGCTGAGCTTCGTCAGTGGTATGTTTTGACCCCACCTCGGGATCGTATATTGCCACCGATGAATTGACAGCCTGTGACATGGCTGCGTGGCTAATATGGACCTCTTGTTAGTGTCTCACAACACTCTCGTGGCGATCAAACTGTCGGTTGCAAAGAACGTAGTGAATTGGTTGATAACGGCGGTCGTAAGATTGGGGAAATTGAGGCTCGGCAGGGGGAGGGCCACTGAACAGTCAGTGGAGTTGTGCCTCTGTTCCAGGTTGAATAGTCCATCGAATGGGCACTCCCGCGGTGCGATTTCTGTTAACAATAACAAAACTAGGACTCATTCTCTCGGAATCATGTCTTAAAACATGGCGGATTTTACGTTTTGTATATAAGTAGCTTGGATACTTTTCAGCAAGCCACTCGTAAATCTCAGAGACGCTCATTCTCGAGGTGGGCCCGTTCAACAAGCACGTAGTGGTCAAGTGGACGCCATGTCCTGTTGCCAGTGGCATCATTCTGGTGGATCGCCCAGTTGAAACAGCTTTAGGTCTGGGAAACACGCTTCGAGGCGTGATGTACTCCATACTTGGATCGACGCTTAGGACCGTAGTTAACGAGGGCGATGTCGTTAAAATTGGTAGGGCTGCATGTATAAATGATGAATTTCGGCTTCAGGAACGGCTCGTTGCGGTGGTACTTAAGGGTTTGGGACAGAAATGTGACTGAAATGTCATAGAGAGATCACGATAATATCTATCAAGGTCATCAGTAGGCCAGACCCTAAACTCTAGAGAATCAAAAGTGCGACTCTATTACCGTTGAACTGTTGTGGCGCTCGATGCGGCTCCTGGACAATCCCACCGATCCTTAAGTCTATAATTAGAATGAGGCAGGGTCGAAACTCAGGTACCGATTAGGTCCCCTGAGAATGGAAAATGGCCATCAGTCTTTTACCGTTGGACCGATGGTTGCACCTATTCCGGGCCCCTTGTCTGCCCCTGGTCGTTGCCCCGGTCTTTGTAGGTGATATCGTGTGTTTAACCAGAGATATGTTTACTTGTATGTCTAGTACGGAATAGAACTCTCGCACAACCCCCAGATTCTGCCAAGCTGTTTAAGTTACGGAAATCAAGTTAACTTAGTAGGAAAATTTCAACATTTAGCGTAGTTCTATGGAAAGATGCGGCTCATCGCCAACAAACGGTTGTGCGTGACTTCTTACTCGTAGACACCCTCTACCTTTCGTACTAACGTCTATCCCTGCGTAGGGGAAAACCCTACGTGGCGGAAAATTCAACAAGTATATTAACTTCAAGTATCTTTAAATTTATATATAACGTAATATCTCTTATTTTTTATAATAAGTTATATTCTATAGCTACTCTTAGATACTTTAAATGCTTCCGATTAAGAAAATTACGTTCCCGTCGTCGCCCTTACGCTTTATTTGTAAAGAGTCTCTTTTTATAGCGTAATAAACGTCTTTTAT